>VZQC01008455.1:102882-445084 GCA_009823505.1 Rhizomys pruinosus | reverse complement strand
TTCCAGGTTGGAGAGATGGCCAGTGGTTAAGAACACATGCTCTTGGCGGAGGACCCAGGTTCGATCCCCCAGCACCCACATGGTGGCTGAGAACCATCTTTGACTCCAGTCCCAGGGGGCAAGCCAATGCCTTCTTCTGACCTCCCACATTGCATGACTTGGTGCACAGACCTACATGCAGACAGTATATTTCATACACATAAAAATAAAATTTTTTTTAAAAAGACAAAAAAAAGGAAGTTTTTTCCTATGCCTATGTCTTGTAGTCTACTGGCCAACTTTTTCTTCTATCGACCTTCAGAGTTTGGGTTTCACATTGAGGTCTTTAATCCATCTGGAGTGACTTTGTACAAGGCAAGAGGTAGGGGTTTAATTTCATTCATTCTTCTACAAGTGGTGATCCAGTTTCGCCAACACCACTTGCTGAAGATGCTTTCTTTCTTCCATTGTGTTTCTTGGCCCCTTGTCAAATATGAGAGCTGAAATTGTATGTGCTCAAGTTGATCTTCTGAGTTTTGTTCCATTAGTCAACGGTCTGTTTTGTGCATGTGCACAGGCTGTATGACTATAAGCCTGTAGTATAGTTTGAAGTCTGGTATAAGATCCCTTGTAGTTGCTCTTTTCACTGAGGGTTTTGGCTATTCGGGGTCTTTTGTTTTTCCAAATGAAATTAAGGACTTTTGTTTCCAAGCCTATGAAGAAACTCTTGGGGATTTTAATTGGGATTGCATTGAATTTATACAAGAGTTTGAGTAGAATGGACATTTTTACTATATTAATTTTCCCAATCCATGAGCATGGGAGGTTTTTCCATCTTCTAATGTCTTCTTCAATTTCCTTTTTCAAGGGTTTAAAATTTTTGTTGTAGAGATCTTTGGTGTCTTTGGTTAGGTTTGTTCCTAGGTATTTTATTGTTTTTGAGGCTATTGTGAGTGGGAAGGTCTCCTCGAATTCCTTCTTCAGTTGCTTGTTGGTGTAAAGAAAGGCTACTGATTTTTCTAGGTTAACTTTGTATCCTGCCACTTTACTGAAGCTCTTAATTATTATTTCTAGGAGTTTTCTGGTGGAGTTTTTAGCATCCCTTAAGTAGACAATTATATCATCAGCAAAAAGGGATAGCTTGACTTCCTCTTTTCCAATTAGTACTCCTTTAATTTCCTTTTCTTGCCTTATTACCCTAGCAAGTGTTTCAAGCACTATATTGAAAAGGAGTGGTGACAGGGGGCAGTCTTGCCGAGATCTTACCTTTAAAGGGAATGTTTCTGTTGTTTCCCCATTTAGGATGATATTGGCTGTGGGTTTCCTGTATATGGCTTTGATTACATTGAGGAATGATCCCTCCAATCCAATTCCCTCTAGGACTTTAAGCATGAAGGGATGCTAGATTTTGTCAAAGGCTTTTTCTGCATCAATTGAGATGAATGGTGTTGTTTTTGTCTTTCAGTCCATTTATATGCTTGATGATATTTATTGATTTTCATATATTGAAATATCCCTGCATCTCTGGTATGAATCCAACTTGGTCATGAAGGATGATCTTCTTGATGTGGGTCTGTATGAGATTTGCCAGTATCCTGTTTAGAATTTTAGCATCTGTGTTCATTAGGGAGATGGGTCTATAGTTCTCATTTTTGGTTGTATCTTTGCCTGGTTTGGGTAATAGAGTGAGGCTGGCTTCATGGAATGAATTTGGGAGAGTTCGCTCTGTATCCTTCTAAACAATTTCAGTAATAATGGTTGTAAGTCTTTTTGAAATGTTTTATAGAATTCTGCTGTGAAACCGTCTGGGCCTGGGCTTTTTTTAGTTAGGAGGTTTCTTATTACATCTTCAATTTCTTCATACATTATGGGTCTGTTTAAGCTGTTGATCTCTTCCTGGCTTTGGTGATTCCCAGGATTTCAGATATTCATCCATTTCTTCTAACTTTTGGATTCATTGATTTTTTTGTATTGTTTTCTTTGTTTCTATTTCATTGATTTCTGCTCTGATTTTGTTATTTCTTCCTGTCTGTTGATTTAGGGTCCATCTGTTGTTGTTTCTCAAGTGCTTTTAGCTGCAGTGTTAGATTGTTCACTTGTGCTCTTTCTGTTTTTCTGATGTAGGCACCCAGGGATATAAACTTCCCTCTTAGGACTGCTTTTAAGGTATCCCATAGGTTTTGTTTTGTTGTATTGTCATTGTCATTCAGTTCTAGGAATACTTTTATTTCTTTCTTTATCTCTTCCCTGGCCCATTCATTCTTCAGGAGTGTGTTGTTTAGTCTCCATTGTATTCTTGTAGACAGTAGGGATTATCCTGGTGTTGATAGTGAGCTTTATTGCGTTGTGGTCTGATAGAATGCATGAAATTATTTTAATCTTTTTGTATTTGTGGAGGTTTCTTCTGTGTCCCAGTATGTGGTCGATTTTGGAAAATGTTCCTTGGGGCACTGAGGAGAAAGTGTATTCTCTGGTATTAGGGTGGAGTATTTGGTAGATGTCTGTGAGGTCCATTTGCTGTATTGTATCATTCAGTTCAGATGTCTCTCAGTTTATTCTTTGTCCTGTTGACCTATCCAAAGGGCTCAGTGGGGTACTGAAGTCCCCTACTATGAGTGTACTGGGGTTAATCTGTGTCTTGTGGTCCTGGAGAATTGTCTTTATTAAGTTTGGTGCACCAGAGTTTGGTGCATATATATTCATAATTGTGAAATCTTCATGGTGAATTGTTCCTTTGATATAAATGTAATGGCTTTCTTTGTCTCTTCTGATTTCTTTTACTTTGAAGTCTATTTTGTCTGATATTAAAATAGCAACACCTGCTTTCTTTCTGGTAACATTCGCTTGGAATATTTTTTCCATCCTTTCACTTTAAGGTGGTGCCTATCCTTGAAGGTTTCTTGTAGACAGCATATCAATGGGTTCGGTTTCCTAATCCAATCTCCCAATCTGTGTCCTTTTGATTGGAGAGTTTAGTCCATTAATATTTAAGGTTATAACTGATAGGTTTGTGTTGTTTCCTTTCACCTTATTATCCATTTGTGTTTTTGGTTTAGGTTTCTACTTCTGCAGTTATGCTTTTATTGATTTCTCTTTCTAGGTGCCTGGGGATGGTTGCTCCTTTATTCTGTCCTTTGAATTGCTTCAAGTATTCTCTGAAGGGTTGGCTTTCCGGACACGTATTCATTCATCTTGTTTATGTCATGGAAGATTTTTCTCTCCTTCAACTATAATCTACATTTTTGCTGGGTATAGCAACCTGGGCTGGCATCTATAGTCCTTTAACACTGGGAATGCTTTGCTCCACGTTCTTCTTGCTTTCATAGTTTGCATTGAGAAGTCAGTTGTAATTCTGATAGGTTTCCCCTTATAGGTCACTTGTTGTTTTTCTCTTGTGGCTTTAAGAATTTTGTCCTTGTTTTGGGCATCTAGCATCTAGAGCCAAAGATGAATAGATCGAACCAAACAATCAACCTGGCTGAAGCACCCAGCTCCTACCTGTGCTTCCAGTGGTCCTGGGAAATCCCCAATCTCAAGCTTCACACAAGCCCACCTTTTATACCACCAGCTAGGAGGGCAACTCTGCCCCTACAGCCGCATAAGCCAATCGAGAGCCAAAGATGAATAGATCAAGCCAAACAATCCGCCTGGCTGAAGCACCCAGCTCCTACCTGTGCTTCAGGTGGTCCCGGGAAATCCCCTCAGAAAGATCTTACTGGGAGATAATCTTTGTATTAAAAACCCGAAGGAAGCTGGTTGTGGTGGCCCACACCTTTAATCCCAGCCCTCAGGAGGCAGAGGCAGGCAGATCTTTGTGAGTTCAAGGCCAGCCTGGTCTACATAGTGAGTTCTAGGACAGCTGGAGCTACACTACCCTGTCTCAAAAACTGAAGGAAGGACTAGGAGACAAGCCTTACATGCAGAGAAAACCTCAGGTGGAAACAGTAGAAGAGACCCATGGGGAGGCAGTGTGGCCGGCACAGAGCTTCACAGGGAAGTGTGAAAGTACCTAAGGTCCAAGCAGTGACAGGTGGAGAGGCAATGTGGCCGGCACAGAGCTTCATGGGGAAGTATGAAAGGACCTAAGGTCCAAGCAGTGACAGGTGGTGGCACACATATGGGGCTGCACTGTCTGAGACCTTGTCAGCCCCTGTAAGAACTTCTGCTTTTCTTGAGCTAGCAAACTACTGGAGGTTTTAAGCTGAGGAATGCTCTGGTTATAGACTGCTCAGAATAGACTGAAGCTGGAAGCCACAAGCATAAGTCAGACCAGTTGAGAAACTAGTCAGTAAACGTGGTGATGGTGCCTGGGCATTGTGGTAGCAACACAAGAAAGTGGTGAAATTCTGATTCTATCCCGGAGGGTTTGCTGATGGACATCTTGATGTGGGAAGGAGGAATCCGGGATGACCGACCCCTGGGTGGGAGAAGGTGTGGGATGGGAAGAACGACACAGATGTGGGAGAAGGTATGAGGAAGGAGGTCAGAGTGATACATCTGAGGCTTCATGGGAACCTCAGAGACCATGGATTCTGTTAACAGATGGGGGGCACAGGCAGAGGGGAAGTGGCTGTCAGTGACACAAGACTGAGTTTCATTTACAACAGACCTTCAGTTTCAAAATAAGTGTTCAGTTTCTAATTTTTGAAATACTCTCTCTTTCCAGGAAATTTAATATACAGATGTTTTGTTCTGGGTTTGTATGGAAAGCTGGTTCAGTTCTCATCTGAGTTAGGTCTTTATTGTGTTTGACATGGTCTTAATTTTTCACCTTCCACTGCCTACTTTAAGGCATTTATAGTTTTAAAATACAAATTCCATTATAACTTCCACAAGATGTCTTTAAAGATGCCTATTGTTATTTTGGTTAGCTCTTACTCTCTTGTTTTGTTTTAATTTGTTTTGTTTTGGTCTTTTTTAGACAGGGTCTCCCTGTAGCCCCAGCTAGCCCAACTCTCTCTGTGAACCAGGCTGGCCTTGAACTCACAAAGATCCGCATGCCTCTGCCTCCGCCTCCCAAGTGCTAGGATTAAAGGCGTGCACCACCATGCCCGGCTTGGTCTTTTTGAGACCTGTAGCTCCAGCTGTCCTGGAACTCTCTATGTAGACTGGGCTGGCCTTGAACTCACAGAGATCAGCCTGCCTCTGTCTCCCGAGTGCTGGGATTAAAGGCGTGCNGGGAGCTGCCGAGACCCTTTGGAGCCCAGAAGATCGTGAGTGGATCCCAGGTGTCCAGCCTTGAGCTACTTGCTGGACTTAGGTTTTGTTTGAGAGTGCCTGATTCTTCCCTTTGAAATAAGACAGTACTTGTTTTGGATTTTGCAGCAGCCCACAGTTAGGAGACTTTTAATAGACTGGACTTTTAAGTGTTTGGACATTTTAAGGACTGTGAGGCTTTTGAGGTTGTACTGTCTTAGGTTGTGATTCATGTTAACATCATATTTTGGGGATAAGAACTGGAAAGGTGGTGGTTTAATAGTGATGTGTTTTGTGTGTCAAGTTGACAAGGGGTCAATTGTGCTGGATAGCTTTAGTGTCAACTTGACACACCTGGGTTGAGGGAGCCTCAATTGGGGAATTTGCTCCATTGGATTGGCCTGTGGCCACATCTGTGGTGTATTGTCTTGATTGTTGAGCAGTGACAGTATAAGAAGGCAGGCTGGGCATGAGCCAGAGAGCAAGCCAGGAGCAAGCCAGTGGACAGCATTCCTCCATGGCCTGTGCTTCAGCTCCTGCCTCCAGGTTCCTGCCCTGAGTTCTTACCTTGGGCTCCCTGAGTGATCAACTGTGACCCAGGAGATGTAAGCTGAATAAACCCTTTCCTCCCCAAGTTGGTTTCGGTCAGAGTGTTTTGTCACAGCAATGGAAGACAAACTGGGACAAAACCTAACCAAAAAAATCTATAAATGTTCTGTAACAGTGCACTGCACTATAGTGTGAAATATTATAGCACATGTTCCATAAACAATTTATAGACTTCCAAAGGGTAAAATTATAGTGAGTTATTTCTGTCTTTAGCTGTAGGTGTGTCCCATCCTTTCCATAACATGTACCTTTTCATTCAGGTAATTGTCATCAGTGGAAATGCTAAATAGCATTTACTGACACGTGTCAGATGGTTGAAGACTATGGCTCTCATAAACATAGATTTTCCTAGAAATATACTCCAGTGCCAAATGCTTTGCAGCTGGCAAAATTGTCTTTAGAATGAACACAGCAGGGAGGTCTTAGAAGGTGTGGCCATGCTGGAGGAAGCATATCGCTGGGGGTGGGATTAGAGAGTTCAAAAAGCCTTGTCAGTCTGCAATCATACCCTGCTTCCTGTGTCTGCTTGAAGTTGTGAACCTCTGCTTTCTGCTCCTGCTCTGGGCGTCCCCTGCCACCATGCCTCCCCACCATGAAACCATAAGTTCAAATATACTCTTCCTTTTATAAGTTCCCCTGGTGGTGGTGTTTCTATCACAGCAACAGAAAAGTAACTAATAAAGTAATTGATTCCAAGAGTGGGGTGTTGGTTGTGAAGAACCTGACCATGTGGGTGTTTGGAGAGATGTGGAAGACTTTGGAAGTTTGAGCTAGAAAAGCTGCAGTAAGCAGAGCTTAACTGGCCATTCTAGTAGGATCTTGGAAGAAAGCAGTGCTGAGAAAAATGTAGTTTCAGAGGAAAATAAGGACTTAAGCACCAATTGGAATATTTTGGCAAAGAGTCTGGCTGGAGTTTGCTCCAGCCCAAAGGCTTGCCTGAGGCTAAGTTGAAAAGCAATGAACTGGGGGCTGGAGAGATGGCCTAGCGGTTAAGAGCGCCGACCGCTCTTACAGAGGACCCGGGTTCGATCCCCAGCACCCACATGGCGGCCGAGAACCGTCTGAAACTCCAATTCCAGGAGAACTCCAGTTCCAGGGGAATCCGACACCCTCTTCTGACCTCCGCGGCATTGCACGACACGGGTGCACAGACCTGCATGCAGACAGTACATTCATACACATACAGAAATAAATAAAATTAAAAAAAAAAAAAAGAAAAGCAATGAACTAATTTCTTTGGTGGAGGATATTTCAACAGTCTAAGATAGAAATGGTGGCATGGCTATTAATGGTCAATATTTACAGTGAAAATGAGCAAATGGGGCAGAAAGAGATGCAGAATGTACAGTTTGAATCAAAACAGAGCATTAGGAAGATTAATGTTGGAGCCAAGCTTTGTGCTGAAGGAGAGGATCCCTTTGATAAAGAGATTAAAGTGATTAAGGAGAGACCTAGAGATTTACTGGTAAACAATGGAAAGAGTACCTTCAGGGCAAGGGCAAGACCACACCCAGCTAAGCCTCCAACTTATGAAAGGGAAATGCTGCAGCGGTTTTCTACTCCAAGAAATCCACAGCAGAGAAACACTGGGCAAGTGGAGGAAGCAAGCCAGGGTTCATCCCAAACACGCAGTCAAACTTGACAGTCATTCACATGGTTCTAGCTTTAAAGGCATGAAAGATGCAAGAGTGAAGGTGTCATCAGTTCTTCTTCTGAGGTTTCAGAGAGCCTCTGAGGCCAGGCAGAGTACAGCAGGGGTGTCCCTGCATAAAGAAGGTCCTGATAAACTGTTGTGTGAAGTTGTAAAGGTGAAGCCTAATTGGCAATAGAGACCCTAAGAAGACATTTTAGATGCCAGAGCTTTGAAATATTTTCCAAGGAGAGCTGCATACGGGGAGTGGTACCAACCCAAGAAAGAGATGTATGTTGCACCCAAAGCTGGAAGAGCTGAGCCACTTGGAAGTAAAGTCCCAGAAGTTGCACATGGAGCTACTCGACTTGGTGTTTGCCCTGCTGGTTTTCAGTCTTGTTGTGGTCCAATATTTCCTATGTCTCTATTCCTCCCTTTTGGAATGGGAATGTGTATTCAGTTCTACTGTATGTTGGGAGTATGTAATTTGTTTTTTGATTTTATAGGAGCTTACACTTAAGAGATTGCCCTCAGTCTCAGAAGAGACTTTGGACGGTAGACTTTTGAATAGTATTGAGATTAGTAAAGATTATGGGGACTTTTAAGGTTGGACTAAATGCATTTTGCATTTTATATGGTCATGAGCCTATGGGGGCCAGGGAGTGGGATGTGGTGGTTTGAATGAGTGTTGCCACGTAGGGTCCAGGTACTTGGACATTTTGTCCCCAGTAGGTGGGATGTTTTGGGACGTCTTAGAAGGTGTGGCCATGCTGGGGGAAGCACATCATTGGGGGTGGCCTTAAAGAGCTCAACAAGCCGTGCAGTCTCCAGTCTCCCCTTGCTTCCTGCACCTGCCTAGAGACGTGAACCTTCGTTTTTTGCCCCTGCTCAGGGCGCCTACTGCCACCATGCATCCCCACCATGGAACCATAAGCTCAAGTGAGCTCCTCCTTCTGTAAGTTCCCCTGGTCATGGTGTTTCTATCCCAG
Organism: Rhizomys pruinosus; assembly: GCA_009823505.1. Lineage (NCBI taxonomy): Eukaryota > Metazoa > Chordata > Mammalia > Rodentia > Spalacidae > Rhizomys > Rhizomys pruinosus. Next base: position 436,681 of record VZQC01008455.1, on the reverse strand, counting down.
CAACAGAAAAATGACTAATACAGCTACTTAAACTGGAAAATAAAGAGGAAAAACCTAGATACTTGCCTTAATCACTTTAGTAAATTCCTGTTGGATCAAAGACCTAAATATAAAAATCTGACAATAAAGGTATTAGAAAATGATTGTTGCTGAGAATGGGAAAGTCCTTCCAATTAAGACACATATCCCACCGGGCATGGTGGCACACGCCTTTAATCCTAGCACTTAGGAGGCAGAGGCAGGCGGATCTTTGTAAGTTCAAGGCCAGCCTGGTCTACAGAGTGAGTTCCAGGACAGCTGTGGCTACAGGGGGACCCTGTCTCAAAAAGACCAAAAAAGAAAAAAGGAAAAAAAAGACACATATCTCAAAAGCCACAAAAGAAAATGATTACCCAAGTTTAGACCATCTTCGCATTTAAAGTGTACCATAAAACAAGTCAAAAGACAAGTTAAAAAGTAGGAACACTTGTAACAAGACAAATGGGCAATTTCTTTAGTTGAAGTAATTATTTTGCTGGGCATGGTGGCACATGCCTTTAATCCCAGCAGTTGGAGGCAGAGGTAGCTGTATCTCTGGGAGATTGAGGCTAGCCTGATCTACATCAATGAGGTCCAGCCCAGCTGGGGCTACAGGGACAGCCAATGTCAAAAAGACAAAAAAAGTTATTACTTCAAATCAATAAGAAAAGTATCAAGTCAGTAAGAAATGATGGGTAATGGTGACAGAAGTAATGGAAATTAAAATACAAATGACAGACTGAAGAAAGATGCCCAACGTTCTGTCATAATTAAAGAAGTTAAAGTTGGGGGATCTCCCAGGACCACCTGAAGCACAGGTAGGAGCTGGGTGCTTCAGCCAGGAGGATTGTTTGATTGGTTTTCGTTGTCTTTGTTGATCTTTGGCCCGACTGGATTCGCTGGTGTGGCTGAGGGGGCGGAGTAGTCCTCCCAGCTGGTATAAAAGGTGGGTTTGTGTGAGTCTATAGATCAGAAATCTCCCAAGACCAGCTGAAGCACCGGGGCTTGGGCTAAACATAACTGCCCCAAGTGGGATTGCTGAAGGAGTGTTCAAGTTGATTCTTTGGAGAACCTTCAGAATAGAAAGGGAAGAGAGTGAGTTAGACTTCCAAGAGAAAGCCTAAAGCTTAGAGAAGTCAATAATCCATAAGCAAGGAGTAAAGGAGAAAAACAAATCAATCAACCAAACAACAAAGGCATCTGAAGGAAGCAAGCAAAGCAGGCCTTCATTACAGTGAAGAGGGATTTGAGATTCACATTGGAATACAGGCAAAAAGAAACCCATATCAGGGACACGAAGAAGAGACAACATGGGAAAGGTGCAGGATAATTCCACACCAAGCTCTACCAACCCTGGGGAAGATTCCTACAGTGGGATCCCCCTGAAATGGCCCAGGACATAGATATTAGAAGTACAATTGTGACCATACTTAAAGAAGATTGGGCTGGAGAGATAGCCTAGCGGTTAAGAGCACCGACTGCTCTTGCAGAGGACCCGAGTTCGATCCCCAGCACCCACATGGCGGCTGAGAACTGTCTGTAACTCCAATTCCAGGGGAACTCCAGTTCCAGGGGAATCTGACACCCTCTTCTGACCTCTGCGGCATTGCACGACATGGGTGCACAAACCTACATGCAGACAGTACATTCATACACATACAAAAACAAATAAAAATAAAAAATTTTATGAAAAAAAAAGAAGTACAAGATTATAAAGAGAAAATCAAAGAATTAAGAAAAGAGAATGGGGGGGGGTTCGATCTCCAGCACCTACATGGCGGCTAAGAACCGTCTGTAACTCCAATTCCAGGAGAACTCCAGTTCCAGGGGAATCCGACACCCTCTTCTGAGCTCCGCGGCATTGCATGACACTGGTGCACAGACCTACATGCAGACAGTACATTCATACACATACGAAAATAAATAAAATAAAAAAAAAAGAAAAGAGAATGAAAAACTCAAGAAGGACTTAGAGAGAGAGAATGACAAACTCCAGAAGGAAGTGGAAACACTGAAAAGATCCCATGCTGAAAAAGATAAGGAAACCAACCTGCGAAGCAAAGAGCTACAGGAATAGATTGAGAAGCTCCAAAAGGAAGTGGAAATACTAAAGAAATTAGAAGAGCAAATCAAACACTCATCCAATCAAGAGGAAAGGAAAGGAAAAAGCCTAAAAAGCAGAATGGAGAAAGCAGAACAAAGAATATCAGACCTGGAAGATAACACAGAACAACTAAAAACCTCAAAAAGATTATGAAAAATTTAAAAATACACAAAAGTGGAACAACCAGGAACTGTGGACACTATGAAAAGATAAACCTCCACATCATAGGAATAGAGGAAGGAGAAGAATCCCAAGAGAATGGTATTGATCAGATCTTCAANAAGAAAAAGTTGGCAGCAGGCTACAAGACATAGGCATAGGAAAAGACTTCCTAAATCATACAGCAGCTGCTCAAGAATTAAGGTTGACAATTGACAAATGGGACCTCATTAAACTCAAAAACTTCTGTCATCAAAAGAAACAATCAAGGAAGTAAAGAGAAAACCCACAGAGTGGGAGGAAACCTTCACCGCAAATACATCTGACAAAGCATTGATTTCCAGAATATATAAACTACTCAAAAAGCAAAGAAGAAAGAAAACAAACGACCCACTCAATAGATGGAGCAAAGACCTGAACAGAGACTTCACAAGTGAGGAATTAGAGATGGCTGAGAAACATCTTAAGAAGTGTTCAACATCATTAATCATTAGGAAATGCAAATCAAAACCACTCTAAGATATCATCTCACTCCAATAAGACTGGCTAGGATCAAGAAAACAAATGATACCAAGTGCTGGAGAGGTTGTGGGGAAAGAGGAACAGTCATCCACTGCATGTGGGAATGTAATCTGGTACCGCCACTATGGAAAGCAGTGTGGAGAACCCTTGGAAGACTTGGAATGAACTTGCCACCTGACCCAGCCATACCACTCCTGGGCATGTACCCACAAGACTCATGTTACCGCAGAGATACATGCACAGCCATGTTTATTTCAGCGCTCTTCACAATAGCAAGGAGCTGGCACCAACCCAAGTGCCCCTCAACTGAGGAGTGGATAGAGAAAATGTGGTAGATCTACACAATGGAGTTCTGTGCAGTGGTAAAGAAAGATGACATCATGAGTTTTGCAGGTAACTGGCTGGAGCTAGAAGATATCATGCTGAGTGAAGTAACACAGTCCCAGAAAAAAAATGACGAATGGTATCTCTCATCTGTGGATGCTAACACTAATTACCTAATTTTATGGCAAACTGAGTAACGTCAATGTGTTCAATCTGAAAACAACTGTGCTCTTATATTATGAATCCCTAAAAATATAATAAATAAATTTTTAAAAAAGAAGTTAAAGTTAAAACAGTAATTTGGATATATTTGCCTGAGTTGTGGAGGAAACTGGCAGTGTTTGGGATGTCCTTTTTGGAGGGCATTTGGGCAGGTTCAGAATGTATGCATTGTTGAACTCACATCTACAGAGTGAGTTCCAGGCCAGCTGGGACTACAGGAGACCCTGTCTCGAAAACACTAAAAAAAAAAAAAGATGTGTGTTTAGTACACCTCTACATAGAAGAGATGGCCAGGATTTATGTGACAGTTTTTGGCAAGGACTGTTTCTAAAAATGAAGCCAATTGCTACTGGTTGATTTTGGGGGAGGAGGCTGAGGAACAAGTAGTCTGGAGAGAGGAATCTACTTTTTATTTTATATTCTTCCCTGCTGTCAGGACTATTTCTACAAGTGTATACATTACCCTTTTGACTAGGTAAGGAAAATAAGATGCTTACTAATTATTGACACAAAAGTACAACTCTCACCTCAAAGGAGACTCCGGAGCCAAATATGACCATGGCCTGGAAACACAAATTCAGATGACCCCCCAATTCCATGTTCCAATGCGGTAACAGTTCAATGACATTTTATTGTAACAGAACAAAGGAAATCATAAATCAAAGCACGTGCCAAATACATTGATGGAAAGATCAGGCGGGTGGGTCACAGACGATGGGGAAATCTCAGCTATAGGCTTCAGATGTCATCTGCTGACTGTGCTAGCCTGTTTCAGTGGGAATTAGGAGTCTGTTTGTACATTCCAAAAGATTTACCTAATGCTTCAAAGGTATTAGGACTCTCAAGGGTGCTAAGGATGGCCCACAATCATTTGGTTCCTGGCTCGCAACATTGCAACGTCTCCACCTGGTTGAAGTTCTGAGAGTTAATCAGCCTTGGGGAATGTTCAATATAGGGTGAAGTTCTTTCCAGGAACTTTCATTCCTTGTCCCCCTGTTGGCCAAGAATAATTTTTTATGCATGTGAACTCTGAATAATAAGAATCAGAGAGACAAGGTAGGGTTGGTTATATGTAAATTTCTCTAATACAGAAATGCAAAACTTTGTTATAAAAATGAGCAATTAGTATATTTAAGGACTAAGATTCTTTACATAAACCTTGTAAAATTCAGAAATTCAGATTCCCCTAGATCAGCATCTTTACAAATAAAATCCCAAACTATCTGCTTAATTAAAATGCAAATTGCACATTGCCCTGGCCTGTTTGGTGTTCGCCCGTTAGTCCTAATGCTTGGGAGGCAGAGGCAACAGGATCTCTGTGAGACCAAGGCCAGCCTGGTTTCCATAGTAAGTTCAGGCCAGTTGGGGCTTCGGGGAGACCCTGTCTCAAAAACAAACAAACAAACAAATATCCCCAAAACAAAACTGAACACTGAGAAATTATGTGTTGGAGATGCTTTGGATAACTTATAATCATTTAAGCATTTATAAAATTTGTCTGTGGAAATGGATTTAATAGCCATACTTAATAAATGTTGATTCCCACATTCCATTTAAATTTATAATTCGTCAGTCAATATTTGTTTAACAGCCTGTTTGTATTAATAAAGTACAGGCTAGCCTCCATAACAAAGAGATGAAAAATATAGAGGATTGACAAAAGTTTATTTTTCTTTCCAATATTAATATTAAGCAAGGTGACTCAAAAAGCAGTCTAAAAGATAGTGGACTGGTTAAAACAAGTGCGCCACTGGAACACCCCCAGAGTGAGCACCCTGTTCCCCATGGTCGGAGTGGACTCATGATCACCCAGAGTGAGCACTCTGGTCCCCGTGGCTGGAGCAGGTTCATGATCACCCAGAGTGAGCACTGTGGTCCCCATGGCCGGAGCAGGCTCATGATCACCCAGAGTGAGCACTCTGGTCCCCGTGGCCGGAGCAGGCTCATGATCACCCAGAGTGAGCACTCTGGTCCCCGTGGCTGGAGCAGACTCATGATCACCCAGAGTGAGCACTCTGGTCCCCGTGGCTGGAGCAGACTCATGATCACCCAGAGTGAGCACTCTGGTCCCCGTGGCCGGAGCAGGCTCACGATCACCCAGAGTGAGCACTCTGGTCCCCATGGCCGGAGCGGGCTCACGATCATCCAGAGTGAGCACTCTGGTCCCCATGGCCGGAGCGGGCTCACGATCACCCAGAGTGAGCACTGTGGTCCCCATGGCCGGAGCGGACTCATGATCACCCAGAGTGAGCACTGTGGTCCCCATGGCCGGAGCGGACTCATGATCACCCAGAGTGAGCACTCTGGTCCCCGTGGCCGGAGCAGGCTCATGATCACCCAGAGTGAGCACTGTGGTCCCCATGGCCGGAGCGGACTCATGATCACCCAGAGTGAGCACTCTGGTCCCCATGGCCGGAGCGGACTCATGATCACCCAGAGTGAGCACTGTGGTCCCCATGGCCGGAGCGGGCTCATGATCATGTCGTTCTTGCCTTTGGGAAGGGGGAGCAGGACTCCAGGACAATGGCAGCACCTTCAGATGATCACTACAGGCTGTGCACCCTATTTCTGCTTGCCTCTCATTGGTCAGACTTGGCTCAGGCTCAGGCCACACCTACTGCTAAAGAGGCTGGAAAAGCCCCAGGTCAGTTAAAACTCAAGGGAAAGAAAGGAGGAGAGTTCACGGTCTGTCATCAGATGTACTCTGCACTTCCATCTCAAAGTTCTGTCCAGTTGCTGCATCCTGTTCAGACCTCATGGCCTGGATTCTACCAGGGTTTTGTAGCTCTCTAGGAATTTTTGACCTTTGGTTTTTTTGTAGACTTTTGGCTTTGTCCTTTGGAAGGCTCTTTTTACCCATCATCCTCAGCGTTGGTGGACACTAAATCCTTCTTGAGGGACACATGACTCTCACGGTTCACTCTCTGCCAGGAACCAGCTAGGGAACCTGAAGACGGCTTTGGGTTTTGAGCCATCTTAAACTTTGCTAGAACTGTTCTGTGGCCTCCTGGCAGCACCCCCTCTTCAAGCAGGTCTTCCACCAAGGCCTTTGCTCCGGAGGGTGGTTCTCACACCTCTTGAATCTCCTCTGACCTTACTGCATGTCCCTGCTCCCTCAGTTTCCTGATGACAACCTTGATGCCATCTGGAAGAGGTGGGCCTGCGTAGGAAGATGATGCCCCCTTCAGCTGATCGCATCTAGGCGTGTGTGAAGGGCATTCTGGTTTCTGGCATTTATAAAGTGACCTAAGGCTTCAGTTCCTAGAAATTGATTAAGTTCAGGTTGCAGGCCCTGAATAGAAAGAAACTCAAGCAGGCTCTTATCCCCTTCATTGTTTGTTTTGCCAGTGTGAAAAAATACCAGGGATTAAAACAGAAACCCCACCTTAAGTGGAGACAGTTTATTTTGGCGTATGGTTTCAGAGGTTGTACCTTGTGGTCACTGACCTTGTTGTTTGGAGGCCTTTGGTATGGCAGTACTTCCTGTCAAAGGAAACTGGTTCACTTTGAGGCAGGCAGTAACCCAGCTTCCTCCCATTTGGGTCCACCTCCCAAGGTTTTTACCAGAGGTTGGCAGCCAGGCCTGGCACCCAGGACTTCGGGGACATTCCAGACCTAAAGCACAGTGATCAGCAAGGCCAGAAACCCAGAGGAATGTTCTGGTTTTTCCTACCCAGTTCCACATTATCACAACTAATGGCTTTACTGTAGGCTTACAGGATGCCTGCCTCCTCAGCCTAATCAGGACTAAACAGGTTGTGCTTCTGTGACTGGTCAAAGGAGAACTGGTTTAAACAAGATAGTGTTTCTCCTTTGATTATCTGGAATAAATAAGTGGGCTGATGCAGGTAGGCCATTCTGCTCTGTAGGGTCACCTAGAAGTTTAGGCTCCCAAGAGAAGCGACTTTGACAGTCCAGTCCACAGCTACCACATGAGCACTGTCATGTCACCATCAGTGCAGGCAGAAAACCTGGGAGAGCCGCTCTGCCTTCAAGCCTAGGATGAGACCTTGAAGTTCTCCCACTGCAATGTCACTGACCCAAACTCAGCTACAAGGCCCTAGGTAACAAGTAGGGCTTGGAATCTAGACGGTATCTTCCCCTACAAAAACTTGGAGTAGACCTTGGGGTAGATCATTCATGGCCTCCACCACAGGAAAGTTTCTTTCTTTCTTGGGAGGAAAAGATCATTTTCTATCCTTACCTAGTATTATGTTTCAAAATAAATTCAGGTGAACTAGTAATGTATTTAACAGAAAAATGGTATATATGGGGGGGTGTTTATCAGTTATCTGCATGAGAATGTTTTTTCTAAGCATGTAAACAAAAATCAACATATTTTACTTATTAATTATTAAATATTATGCTTCAGAAATTAGATTTACTAGATAAACTATTTGTCAAAAGTAAGAACAGTAACGGAGTCTGGGGACGTGGCTCAGTCAGTAAATTGCCACCCAAGCATGAGGACCTGAGTTCAGCCCCCACACCAGAAAGCCACATATGCTTGGTGCATCACTGACATTATCACTGGGGTGGGGATGTAGAGACAGGCAGTTCTCTGGGGCTCAGAGGCCTGCCAGTCCTGCAGTGAGCGTTCATTTCAGTAAATGACTGTGTCACAAAAAGAGGAGGTAGAAAGTGTCAAGGAAGACTCTTGATATTGACCTTTGGCTGTTGCATGTGTGCGCATGCATGTTACACCCCTGTACATGCCCCCTATATATATTACACAAACCTGAGCACACACACATACACACACAGAACTATAACAGGTAAAAGAATATAAACATATAAAACACTCAAAGTAAGAAAATTGTGATAATCCAAGGAAAAAATGGAACAGTACCCAGAAGAAATGCAAAGTCAAGCAAGGAGAGGCCTTGTGACCTAACAAGTGTGGTGGTCAGAGTAATGTTACGTGCTTTGAACCAGGGAATTTATTTTATTTTATTTTTTTATCTGTATGAGTATACTGTCTGCATGTAGGTTGGTGCACCCGTGTCGTGCAATGCTGCAGAGCTTAGAAGAGGGTGTTGGATTCCCCTGGCACTGGAGTTAAAGACGTTCTTAGCCGCCATGTGGGTGCTGGGAATCGAACCTTGGTCCTCCGCAAGAGCAGTCGGTGCTCTTAACCACTGAGCCATCTCTCCAGCTCCAAACCAGGGAACGTTTTGTATATGGTAAAGTGTGGGAGCTTCTCTTGCTAGGAGCAGGTACAGTGCAGTCCTGCTATGGGAAGGGGGCACAGAGCCTGCCTGCATCCACTTTAAGGAGCTGACCCCTCGGCACAGAGGTCAGTTGGTTACTTTCATAACCTGACCTGAGAGGTACTTCCAACTCAGATCCTTAGCCTGGGAAAACGGAACATTTCCCATCTGGCCATACTTTCCACCTGCCCAAAGACTGGCAGGCTCTGGACAGGAATTTCAGGCTGATGTCTCATGGCCTATCTTCAGCCTGTACACACTCACAATTCACTTCACAGCTGGTGATCTGATGGACTGCCGTCCAACCCACTGGCCACAACACTCAAAATCCAGGCCTCCTTCGGCCTGTATACGCATGGCCGGGAATTCTGTGTAATGATGGTAATGGAGAATTTGTTTTATTGCCTGCTGCAACTCACTTTTATAAGCAAAATGATGTCAGCTCTCAGATCCAATCACAGATCACCAGTTAAGCGCCATGGTATAGTGCTGCTCTGCCTAGCATCATGTGCCTGGCCCACCTTGCTTGCTCCCTCTTGGGGCGATACAACGTACCTATGTATCTCACAGGACTCTAGAGAAACAGACAACCCAGCCAATAAGTGGGAAACAAGGATGGAGATACAATGTATCTATGTATCTGACAGGACTCTCTAGAGAAACAGACAACCGGGCCAGTAAGTGGGAAACAAGCATGGAGATAGAACGTACCTATGTATCTCACAGGACTCTAGAGAAACAGACAACCCAGCCAATAAGTGGGAAACAAGCATGGAGATAGAACGTACCTATGTATCTGACAGGACTCTCTAGAAAAACAGACAACTCAGCCAATAAGTGGGCCAATCAAATGAGCCAATAGTTCTCAAACAATGAACTACAAATGGCCAATAAAGAAGAAAAAAACATTCAACCTCACTAGCTGTGCTGGTTGGTTTTTGTGCTTGATCTAAACTAGAGTCACCTGGGAAGAAGGACCTTCAGACAGGAAGTTGTTTCCATCATCCTGACCTATAGGCCTGACTGTGAGCCATTTTCTTAATTGTTAATTGATGTAGGAGGGCCCAGGTGTAGATGTATTGTGGGCAGTGCCATCCTGGGAGGCTTGGGCAGTGTAAGAAAACAGCAACCCAGGGGCAAGCAAGCCAGTGGGCAGTGTTCTTCCATGGCCTCTGCTTAGCTCCTGCCTCGAGCTCCTGCGCTGCCCTCTCTCAGTGGTGAGCAGTGGCATCCATGTGCAGCGTGAAATCAAACCTCCCTCCCCAGGACGCCATTGCTCAGTGTTTTATTTTTAATTGAATTATTATGTGTTTCATACGTAATTTTTCAGTCAGTCCTAATTGCTTCTCCTTTGGCGCTCCTCCCTCTCTCCCATCCCCTCATCTTCCCCCCTTCCCCTGGGAGTTCACAACTTTTGTCATTCCTGCTAGAGTCCATTCTGCCAAATCACTGTCCCCCCTCACTCCTCAGTGCCAGCTCCTCCCCTGAGCTCTAGTCGGCCTATCCGGAGTGTCTTTTCTAAAGAAGGCCAGATCGTCCTCACCTGACCACCATCAGCTGCCAGTATTTCCTCAGCCAAGGTTGGGCTCTGCTACCCACTTCTGCAGTTCTGTGCTGGGTTTTTGCCCAGCTGAGCTTGCATGGGTCCTGTGCATGCTGATACCAATGCTGTAGGTTCATATGAACAGGGTCCCAGGAGCTTGTAGGATTCATTTCCGTTTGGTCTTGCATCACCTCCCTGGCTCTTACAATCTTCCTGCCCCCTTTTGCAGTGTTCCCTGAGCCCTGGGTGGGTGAAGCTGAATATAGGCAGCCTGTCCATGGAACCACACTCTGAAGATTCCTCATCTTCAGTTTGGCCATTCAGGTCCTTTTGGGTGCTGGTCTCCTGTTGCATGAAGGAACTTCTTTAATGAGAGTTGAGAGTTAGTTAATGCCCTCTTGGTTCCTTGTTCTATGATACTTGGGTCTTGTGTGTAGAGGTTGCATTGTAGATGTGTCACCTGGGCATGAGCCATTCACACACATGTCTGTGTGTCCAGGTGTGGGGCTCTGTACTATTCTCATCTAGAACAAAAGAAGCTTCTTATCTGAGTGGTGTCTGGGATATTTGTAAATACGATACTGTTGTAGTTAGTAAAATGTTACTTTAGCCTAGGCATGTATCTCCCTTGTGGAATTGTCTGTGATCTATTATCTCTCCAGATGTGTGCATCAGGCTATGTTAGTAATATCGCACATGAGTTTCCTCCCACTGAGTGGGCTTTCAGTCCAACTGGTTAGCAATTGACTTCCCCCCAAGATAGAAGTGCTGCTGTTGCACCAGTGTCGTATGCTGTGCTGATCACTGACGTGGCTATTTGGTCTTGAGGCTGATGTTGGACCATCTGTTGATGATCTTCCTTAGTGGCTTGCATAGCGCTCTCCACAGATATGAGAGCCTTCATGGGTGGTGGCTTCCAGGTCAGACCCAGCTCCATTGCTCAAGATCCAGTCACTGAATTATGTCCTATCTTTAGCAATAGGGTTTCACCTTCAGGTTCTGGGAGGCAGTCATGGGCTGTGGCAATAGCCTGTGTAACTTTGGGAGTCTCTTGGACTTCCCTGACCAACAACTCAAAGATAGGTTTTTCCTGTCTGGTACTGCTTATGTAGGTTTCATCTTCCCTCTGTGGACTCATGTAGAGGTATTGTGTGTATATTTTGTCAATAGATTGTTAGACTAATATGATTCTCTCAGTTTTTTTTTTTTTTACCTTGTGAAGGCATTATTTATGTCTCCTCTCTCCCTTTACCTGTCTATCCCTCCCTCCCTGTCTTCTCCATGCCTTCTCCATTTAAAGTATCCCCTTTCTCCCTTGACACTGGCAGTCTCCTATGGCCCCACTTCTCTTGGGTTCCTCCCCCCCCTTTTCTCCCCCCCCCCACTTCTATAGCTCTTCCCCTCCCTCCCCATTTAGATACCCTGATTTTTATCCATTCCTCCCTTAGTAGCACCTGCCACCTACCAGTCTTCTGTGGGTAGGATGGTCATTTTTACTATATTAATTCTTCCAATCCACGAGCATGGGAGTCCTTCCATCTTCTGATGTCTTCTTCAGTCTCTACAAAGATTTAAAATTTTCATTGTAGAGATCTTAAATGTCTTTGCTCAGGTTTATTCCAAGATTTTTTTTTTTTTGAGGCTATTGTGAATGGGAAGGTCTCCTTGTATTCCTTCTCCAATTGCTTGTTATTGCTATAAAGAAAGGCAAAGAAATGCTACTGATTTTTCTAGGTTAATTTTGTATCCCACCACTTTACTGAAACTGTTAATCATTTCTAGGAGTTTATTGGTGGAATTTTTGGCATCCCTTAGGTAAACTATCATGTCATCTGCAAAAAGGGATAGTTTGACCTCCTCTTTTCCAATTAGCACACCTTTAATTTCCTTTTCTTGTCTTATTGCTCTAGCAAGGGTTTCAAGTACTATATTGAAAAGGAGTGGAGATAGGGCTGGAGAGATAGCCTAGCGGTTAAGAGCGCCGACTGCTCTTACAGAAGACCCGGGTTCGATCCCCAGCACCTACATGGCGGCCGAGAACCATCTGAAACTCCAATTCCAGGAGAACTCCAGTTCCAGGGGAATCCGAGACCCTCTTCTGACCTCCGCGGCATTGCACGACACGGGTGCACAGACCTGCATGCAGACAGTACATTCATACACATACAGAAATAAATAAAATTAAAAAAAAAAAAAAGAAAAGAAAAGGAGTGGAGATAGGGGGCAGCCTTGCTGGGTTCCTGACTTTAAGGGGAATGCTTCTAATTTTTCTCCATTAAGAATGATGTTGGCTGTGGGTTTGTTGTATATGACTTTAATTATGTTGAGGAATGTTCCCTCCAATCCACTTCCCTCTAAGCATGAAGGCATGTTGAATTTTATCAAAGGCTTTTTCCAGATCTACAACCATGTGGTTTTTGTCTTTTAGTCCATTTATGTGCTTTATGACATCTACTGATTTATGTATGCTGAACCATCCCTGCATCTCTGGAATAAACCTGACTTGGTCATGGTGGATGACTTTTTTTTTTTTCTTTTCGATACAGGGTCTCCCTGTAGCCCCAGCTGTCCTGGAACTCACTCTGTAGACCAGGCTGGCCTTGAACTCACAAAGATCCGCCTGCCTCTGCCTCCCAAGTGCTAGGATTAAAGGCATGCTCCACCACAGCCTTTTGATGACTTTTTCGATAGGTACCTGTATGTGGTTCACAAGTATTTTGTTGAGAATTTTGGCATCTGTGTTCATTAATGAAATGGGTCTATAGTTTTCTTTTTTTAATTGTATCTTTGCCTGGTTTTGATATTAGAGTGATGCTGGCTTCTATCTTTGCCTGGTTTTGATATTAGAGTGATGCTGGCTTCATAGAAGGAATTTGGTCTATCCCAGAGTTCTTCAGTAAAAAAAACAACAACAACAACAACAACAAAAAAAAACAAAAGGAATTTGGGAGATTTCCCTCTGTTTCTATCCTTTTGAATAATTTGAGCAATAATAGCTGTAGATCCTCTTTAAATGTCTGGTAGAATTCTGCCAAAAATCCATCTGGGCCTGGGCTTTTTATTATTCAGGAGTGTGTTGTTTAGTCTCCACAAGTTCATGTAGATACTAGGGCTTCTGGTATTGATATTGAGCTTTATGGCATTATGTTCTGATAGAATGCATGGAATTATTTCAATTTTTTTGTATTCATTGAGGTTTGTTCTGTGTCCTAGTAGATGGTTGGTTTTAGAGAATGTTCCACGGGGTGCTGAAAAGAAAGTATATTCTTTGGTGCTTGGGTGAAATATTTGGTAGATGTCTGTTAGGTCCATTTGGTGTATTTTACTGTTCAGTTCAGATGTCTCTCTGTTTATTCTTTGTTCAGTTGACCTGTGTAATGGGCAAAGTGGAGTATTGAAATACCTTATGACTAGTATGTTGGGATTAATCTTGCTTAAATTCCTGTAGAATTGTGTTTATGAAGTTTAGTACACCAGAGTTTGGTGCGTATATAATCATGATCATGATATTCTTCTTGGTTAATTGTTCCTTTGATAAGAATGTAGTGACCCTCTTCATCTCTTCTAATTAGATTTACTTTGAAGTCTATTTTGTCTGGTATTAGAATAGCAACTCTTGCTTGTTTCTTAGCGCCATTTGCTGGAAACATTTTTTCTCGACCATTTCATCCTAAGATAGTGCCTTGAAGGTGAGATGGGGTTCCTGCGGACAACAAAAAGATAGATTTTGTTTCTTAATCCATTCTACTAGTCTGTATCTCTTGATTGGGGAGTTCAGTCCATTGATATTTAAAATTATTATTGAGAGATGTATACTGCTTCCCATCATTTTAGTTTCTGTTTGCATTCTTGGTCTAGGTTTGTATTTCCACAGTAATACTGTCATTGAATACTTTCTGTTGCTGCTTGGGTATAATTGTTCTTACCTTCTGCTCTTTGTATTACTTCAAGTATTCTCTGAAGAACTGGTTTTCTGGACATGAATTCTTTCAGCCTATTTAAGTCATGAAAGATTGTTCTTTCTCCTTCAACTATAATAGACATTTTTGCTGAGTAAAGTATTCTGGGTTGTTTTGGAACTGGGAATACTTTGGTCCAAGCTCTTCTGGCTTTCATGTTTGCATTGAAAAGTCAGCTGTAATTCTGATGGGTTTTCCTTTATATGTGACTTGTTTTTCTTTTGCAGCTTTCAGTATTCTCTCTTTGTTTTGAACATATAGTGTTTTTATTATATGTCATGGGGAATTCCTTTTCTGGTCCTGTCTATTTGGTGTTCTATGTGCTTCTTGTAATTAGGTGAAATTTTCTTCTACAATTCTGTTGAAGATCTGGTCAGTACCATTATCCTGAAATTCTTCTTCCTCTATACTTATAATGAGTAAGTTTGTTTTTTTCCATGGTATCCCACATTTCATGAATATTCCATTCCCATGTGTATTAGTCACTTTTCTGTTGCTGTGATAAAACACCATGACCAAGGAACTTATAAAAGGAAGAGTTTATTTGAGCTTACGATTGGCGGTTCCAGGGAATTAGAGTCCATTGTGGTGGGAGGCGTGGAGGCTGGATCTGGAGCAGCAAACCGAGGGTCACATCTCGCAAAGAGCACAGGAAACAGAGAGGAAGCAACAGTAGACCATGAGGCTTGTTAAGCTCACTAAGCCTGCCCCCAGTGACACACTTCCTGCAGCATGGCCACACACCCCACGACCTCCAAAAACAGTGCCACCAACTGGAGACAAACGTCTGAATACCTAGAGCTTATGGGGGACACACATTCAAACCACCACACCATGTTTTAAAATTTTTTCATAATCCTTGCTTGAGTGTTCAGTTCTTCAGCCTTGTCTCCCAGTCTTGTTATCTATTTCTACATCATTTGTCCTGTTTATGAGGCTTTTCCCATTTTTTTTCAGATGGCTTATTGAGTGTTCCACTTCCTTTTTCATTTCAGCCTGAGTTTTCTTCAATATTTCTATTTCTTTTGTGAAGTCAGTCCGAAGTTTATCATTGTCTTCTTTTAGTTTATCCCTGTCTTCTTTTAGTTCTTTGATTTCTTTGTTTGTGTGTTCTTTAAATTCCTTGAATTCTTTGATCATGTCTGTGGTTGTTCTTTTATATTCTGTGTCCTGGGTTACATGTGGGGGTTCCTCATTGTAGTATTCTTCTACAGGATTGGCAGTATTTAGTGGAGACATACTTGGGTTTTTGTTTTTTCATTGTGATTTTGGCATGTAGATTTCTTTTGTTTGTGATTCTGGTATACAGCTCAAGTGTTTCTTTGTTGAATTGAAGACTGCCTTTGCTTGTATTCTTCAGGTGCTTTCTTTGTTTTCTTATTAGGTATGAAAGGCTGGTTGGTCTAGTCTTCAGGTTCTTGCTTCTGACTTTTTACTAGAGGGACCAGCCAATTCTGTCCCAGCTACTCAAGAGCTCCTTGGCTTTCCAGAGCTGGTTGCAAATGTCTGAATCTGGGTCCAGGACCTGGTCAGTGTTTTAATGTAGCAATATAAAGAAAACTAGAATACTAGCCATCAGAAAAATGCAAATGAAAGCTGTATTGACATTCCATCTTACCCCAGTCAGAATGGCAGTCCTCAGGAAAACAGCAAACTCTGCCATCAGAATGGACAACAGGTGACCCTCATACACTGCTAGTAGGAACATAAACTAGTCCAACCAGTTTGGAAATCACTATGGAGGTTCCTGAAAGAACTATAAGTAGACATACCATGAGACACAGCTATACCACCTGTCAGTATTTACTCAGAAGACTTGAAATTAACATCACAGAGGCACATGTACATTGTTTATCATAGCACTGCTCATAATAACTAGGTTTTAAACAACCCAGGCCAAAAAAAAAAAAAAAGCCAGGCATGTTGGTGTACGCCTTTAATCCTACCACTCGGAAGGCAGAGGCAGGTGGATCTTTGTAAGTTCAGCGCCAGCTTGGTCTACAGAGTGAGTTCCAGGACAGCTGGGGCTACAGGGAGACCCTGTCTTGAAAAGACCAAAAAACCAAACAAATGAAAACAAACAAACAAAAAAGAACCCAACAACAAAGGCGTCAATCAGCAGCGGAATAAAAAAAGTGTGGTTTATATATACAGTGGGATTTTTCTCAGCCATAAAGAATGCTGCTTGAAGGAAAATAGAAGTAATAACATTAAATAAATTAAGTCAATCTCAGAAAAACAAATACCATACTTCTGTCATGTGGGTTCTAGTCTTGATATAGAGAAAAAATCCTATGTGTCCAGATGACAGGATGGTAAAAGTGAAGCCATCTAGGAGAATGAAAGGCACTAATAAGATTGGGGAGGGGGTTGAAAACAGAAGGTCCTGGGGTATAGGGTGTATGCTTAATGGCTGTTCTATATTTATATACAACAAGTACATTATATACTTGCATGAAAGTGGTTCTGTACTGGGGAGGGAAATCTAAATTTGA
Source organism: Rhizomys pruinosus (assembly GCA_009823505.1). Classification (NCBI taxonomy): domain Eukaryota; kingdom Metazoa; phylum Chordata; class Mammalia; order Rodentia; family Spalacidae; genus Rhizomys; species Rhizomys pruinosus. Next base: position 420,125 of record VZQC01008455.1, on the reverse strand, counting down.
CTAAGATCTATTATATGAAATGCATAATAAAAATATTAATGGTTCTATGTAGCAATGTCTGAAAACATTATTTTAAGGCTGGGCATGGTGGCATGTGCCTTTAATCCCAGCACTCAGAATGCAGAGGCAGGTGGATCTCTGTGAGTTCAAGGCCAGTCTGTTCTACATAGTGAGTTCCAGGACAGCTGGGGCTACAGGGAGACCCTGTCTCAAAGACATCATGGAAGGTCCTTAGTTTGGAGCATGTTATTACTCAGGTGACCCTTTTAATTATAATCTGAGAGAGTTGTTATAAAAAGGCAAGAAAAGATCACTGGGCTGTTTAAGAACACACACTGCCCTAGCACAAGACCTAAGTGCAGTTCCCTGCACCCATCCCAGGTCACTACAAACTCCTGTAACTCCAACTCCAGGGGATCCAATGCCCTCTTGTGGCCTCTACAAGCACCTGTACCCACATCTCACATACCCATTATCCACCCCCCCCACATAATTAAAAAATAAATCAGGGAGGCCAGCCAGGGGCTCACACTCTCCGTGCCCAACTTCTCAGGTCGGTCTGTGCCGTGCAGGCCCATTGGTGGGGGGGAGGCAACTCCACAAGCACTGCCCAACCCTAGGACCATAGAGAGGATCTGCATGCGTGGCTAGGAGGCCAGCCGGGGGTGCACACTCTCTGCGCCCAACTTCTCAGGTCGGTCTGTGTCGTGCAGGCCCATCGCTGGGGTCCCAACTTCACTGGCGCCGCCCAACCCTAGGACCATAGAGAGGATCTGCATGCGTGGCTAGGAGGCCAGCCAGGGGTGCACACTCTCGGTGCCCAACTGCTCAGGTGGGTGGGCCAAAGGATTCAACCCCCACACACACACACACTCAAGCTACTGATACTGAAGTGGAAAGTGTAAACTGCTGGTGCTGTGGTTTAATGTTGTTGGGGGGATCCAGCAGTGTCAGTGATTGGAGGCTGCATAGCCCAAACTGAGGAAGAAAGCAGCAGAAGCAAACTGAGTGACCAACCAGTCCTCCATATTAACATTTGAGATTAGCAACAGAAGGCAAACAAATAAACAAAGGGGGAAAAACAACAACAAATACACATGCCCAAAACACAACAGAAAAACAATATGGGAAAAGCTCAAAATAAATCCCCACCGAACTCAACCAATCCTGTAGAAGATCCCAACAATGAGATCTCCCTGGAAGGTGGGAACCAAAATACTGACCTTAGAAGAACAATTGTAGACATATTCAAAGACTATAAAGAGCAAATCAGAGAACTAAAGGGAGAGAACGAGAAAATCATGAACTAGAAGGAAAGAATGATAAACTCCAGAAAGAACTAAAAGGAGAGATTGATAAACTCAGAAAAGAACTAGAGGAAGAGAAATACAAACTCCAAAAAGAACTAGAGGAAGAAAAATACTCCAAAAAGAACTATATAAAATAAAAATAAAAAATAAACATAAAAATAAACTCCAAAAAGAACTATATCAGACAAAGCATTAACATCCAGAATATATAAGCTACTTAAAAAGCAAAGAAGTGGGGGCTGGAGGGATGGCCTAGCGGTTAGGAGCACCGACCGCTCTTGCAGAGGACCCGCGTTCGATCCCCAGGACCCACATGGCGGCTGAGAACTGTCTGTAACTCCAATACCAGGAGAACTCCAGTTCCAGGGGAATCCGACACCCTCTTCTGACCTCCACGGCATTGCACGACACGGGTTCACAGACCCACATGCAGACAGTACATTCATACACATAAAAAATAAATAAATAAATAAATAAAAGCAAAGAAGAAAACAAATGACCTACTCAAAAGATGGAGTAAAGAGCAGAACAGAGACTTCACCATTAAGAAAGTAAAGACAGCTGAGAAACATCTTAAAATTGTTCAACATCATTAATAATTAAGGAAATGCAAATTAAAACCACACTCAGGTATCACCTCACTCCAATAAGACTAGCCAAGATCAAGAAAACAAAAGATACCAAATGCTGGAGAGGTTGTGGGGAAAGGGGAACACTCATCCACTGCTGGTGGGAATGTAAACTGGTACAAACACTGTGGAAAGCAGTGTGGAGAACCCTTAAAAAAACTCAAAATGAGCCTACCACCTGACCCAGCCATACCACTTCTGGGTATATACCCATAGGATGCATCCTACCGCAAAGATACATGCACAGCTATGTTTATTGCAGCTCTCTTCACAATAGCAAAGACCTGGAACCAACCCAAGTGCCCCTCAACAGATGACTGGATAACAAAAATGTGGTACATCTACACAATGCAGTTCTATGCAGCAGTAAAGAAAGATGACATCATGAGCTTTGCTGGTAAATGGATGGAACTTGAAGCAATTATACTAAGTGAAGTAACAGAGTCCCAGAAAAAAAAAGGCGAATGGTTTCCCTCATTTGTGGATGCTAACACCAAATCCCCAGTTGGTAGGCAAACTGAGCAACTTTATTATTATATTTCATTGTATCTGAAAGCAACTGTGCTATTACAATGTGAATCTATAAATGGGCTCTAGAATTGTCTTACTACTCATACTCACACATTGTAATTACCATATATAGATGGAGGAGATGTAGTCATATTCTTAAAAAAGAATGTATAGTTACACGACTTTATACCTGCATGCAAATTTACAGTTAAAATGTGAATCTCTAAATGTGTTTAGGAATATACCTACAGTTTATTTACAGAATTTTTAATTTTGACTTATGTGTGGAGTGTATATATGCATATTTTGGAACAACATAAAATAAAAAAATATTAATAGCTTCATAGAATAATTTCAGTATAATCCCTGAGTTATTGAAATATCACAATAATGTATAGTTTACATTGTATACTGATTGTAAAATTTACATTAACTTCTTATAGAACCTTCAAAAATTACATTAAATCATATACATGTAATTTAGAAAAATTAAATAAATCAGCTGGGCATGGAGGCACACTCCTTTAATCTTAGCACTTGGGAGGCAGAGGCAAGGCGGATCTTTGTGAGTTCAAGGCCAGCCTGGCCTACAGAGTGAGTTCCAGGACAGCTGGGGCTACAGGGAGACCTTGTCTGGAAAAGACCAAAAAAAAAAATCATATTTTTTGACTAAATAAGAGCAAGCTAAGCCTTCATGTCCTGAGATGTGACTGCTTGCTCCACACATGCATCCATTATTGCTGTCCACACCATGAGACAATGCAACACAGAGCAGCCCTCATTACAAAGGATTTCATCCTCCAAAATTGTGAGGCAAATAGATCATTATTATTAATAGTAACAAATAAGTTATTGAAACAACTTAATTTATAGCATTTGGAAAATGGTTAAATGTGATTTTTTTGTTTACATCTTTGATAGGCTACCACAAACCATTAAAGATTATGATTATAGAGTTAATGAAATGATAAAAGCCTCAAGATATACTAACAAGTCAAAATCATTTAGTATATAAAATGTGCATATTCAGTATGAAGTCTGTGATTGCCTGTGCTTAAATATTAACTGAGAAGCACGCATTGGAAAACCGAAAGAAAAATAAGCTTAAAAAATCAAAATAGGAGTCATAGTTGTCCAAATTGAGGTGTTGAATTTGTGGATCACTTTTTTTATTCTCTATGTATTTCTTTCCAAAATGTTCTTCCATCCATATATATACTTTTAAATTAAGAGGATAAAAATAAGTTATTAGCCAAGAAAAAGGTATGAGACAAAATAAGGGGTGGTAGGTGTCTTTCAGACCAGTACCCAGTCTGTTTGCACCCCGTACCTTGCTAAGAGACTCTTGCATTTGGCCTTGTAAAAGCATTCTGTGAGATTAATAAAGTAGCATTGTGGAGTCCGAAGTAGAAAGAATGAGTAATTTGCTAAAGATTACGCACTCACTCAACTCAGTGACAGCTAGAAGCTGCGTCTTCTCACATCCAGTTTCCTCCTCAGTCCTTGCTCCTTTTCTCTAACTGCTACTTGACAAGCTACGAGCTTCTTCTGGGCTGAGGCCTTATGCTTTCCTTAGTGACTAGCTGCTGCTTCCTTGAGCATAGTGGGTACTCAGTAGATAGCTGTATTTGAATTATAATTGGCCAAAATTACTAAAAGATACAAAAGTATACCGTATTTTCATTTAAATATAGAAGCTACAGCAAAATCTTCAGAAGGCTCCTGGAGAAACTATTTCTAGTACTTTTTCGATCTTCAGAATCCAATAATCCTGTCATACATGAGTTTGTTTTGATAGATGATTAGTCAGTGGGAGAAACTTTCTGAATTGTTGGCATCTTAAGTCTCTGAAATAAGTATTTTCATGAATTACAAATTATTTCATATTTTAAAACTGTTCCTAGCACCACACCAACAAACTCTAAGCACTCAATAGCTTGTCTAGCCCAGAATTCTAAACGCTTCCACAATCCTTGCAAAAACAGCAGGGTCCAGTTGGTCACAGCAATACTCCACGGTCCTGGTACCAGGGTCAGGTTGGTCACAGCAATACTCCACGATCCTGGTACCAGTTTCTGTTCTAGTTTGTCTTCCATTGCTGTGACAAAACACTCAGACCGACACCAACTTGGGGAGGAAAGGGTCTATTCAGCTTACATCTCCTGGGTCACAGTTCATCACTGAGGGAGCCCAAGGTAGGAACTCAGGGCAGGAACCTGGAGGCAGGAGCTGAAGCACAGGCCATGGAGGAATGCTGCTCAATGTCTTGCTCCCCTGGCCCATGCTCAGCCTGCTTTCTTATACAGTACAGAACAATCTGGCCAGGGGTTACTCTGCCCACAGCAGGCTGGACCCTCACACACCACTCAATCAAGAAAATACCCCCACAGACATGACCAAAGGCCAGTTTAATGGAAGCAGCTCTGCAACTGAGGCTCCTCAACCCAGGTGTGTCAAGCTGACACTGAAGCTGTCCAGCACAAGCCCTCGCCTTGCTTTTTGTGTTGTTAATTAAAGCTTATTAAACTTAAAAACAGAATGGACCTCATGTATAACATTTTGATGACTTGAGGGGTTTATTTATTTATTTATTTATTTATTTATTTATTTTGGTCTTTTTGAGACAGTGTCCCCCCCTGTATCCCCAGCTAGCCTTGAACTCACAAAAGATTAGCCTCCCACTGCCTCCCAAATGCTGGGATCAAAGACATGAACCACCACACCTGCCCCCACCCCAACCCCTGTGGGACTTAAGGGTTTAAAACACAGTTTAGTTGTGTGCTTCAGTCACTACCTGACGTTGTTCTTGAAGCAGTTCCTGCCTTCCTGGAATGAGCATTTCCTCAACACTTCGTGAGACACCATGGGAATTTATAGGCCATGGACCTGACTCTCAGCTTAAGTTTTACTTAGTGAGGTAAACCTGAGGGTGTGTAAAGATACAGAAAATTTCACATTGAGTTACATGGTGGACTTCATTAGTGATGGGGAATCACCCTGTGTTTTCCTGTATCACTGTCAAGAGGCTAGCTTAGGTGGGGCTTCTGCATGACCGAATTAGGACAATCACATGCTTCTTTTACCTTTAAATATGTGAACCAGTGAAACCTTTCACTTCAGACTGTCTTTTTTTTTTTTTTTTTTTTTTTTCTTTTGGCGTTTTTGAGACAGGGTCTCCCTGTAGCCCCAGCTGTCCTGGAATTCGCTCTGTAGTCCAGGCTGGCCTTGAACTCACAAAGATCCGCCTGCCTCTGCCTCCTGAGTGCTAGGATTAAAGGCTTGCACTACCACACCCTGCGTGGGCTCATTCTTTTATTGAAACTGCATATCCAGCAGGAAATACTGACTTATCAGAAGAGTGCCCCTTCCAACCTCTCCTCACTTAGAATAGCACTATACCCAAAACCACACATGTTGTCAGTTTCTCTCATTGTTTGCAGTGAGAGAAGCATGATTTGCAGCACTTGATATATAAACCAACAAACATACAAAAGTCATACATTAAGTCCAGAAGTTGAGGGCAAGGAAGGGTCAGGAAGGATCAAGGCCGAATGCCCAGGTCACAAGAAGAGCTCAGGTTCAGTGAGCTTGTCTGCATTATAAACAAGCTAAGATTAACTTTTTTGTTGCAAGGTTAGGTAAAAGTGATTTGTCCAGAGTGTAAATGAGTATTAGCAAGTGTCACACCCTGCGAGGGCTTTGGGATAAAGTGTAAGAAGGAGCAGGACCAACCAGTTTGTGGAGAACTAAGATGCTGGGATTTACCTACCAAATTCCTCATGAGGTCACCAGGTGACCTCAGATCCTGCAAGTTCTGCTCTGCTCCTCTGTGAAGAGTGTCTGTCAGATGACTTTTAACCAGAAAGCATGCAGATATTTTGTTTTATTTTTATTTGACTAGTAAGTACATATAAGCAATAAACATAAGGACTGTCCATTTAAACCAAATTAGTTAACATCTGAGTTCAGTTTTTATACAACCCAGGGTCAAACATGTTGATCAAATAAACAGAAAGAAAATCCAGTCTGTTTTTGCTGTGACCTCACAGTTCATCCCCCCTCCTTGTCCCTTAAAATCTGATGGTCCAGCCTCTTCCCTGAGAGTCCCTGGGCTTTGCAGGGGGAGGGTGAAAGAGAGTGAGACATAGAAGAGCCTTTTTTTTTCCCCCGAGGTGACACATCAAACTCTTCGGACAGTCCAAGTTCTATTGAACTGGTGGGTTGTTTAGCAGTGTCCTTTCAATTCTAGTAATAAAGCTCTGCCCTCTGCAGTGTCTGTGTGCTGTGCCCTCTGCATTGTCCGTGTGCTCTGCCCTCTGCAGTGTCGGTGTGCTGTGCCCTCTGCATTGTCCATGTGCTCTGCCCTCTGCAGTGTTGGTGTGCTGTGCCCTCTGCATTGTCCATGTGCTCTGCCCTCTGCAGTGTCGGTGTGCTGTGTCCTCTGCAGTGTCCGTGTGCTGTGCCCTCTGCAGTGTCAGTGTGCTCTGCCCTCTGCAGTGTCGGTGTGCTCTGCCCTCTGCAGTGTCGGTGTGCTCTGCCCTCTGCAGTGTCGGTGTGCTGTGTCCTCTGCAGTGTCCGTGTGCTGTGCCCTCTGCAGTGTCGGTGTGCTCTGCCCTCTGCAGTGTCAGTGTGCTGTGTCCTCTGCAGTGTCGGTGTGCTGTGCCCTCTGCAGTGTCGGTGTGCTGTGTCCTCTGCAGTGTCGGTGTGCTCTGCCCTCTGCAGTGTCTGTGTGCTCTGCCCTCTGCAGTGTCGGTGTGCTGTGTCCTCTGCAGTGTCCGTGTGCTGTGCCCTCTGCAGTGTCGGTGTGCTCTGCCCTCTGCAGTGTCGGTGTGCTGTGCCCTCTGCAGTGTCGGTGTGCTCTGCCCTCTGCAGTGTCGGTGTGCTGTGCCCTCTGCAGTGTCGGTGTGCTGTGTCCTCTGCAGTGTCGGTGTGCTCTGCCCTCTGCAGTGTCGGTGTGCTGTGCCCTCTGCAGTGTCGGTGTGCTGTGCCCTCTGCAGTGTCGGTGTGCTCTGCCCTCTGCAGTGTCGGTGTGCTGTGTCCTCTGCAGTGTCGGTGTGCTCTGCCCTCTGCAGTGTCGGTGTGCTCTGCCCTCTGCAGTGTCGGTGTGCTGTGTCCTCTGCAGTGTCGGTGTGCTCTGCCCTCTGCAGTGTCGGTGTGCTCTGCCCTCTGCAGTGTCGGTGTGCTGTGTCCTCTGCAGTGTCGGTGTGCTCTGCCCTCTGCAGTGTCGGTGTGCTCTGCCCTCTGCAGTGTCGGTGTGCTGTGTCCTCTGCAGTGTCGGTGTGCTCTGCCCTCTGCAGTGTCCTTGTGCTCTGCTTTCTGCAGTCACTGGTTCAGCTTGTGCACTATGTTATAAAGAGGGATATTCTCATTTAAATAAACTAGACTTAGATGGCCCTTAGACTACCTTACACACTCATTCTGATTTATGTCTGCTACTTGAAGAATAGTTTGATGTGATTTTACTGAGAAGTAACAGTTAATTTTTGACCATAATTTGAGCTTCAAACCCCCAGGATTCATACTGTTCCTGATTACTACTTGTTTTGATAGTTTATTTCTTCATGTTCTCCTTTGCCCAAAATAGTTTGAAGCATAATAAAATGAACTCTTTCCAACTGCTCTCCATCTAGACTAAATAAGTTTCAGGATCACACCAATAAGCATATGCAGCATGAAAGGAGTTCCTTTTGTGAGCCACTGTACAATGTCTGACTGTTGTACTATCACAATTCATGATTAAAACCACTTGATAGCATTGCTTCAGTATTTCTGTGATGGAATTACTACTATTCAGTGTCTTGGGATCCTCTGGTTTTGGAGAAATTATTTGATCATATGATGAATTCACTTTTTTTCATCTAGAAAATTGTTTCTTTTGCACAAGAGACCTCAAAATGTCTTTCACTGACTCACTTCAGTAATATTAATGACATTTCGAGCTATCTTCCCTTCATGTCCTTTAACCAACATTTCTAGAGGGAGGGGCAGACCTGGGTCGCAGACTTCACACTCTGCCTACTTAACTTCTACTTATGGCCCCGCCTCTTCCCAGGTGCCTATTTCCTTCTGCATTCAGGAAAGTTTTGTTTTTTGCTTTTTTTTTTTTTTTTAAATGACTTAAGATGCCAGTTGGGGCAGTGTTGCATCAAAGAAAAACTAGCTCTGAATAGCTCAACCAAGAGCCAGCCCAATCTTCTCTGAAGCATTCTGATTTCTCTCAGGACTGTTCTCTCTTTTGTTCTCTCAAGCAAAGGACATCTTCCTATATTTACCGAACAGCACATTGGTCCAGAGTATGGGGAAGGAACGAGGAACTTTGTGTCAAAGAATCTTTAACCAGAATACACACAGCAAGAAGTTATTTTTCTGAAGAAAATTATTTTTCTGACTCTATTGACCCAGGACACACAAAACCCCAAACAGATGTCATCAGTGTCTGCTCACCGGGGGAGGGCACATCTGTTTTCATCATCATTTTAGGCCTGATCTTATGTCTGATTACCACATCTCATGCACACAGACATTGTTTTGAGTCAGGCATAACTGAGTCATAGCAGGAACATGGCATAAGATTAAAGCTATGCATTCAACTTAGCTTGCAAGAGTAATTACCTTGAAAGTCCAAAGCATAGTAAGATTGATTACATTATTTTTCTTAAAGTCTAGTTAAATTTTTTAAAATTTTTTTTATTAATTTTATTTATTTCTGTATGTGTATGAATGTACTGTCTGCATGCAAGTCTGTGCACCTGTGTCGTGCAATGCCACGGAGTTCAGAAGAGGGTCTCGGATTCCCCTGGAACTGGAGTTCTCCTGGAATTGGAGCTTCAGACAGTTCTCAGCCGCCATGTGGGTGCTGGGGATTGAACCCGGGTCCTCTGTAAGAGTGGTCGGCGCTCTTAACCGCTAGGCCATCTCTCCAGCCCCAGAGTCTAGTTAAATTTAATCAAGCTGAGTGTACAGTATGAAAACAGACTGAATGCATAGTTCTAAGGGATGTTGAAGCTTGATTTGGTCCTAGATTTGATCCTAGAAGCCATTCCCACAGCAGTTACTAAAAAGTGGAAAGAGAGAATTTGAAAGAAGAAATGTCACCTATGCTGTCCCTTGCCTGTCCTCAGCCTTCAGAGTGTGGCATTGCCCCGTCTCCCTCCTTCTCTATGCTTTTGTGAACAGCAGGCTTCTTTTTTCCTTCAGAGCTGCTCTTGAGTGTGAGTGCGTTTAGTGAGAGGAGGGGAGCAGTGGGGAAGAGTGTCAGTAAGTTACAAGGGGACTGTCGAGGAAAGACGGGTAAGAGTTGCGTGGAAGCAAGAGTATACTCTTCTCTAACCCTTATGATTCAAGTCAGAAGCAGAGTATCAGAACTCTAAAGACATGCTTGAAGCTCTGGCTCCAGTCAACACACACACACACTCCCCACCCTGCCTGTTTTTGTTTTTTTTTTCACATAAATTTATTTATTTATTTTTAACAAATCTAGACCCGTGTTCCCGCTCATTCCCCCACCCCGCCAGAGCTCATGCATTCTGCCAAACATGCTTTCCATCTCTCAGTCTTTCTCAGTATTTTCCATGGGGAGGTTGACTGTTTTGAGCAGAAGTTCACCGTCTCAGTCAGTTCTTTGATGCAGTCTTTTCTGTTGTTGTTGTTGTTGTTTCCAAAATGTATTATGCCCAACTGCTTTGTACAAAAGCTCAGGGGGCCCTACACAAGAAATACTTACAACTGGGTAGTTGGCACTAGCATCCACAGATGAGGGATACCATTCGTCGTTTGTTTTTCTGGGACTGTGTTACTTCACTCAGCATGATGTCCTCTAGCTCCAGCCATTTTCCTGCAAAGCTCGTGATGTCGTCTTTCTTTACTGCTGCATAGAACTCCATTGTGTAGATGTACCACATTTTCTTTATCCACTCGTCAGTTGAGGGGCATTTAGGTTGGTTCTAGCTCCTTGCTATTGTGAAGAGAGCTGAAATAAACATGGCCGTGCATGTATCTCTGTGGTGGCGTAAGTCTTGAGGGTACATGCCCAGGAGTGGTATGGCTGGGTTGGGTGGCAAGTTCATTCCAAGTCTTCCAAGGGTTCTCCACACTGCTTTCCATAGTGGCTGTATGAGTTTACATTCCCACCAGCAGTGGATGAGTGTTCCCCTTTCCCCACAACCTCTCCAGCACTTGGTATCATTTGTTTTCTTGATCCTAGCCAGTCTTATTGGAGTGAGATGATATCTTAAGGTGGTTTTCATTTGCATTTCCTTAATGATTAGTGATGTTGAGCAGTTCTTGAGGTGTTTCCTGCCTGGTTTTATGCTATGACTTTAGTACCTTAATCTCACAGATGTGCTTATTAAATTCATATGGAATTTAAATTCATCTCATAGGAAAAGCAATGAAACCCTCAAAGTTGTGCCCAGGGATCTAGTTGCAGTGAGCCTGGGTCTTCTGATTTTTTTCAGTTTCTTTGCTCCTAGGCATCTGGATGATTATTTTGTGTGTGTCTGTTTTTCTAATGCCTGGCATAGAGCAGGTATGAAATGTTGAGCTCAGCTATTTCACTTATAGGATCAGTGGCACTTACTAGGTCTGTTAATGAATGGCAGGCACTTACTAGGTCTGTTAATGAATGGCACTCTACTCAGAAAAGCAAGTATTTTAAGTCTGATTTTTGGCTTTGTTCGTTAGCACCTTGGCAGGTTTCTTAATCTTTGCAAGCCTGGACTTTTGCAGTTTAATAAATTGAAATAATAATAGCTACCACTGGATAAATGAATCAGAGTTATAGGCAGTTCTTACTTTGGTACCTGACATAAAATTAGAGGCCTTGGGGGCTAAAGCACGTAGGTGTTGGGACCATGTGCATGCAGTGCCCGTGGAGGTGGAAAGAGGATGTTGGAATCCCTGGAGTTGGGAGTGGTTGTCAGCCAGCACGTAGGTGTTGGGACCATGTGCTTGCAGTGCCCGTGGAGGTGGGAAGAGGGTATTGGAATCCCTGGAGTTGGGAGTGGTTGTCAGCCATCACGTAGGTGTTGGGAAGCAAACCAGGTCCAGCAAGTGCTCTTAGCTGCTGAGCCATCTCTCCAGCCCCACATATATGTAATTTTGTTGCCATAGTTAAACTGTCGTCCGGCTAATGACTTTACTTAGAAAATGCTTCAAGTAGCTCACAGCCCTGTGACTTTTCTGATTTTAGATTAATCCATGGAGGACAAATGTTGAATGGATTGGCAGGTCCAACAGTCATGAATGCAGCCCCCTTCCTCTCCACCACGTGGTTTTCGGCGGATGAACGGGCCACCGCCACAGCCATTGCCTCGATGCTCAGTTATCTGGGAGGAGCGTGTGCATTCCTGGTAGGCCCGCTGGTTGTCCCAGCTCCCAATGGGACAGCGCCTTTCCTGGCTGCAGCGAGCAGCAGGACTAATATTGAAGATCGCATCGAGAGTGTGTTATATGCAGGTAGGTGCTCTCAAGTTCTTTCCCCCTCCGGTTATACGTCTGGTTTTTATCTCAGTCGTTTTCCCATCAGAGGAGACACTTGAGGACCAACAGCTACATACACCCATAATGCACTTCGTTTTCCCATCAGAGGAGACATTTGAGGACCGGCAGCTACACACACCCATAATGCACTTCGTTTTCCCATCAGAGGAGACACTTGAGGACCAACAGCTACACACACCCATAATGCACTTCGTTTTCCCATCAGAGGAGACACTTGAGGACCGGCAGCTACACACACCCATAATGCACTTCGTTTTCCCATCAGAGGAGACACTTGAGGACCAACAGCTACACACACCCATAATGTACTTTCCTTATTGTAATATATATGCAGGTGCCCGTTTGAACTTTACTTCCTAGGAAGTTAGTAAATTTAAAATGTATTACATGGAAAATGCTTTGTTCATTTTACTCTTCATCTGTTTATATTAAAGCACTCCCTGACACATATTCTAGTCTTTTCTGGATGTGGTATCAGTATACAAAGCCTACACTTGTCAAGTATCTGTTGGTAGGCATTCAGCCTGTTTTCTCCTTTGCAGTTTCCCCATTAGCGACCACAGTCTCTGGCCCTATTAATCTCAGTCACCTATAGTTTATCTTCGTTTCCTCTTCTGTGTATGTTTAGTCTATTAATCAGGGATATTGACCTTTCTAAAACATTTTTACATCCTTTCCCTTGTTATTTCTAGAGTCAAGCCTTCCTTCTATAGATATTTAATATATTCCCTCCCCAATATGCTTCTTGCTCTGTGAAAGTGTTCACAGAGTTTTTTAAAGTGTTTTCTGTATCCAGGCACTGTGCTCAGCACTGGGAATTGGTACGATCAGTGTTGAGACATCGATTGTACAAATCAGGATATGGAAAAGTGGATGAACCTAACTTGCCTAGGCGTAGAGAGAAGTTGAGGGCTCGGAGAATGCTTTATTTTTTTAATTAATTTTTTTTAATGTGTATAAGTGTACTGTCTGCATGTAGGTTAGTGCACCGGTGTTGTGCAGTGCCAAGGAGGTCAGAAGAGGGTGTCAAAGTCCCCTGGAACTGGAGTTAAAGACGGTTCTTAGTCGCCATGTGGGTGCTGGGAATAGAACCCCGGGTCCTCCGCAAGAGCAGTTGGCGCTCTTAACCGCTGAGCCATCTCTCCAGCCCCCAGAGAATGCTTTATAATAAGATTAAATAAACACGATTAAGAATTTCATAAAAGTTCAGTTAAGTGTTCAGGCAGGTTAGGGGGTTCCGTCACTGCAGGGAAAGTCTAAGGAGCCTAGTTCTCGGGATAGGACCCTAATTTGACATGGCCATGTGGGCATACAACTGTGTGCTTAGGTGTCTGTAGCAGAAAATGAGGTCGGAAAGATAAAGGACCAGGTAGTGCTAAACTTAATTTATTTACCTACTTATTAAGCTGTTGTGTTCACTGTGCTGGGCACAGTGATCAACATGGTTCCTGCTCTCACGTAACTTAGAGACAGGTAGGTGGCCATAGAACAGAGTGAGGGTGCTGTACTGAGGGGCTCTCAAAAACTAGAGAGGAAGCACACCTAGCTGTGAAATGGAGCTACTTAGCCGTGCAGCTTCTAACCTGGATCCTGAGGGGCTAGAAGGAGTTAGCAAAGCACAGTGGACAAGGAAAGAAGATAGATGGAGCCATGGAGAGAACTCAGAACATTCAAGCAACCGAAACTGTAGGGCGGCCCAGATCTCGTGAGGATCTGTGAAGCCAGAAGGGAAGCCAGGCCACGGAAGCTTTCAGAGCAGGCTGCAGAGTGAAGTACCACTCCGTAAGCAAAACTGACACTCACTCATAAAGCACTGATCAGCATGCAGACAGCTAATTTCTTTAGAGAAAAATGCAAATGGAAAAAGAAGCAAATAAAACTGAAAGTAGGTAAGGCATAAATTTTAAATTTGTTTCAAGCATATCTCATATAGCTTAGGCTGGCCTTGAATTCACTATAGCCAAGGATGATCTTGAATTTCTGGGCCCCCGGCCACTGCCTCCCAAGTCCTGGGGTTGTAGACACAGGTTACTATGCCCAGCCATTAAAGTTTATTTTCATAATGTCATTCATTGGATTGAAAGAGAAAATTGAGGCTGTGTCTTTTGAATGGCTAGCTTGCAGGCATTATCTGGTGTGCATCAGTGCTCTGTGCCCTTCCGCCTCAGGGCTCCATGAAGCCAGACGTCAGCCCTCCACAGCTTCCCACTTCCTTCTTCATTGCTTGCATATTTGCTACTTTGCCCTTCTGAAGTATTTCTCTATGACTCCCCAGTCCATTAAAAATACTTTCGCAGCCAGGCATGGTGGCATACGCCTTTAATCCCAGCATTGGAGAGGCAGAGGGAGGTGGATCTCTGTGAGTTCAAGGCCAGCCTGGTCTAATCCACATAGCGAGTTTCACGCCAGCTGAGGCTACAGGGAGACCCTGTCTCAACACCCCCCCCCCAAATACTTTTGCTAGAATTGTTTATTTAAAAGGATAAAGACTTAAATTATTCCAAAGGCACCATAGGAAGGAAAACTACTAAAAGTAAGACCAGTATTTCTTACAAATCTAGACACAGAAGTCTTAGTTGTTGGTGTGGGTATTTGAGACAGGATCTCACTGTGTACTCCTGGCTGTCCCAGTACACACAGTGTTGCTTTGAACTCACAGAAATCCTCCTGCCTCAGCCTCCTCAGTGCTGGATTACAGGCATATGCCCCCACACCTAGCTAGAGACATAAAAGTCCTGGACAAAATACCAGCCAACCAAATCCAGCAATGGCTAAAAAATTATATAACATGCTCAGGTGGTATCCATTTGAGGAATGCAAGGTGGCTTAACATTTGAAACTCAAATAATGTGATATACCATACCAATAGAATAAAGGAAAAACATGAGACAATACTAAGAAAGATGAAGAAAAAGCCCTAGAATTTGAATTACTCAACAGAAAAGACCTCTAGAAGTTACTAAGTCTAATCTCTTTATCAGTCCAGACAGAGTAAAGGTTCCCCCCAGATCATAAGGCAACGTTGTCCTAGTTTCCTTCTTGGTTGCTGTGAGAATCAGGCTGCAAGCTGGGTGAGGACCTGGTCCCCTTAGCTTACAGGTTAGAGTCTGTTATCAAGGACACCAAGGCGGGAACTGAAGCAGACCATGGCG
The DNA here is from genome assembly GCA_009823505.1 of Rhizomys pruinosus. Classification (NCBI taxonomy): domain Eukaryota; kingdom Metazoa; phylum Chordata; class Mammalia; order Rodentia; family Spalacidae; genus Rhizomys; species Rhizomys pruinosus. Next base: position 405,023 of record VZQC01008455.1, on the reverse strand, counting down.
GATGCTGCTTACTAGCTCAGAGTCTGTTATCAAGGACACCAAGGCGGGAACTGAAGCAGACCATGGCGGATGCTGCTTACTAGCTCAGAGTCTGTTATCAAGGACACCAAGGCGGGAACTGAAGCAGACCATGGCGGATGCTGCTTACTAGCTCAGAGTCTGTTATCAAGGACACCAAGGCGGGAACTGAAGCAGACCATGGCGGATGCTGCTTACTAGCTCAGAGTCTGTTATCAAGGACACCAAGGCGGGAACTGAAGCAGACCATGGCGGATGCTGCTTACTAGCTCAGAGTCTGTTATCAAGGACACCAAGGCGGGAACTGAAGCAGACCATGGCGGATGCTGCTTACTAGCTCACACCCTGGCTTGCTCGGCTGCCTTTTTCATATAGCCCAGGGATGGTGCCACCCACAGTGGACTGGGCCCTGATATGTCACTTAGCAATCAGGAAATACCCTACAGACATGCCAACAGGCCAGTGTGATGGAAGAAATCCCTTAGCTGAGGATTCTGAAGAAATCCCTCCTCCCAGATGGGTCAGGTTGACAACTGAAGCCGGCTTGGGACAGACATGCTAGGCAGTCTGTACTGCACATTTCCTGTAAGTACTGTGCTGTTATGATGCACAGAAGCTGTCAGAACTGAGCAGAGACCTTCTCTGCTGCATGGAGCCAAAATTAAAATGACTCTTCATCGTTTACTATGCTAGCTAGCCTTCTGTTCAGGTTTTGTGTCTCTTGGTTTCTTATTTTGGATGCTTCCTTTTCTGTTTAACTTTCCTGTAAAAGGGTCTGTCACCTGAATCTGCTTTACGTACATCAGGAATCCTATTCTTGATCAAACAAGCCTTCTGTCCTTACCAGGTTCCTCTTTGAGTACCTTGCTTCTTAGTCACTCTAGACAATGCTTCAGAATCTCTCTTTCTTTGTGTTACTGTTGGGTTTGGCTGGGCTTTCCCCATAGAGTGATGGGTGTCCACTCCCTCAGCCTTCTCTCTGGAGCATACACCAACCACACCACCGTGTTTGTTGTGTGCCTACAGCTGCTGATCTCTGGAATTTGTCTGCACCTGGCCACCATCCTAGAAACTAGACTGAGTGTGGTGAGGTGTTCCATTTTGTCTGTCTTTGTAGATCTGTTTGATACACAATAAACACCTGTGAAATAAATATCAGCTTTTCATATCATGCTTAACAATTCACCTTTTTTCCAGAATTTGGAGTTGTCTGCCTGATTTTCTGTGCCACACTTGCCTACTTCCCACCCCGGCCTCCGCTTCCTCCCAGCGTGGCTGCAGCCAGCCAGCGGCTGAGTTACCGGCGCAGCTTTTGTAGGTTACTAAGGTAAATAAACTTAGGACCATTGGGTGAATGGGACTAGATTCACTGCATCCCTGTGTGTGTGCATGAGTGCGCACGTGTGTGCATGTGTGTGCATGGCTGTGCTTGGATGTGTACTTCTGGTATCCTGCTCTGTCGTGTTCTACCCTCTTCCTTCAGAACACAGTCTCACTGCCCCTGGAGCTAGGCTGGTGGCCAGCAGGCTCCAGCAGTCCCAGCTCTGCCCCGCAATGCTGGGTTCTGGGCACACACACGCACAGCCATGGCCTTCTTTACTTGGGTGCTGGGCTCCGAGCTCGGGTCCTCACAAGCAGTCTTACCCAGTGAGCCATCCTTCTCTCTCTCTCTCTCTAGCTCCTGATTCTTCATTTTAAAAAATAATTTGAAATGGTAATTTTTAGCATTAATCAGATTGTAATTCATTCACACTATTGCTAATTAAAATACTAATTAAGTATTTTAATTTTGTGCCAGAAACATATCTTGAGAAATCACAGCAAACTAAAACCTCAGTAAAATTTGCCTTATCCATATACTACTTAATGTTTTAAAACTCAAGTCTCTTGTTTTCCTTAAGTAATTTCCCTTATATAGAAACTTATATCACAGAATATCTGAAATTATAGAACTTTTTATATTTCTTCTAATATGCAGATTATTTATTATGTGTTAGTGCACATTAAATAAATAGGTAACTAAGATAATATTATTTTACATATCTAAAAGCATCTCGGTATACCAGCATTAGGGTCACATACTGAAAACTTTATGTTTTTTTTTATTCTGATTGATACTTAAATGTAGTTAGATTAAATTCTGACTTAAAAATTCAAAAGATGAACCTAACTTGCCTAGGCGTAGAGAGGAGTTGAGGGCTCGGAGAATGCTTTATTTTTTTAATTAATTTTTTTAAATGTGTATAAGTGTACTGTCTGCATGTAGGTTAGTGCACCGGTGTTGTGCAGTGCCAAGGAGGTCAGAAGAGGGTGTCAAAGTCCCCTGGAACTGGAGTTAAAGACGGTTCTTAGTCGCCATGTGGGTGCTGGGAATAGAACCCCGGGTCCTCCGCAAGAGCAGTTGGCGCTCTTAACCGCTGAGCCATCTCTCCAGCCCCCAGAGAATGCTTTATAATAAGATTAAATAAACACGATTAAGAATTTCATTAAAGTTCAGTCAAGTGTTCAGGCAGGTTAGGGGGTTCCGTCACTGCAGGGAAAGTCTAAGGAGCCTAGTTCTCGGGATAGGACCCTAATTTGACATGGCCATGTGGGCATACAACTGTGTGCTTAGGTGTCTGTAGCAGAAAATGAGGTCGGAAAGATAAAGGACCAGGTAGTGCTAAACTTAATTTATTTACCTACTTATTAAGCTGTTGTGTTCACTGTGCTGGGCACAGTGATCAACATGGTTCCTGCTCTCACGTAACTTAGAGACAGGTAGGTGGCCATAGAACAGAGTGAGGGTGCTGTACTGAGGGGCTCTCAAAAACTAGAGAGGAAGCACACCTAGCTGTGAAATGGAGCTACTTAGCCGTGCAGCTTCTAACCTGGATCCTGAGGGGCTAGAAGGAGTTAGCAAAGCACAGTGGACAAGTAAAGAAGATAGATGGAGCCATGGAGAGAACTCAGAACATTCAAGCAACCGAAACTGTAGGGCGGCCCAGATCTCTTGAGGATCTGTGAAGCCAGAAGGGAAGCCAGGCCACGGAAGCTTTCAGAGCAGGCTGCAGAGTGAAGTACCACTCCGTAAGCAAAACTTACACTCACTCATAAAGCACTGATCAGCATGCAGACAGCTAATTTCTTTAGAGAAAAATGCAAATGGAAAAAGAAGTAAATAAAACTGAAAGTAGGTAAGGCATAAATTTTAAATTTGTTTCAAGCATATCTCATATAGCTTAGGCTGGCCTTGAATTCACTATAGCCAAGGATGATCTTGAATTTCTGGGCCCCCTGCCACTGCCTCCCAAGTCCTGGGGTTGTAGACACAGGTTACTATGCCCAGCCATTAAAGTTTATTTTGATAATGTCATTCATTGGATTGAAAGAGAAAATTGAGGCTGTGTCTTTTGAATGGCTAGCTTGCAGGCATTATCTGGTGTGCATCAGTGCTCTGTGCCCTTCCGCCTCAGGGCTCCATGAAGCCAGACGTCAGCCCTCCACAGCTTCCCACTTCCTTCTTCATTGCTTGCATATTTGCTACTTTGCCCTTCTGAAGTATTTCTCTATGACTCCCCAGTCCATTAAAAATACTTTTGCAGCCAGGCATGGTGGCATACGCCTTTAATCCCAGCATTGGAGAGGCAGAGGCAGGTGGATCTCTGTGAGTTCAAGGCCAGCCTGGTCTAATCCACATAGCGAGTTTCAGGCCAGCTGAGGCTACAGGGAGACCCTGTCTCAACACCCCCCCCCCAAATACTTTTGCTAGAATTGTTTATTTAAAAGGATAAAGACTTAAATTATTCCAAAGGCACCATAGGAAGGAAAACTACTAAAAGTAAGACCAGTATTTCTTACAAATCTAGACACAGAAGTCTTAGTTGTTGGTGTGGGTATTTGAGACAGGATCTCACTGTGTACTCCTGGCTGTCCCAGTACACACAGTGTTGCTTTGAACTCACAGAAATCCTCCTGCCTCAGCCTCCTCAGTGCTGGATTACAGGCATATGCCCCCACACCTAGCTAGAGACATAAAAGTCCTGGACAAAATACCAGCCAACCAAATCCAGCAATGGCTAAAAAATTATATAACATGCTCAGGTGGTATCCATTTGAGGAATGCAAGGTGGCTTAACATTTGAAACTCAAATAATGTGATATACCATACCAATAGAATAAAGGAAAAACATGAGACAATACTAAGAAAGATGAAGAAAAAGCCCTAGAATTTGAATTACTCAACAGAAAAGACCTCTAGAAGTTACTAAGTCTAATCTCTTTATCAGTCCAGAGAGAGTAGAGGTTCCCCCCAGATCATAAGGCAACGTTGTCCTAGTTTCCTTCTTGGTTGCTGTGAGAATCAGGCTGCAAGCTGGGTGAGGACCTGGTCCCCTTAGCTTACAGGTTAGAGTCTGTTATCAAGGACACCAAGGCAGGAACTGAAGCAGACCATGGCGGATGCTGCTTACTAGCTCACACCCTGGCTTGCTCGGCTGCCTTTTTCATATAGCCCAGGGATGGTGCCACCCACAGTGGACTGGGCCCTGATACGTCACTTAGCAATCAGGAAATACCCTACAGACATGCCAACAGGCCAGTGTGATGGAAGAAATCCCTTAGCTGAGGATTCTGAAGAAATCCCTCCTCCCAGATGGGTCAGGTTGACAACTGAAGCCGGCTTGGGACAGACATGCTAGGCAGGTCTGTACTGCACATTTCCTGTAAGTACTGTGCTGTTATGATGCACAGAAGCTGTCAGAACTGAGCAGAGACCTTCTCTGCTACATGGAGCCAAAATTAAAATGACTCTTCATCGTTTACTATGCTAGCTAGCCTTCTGTTCAGGTTTTGTGTCTCTTGGTTTCTTATTTTGGATGCTTCCTTTTCTGTTTAACTTTCCTGTAAAAGGGTCTGTCACCTGAATCTGCTTTACGTACATCAGGAATCCTATTCTTGATCAAACAAGCCTTCTGTCCTTACCAGGTTCCTCTTTGAGTACCTTGCTTCTTAGTCACTCTAGACAATGCTTCAGAATCTCTCTTTGTGTTACTGTTGGGTTTGGCTGGGCTTTCCCCATAGAGTGATGGGTGTCCACTCCCTCAGCCTTTTCTCTGGAGCATACACCGACCACACCACCGTGTTTGTTGTGTGCCTCCAGCTGCTGATCTCTGGAATTTGTCTGCACCTGGCCACCATCCTAGAAACTAGACTGAGTGTGGTGAGGTGTTCCATTTTGTCTGACTTTGTAGATCTGTTTGATACACAATAAACACCTGTGAAATAAATATCAGCTTTTCATATCATTGCTTAACAATTCACCTTTTTTCCAGAATTTGGAGTTGTCTGCCTGATTTTCTGTGCCACACTTGCCTACTTCCCACCCCGGCCTCCGCTTCCTCCCAGCGTGGCTGCAGCCAGCCAGCGGCTGAGTTACCGGCGCAGCTTTTGTAGGTTACTAAGGTAAATAAACTTAGGACCATTGGGTGAATGGGACTAGATTCACTGCATCCCTGTGTGTGTGCATGAGTGCGCACGTGTGTGCATGTGTGTGCATGGCTGTGCTTGGATGTGTACTTCTGGTATCCTGCTCTGTCGTGTTCTACCCTCTTCCTTCAGAACACAGTCTCACTGCCCCTGGAGCTAGGCTGGTGGCCAGCAGGCTCCAGCAGTCCCAGCTCTGCCCCGCAATGCTGGGTTCTGGGCACACACACGCACAGCCATGGCCTTCTTTACATGGGTGCTGGGCTCCGAGCTCGGGTCCTCACAAGCAGTCTTACCCAGTGAGCCATCCTTCTCTCTCTCTCTCTCTAGCTCCTGATTCTTCATTTTAAAAAATAATTTGAAATGGTAATTTTTAGCATTAATCAGATTGTAATTCATTCACACTATTGCTAATTAAAATACTAATTAAGTATTTTAATTTTGTGCCAGAAACATATCTTGAGAAATCACAGCAAACTAAAACCTCAGTAAAATTTGCCTTATCCATATACTACTTAATGTTTTAAAACTCAAGTCTCTTGTTTTCCTTAAGTAATTTCCCTTATATAGAAACTTATATCACAGAATATCTGAAATTATAGAACTTTTTATATTTCTTCTAATATGCAGATTATTTATTATGTGTTAGTGCACATTAAATAAATAGGTGACTAAGATAATATTATTTTACATATCTAAAAGCATCTCGGTATACCAGCATTAGGGTCACATACAGAAAACTTTATGTTTTTTTTTATTCTGATTGATACTTAAATGTAGTTAGATTAAATTCTGACTTAAAAATTCAAATGTTCTAGAGCTAAATTTCATTCTTCTGAGGTATAGTGTGCTACTGTTGACTCTGACTTGCAGTTTGAAATTGCCTTTTGCATTTGCTGTCCTAGTTAGCTATCGACTCTCCAGTTGGGTCTTTCTTTTCCTATCTTCCTATCCCCCCAGTAAAGTCTTTGCACTAAAGAGCTGCGTCATTGTCTCCTCTGTGTTGGAAGCATCCAGTAAGAAGGTAACTCAAGCCATACAGATCACCTTAAAACTTTTAGTAGCCTCATTAAGAAAGATTAAAAAGAGAGTAGAATTAATTTGAGTAGCATGTTTTATTCAACATAATATATCTAAAACATCTTAGGATTAATCAGTATTAAAATTATTGATGGGATATTTGCATTCTTACACATCTTTGGTGTCTATTGTGTATTTAATACCTTTAGAGGACAACTCAGTTTAGATACCAGATTTTCATTAGAAATAGTTGATGTCTAGATTTCATTGTTTACAGTTGAAAAGTGCTTATCAAGCAATATTTTCCATCTTTCACTCTTTATCTAAAACTAAGTAATTTACTTTTCAGCCGTTGGCCCAGCAGCCCCCAGACCCTAAGGAAAGGACTTAATTGGGGCACACATGATCTGTCAGTTTTGTAGGATACAGACTTTAGTTTTATCCTCATAATTTAAACAAAATTTCCATAGCTAAAATGAAAATCTTACCATCTCTCCATGTGAAAATGGCTTTTCTTTTTGTGTAAGAACTGAAACCATTTTTATATCTGACCCAAGTCAGATATATTGACAATTATTTGGGGATGTTCTTTGGACATTTAATGTTGATTTCTAGCAACTATATTTTTAAAATTATTTTCTGAAAATTGAAAACAAATATCGTAAAATTCACTGTGTATTTGCTGAAAACACCTCTTGATCCTGTCCACTTAAAGTGACCTCGGTGGTCCTGCAGCTGTGTTGCTGCAGAGTGTCAGCATTCATCCTGACGTGGGAGCTTCCACTCCAGGCTCCTTTCCTCTACATGAAATATTCAGGTGAACAAATTATAGTATTATATTGGTATATACAGAAAATTAAAATTGAATCAATTCATTGACCCCGGGAAGATCAGTGACCAGCAATAACACTAAAATCACACCCCAGTGAGCACACTCTAGTAATGGCTTCTGCATTGCAGTTGTTAAAGAGATGTAGTTCTATCAAAAGTAAAGCTTAGGGTCTAGGGATAAGTCAGCTCCTCACAGAGTCCTTGCCTAGCATGTGTGAGGCTTTGGGTTTGATACCCAAGACTGCAAATAAGTAAGTAAATAGTTTAATGGAAAAGTGCTTTTTACTTCTTATTTTAAGTTTCTGTTTAAATTAGTTCAAAGGATGAAATTAAAAATTCAGTTCCTTGCCGGGCGTGGTGGCGCACGCCTTTAATCCTAGCACTTGGGAGGCAGAGGCAGGCGGATCTTTGTGAGTTCAAGACCAGCCTGGTCTACAGAGTGAGTTCCAGGACAGCTGGGACTACAGGGAGACCCTGTCTCGAAAAGACCAAAAAAAAAAAAATTCAGTTCCTTGTCTTTACTAACCACATTTCACATGGTTCACAGCCCAGCTTGTTTAAATGGGTTGACCACAATTTTTTAAACCAATGAGATGGAATATGGTAGAAACTACTGTTTTTTATGTGCAGTGAGGATCTGTTTTTCTGTGTGAGGGAGATGCTTGTTTTAATATATATTATATATAACATAATATATAATATATCTGTGTGTGTGTGCACGTGTATGTATGAAATTTCTTACTCTAGAGTACAGTAAGAAACTTTTGAAAACCTGCTTCACTACAGCACCTCATACACCCTCATACATTGCCTTCACTAGTACTGGGTTGGTGCACACCTTTAATCCCAGCACTCAGGCGGCAGAGGCAGGTGGATGTCTGTGAGTTCAAGACCAGCCTGGTCTACATAGTGAGTTCCATGACAGCTGGGGCTACAGGAGACCCTGCCTCAAAAAAGACCAAAAAACAACAACCCACAAACTAGGGTCAGTAGCAGTGTTTATAAGATGATAATTTTTTTTAAGTAAAAAAAAATTTTTAATTATAATTTTATTTTATTTTTTATGTGTATGAATGTACTGTCTCTGCATGTAGTTTGTGCACCTGTGTCGTGCAGTGCCCACGAGGTCAGAGAGGGCATCAGATTCCCCTGGAACATGGAGATTAAGACGTTTCTCGGCTGCCAGGTGGGTGCTGGGAATCGAACCTGGGTCCTCTGAAGAGTAGTCAGTGCTCTTACTGCTGCATTAGCTAGGCCATCTCTCCAGCCCCAAGATGATAGTTTTTAAAAATGCTGTTTAGCTATGTATTTCTCAATGCAAAGACAGCAGCATTGAATGTCAGTAGATTAAACTAGAGAGGCATTATGCCTCACTAGTAATCTAGACTATTCAGTAGGAAGAGGACACATTAAAGGACATTAAGGTGAGAGCTAGGTACAAGACTATTTCAAGGGGGAAAGCAAGCAGATCCCAGAATCGAGATGGTTCTGCGTTTGAACCTTCAAGTATGTCTGTCTTCTCTGTGAAAAGGCTTTTAACCAAGGTCTATCACACTTTGCTTCTTGCCAGATTGGTGTGTTTACTTTGCATGGCGTGTTCTACTAATGGGCTCTGCAGGGAACTTCTCTGGGCCTGCAGTGCCTGCATGTGTGTAAGTGCATCCGTGCCGCAGTGCCTGCATGCATGCGAGTGCATCTGTGCCGCAGCGCCTGCATGTGTGCGAGTGCATCCGTGCCACAGCGCCTGCATGTGTGTGATTGCATCCGTGCCACAGAGCCTGCATGTGTGTGAGTGCATTCATGACACAGCGCCTGCATGCGTGTGAGTGCATCCGTGCTGCAGCGCCTGCATGTGTGTGAGTGCATCCATGCTGCAGTGCCCCCGAGGGTCAGAAGAGGGCATCTGATCTCCTGGAACTGGAATGAAAACTTGTTTAAAATTAGAAAAAGCTACCTCTCCCTGGACGTGGTGGTGCACACCTTTGATCCCAGCACTCAGGAGACAGAGGCAGGTGGATCTCTGTGAGTTCAAGGCCACCTGGTCTACATAGCAGCGTTCCCGGCATGGCTACAGAAGAAGGCTAAGACAAAGAAAAAAAAAAAGGGAAAAAAAAAAAACCCTGTCTCAAAAAAGACCAAAGAAAAAAAAAAAAAAAAAAAGAAAAAGAAAAGAAAGCTATCTCTCTAAATTTTAATCCCATTATCTGAACAAAACAAACCCACCAACAATTATGCCCTGAGTTTTTCATCACTGTTATTTACCAACATGTGACTTCCTTCTCTGAATATGCTGTAACCTACTTCACCTAATGCTGACGTCTTCCCCTTTATGTATTGTTGGTTAGGGTTGATGGTTGCTGCTTTTGCATTTTAGACTGGAATAGGTGAATATGTTCTTTCAGAGCACATCAACACATTTATTATCATTATTTTTTCCCTACTCATCCTGCCCCCAGCCAGGCCCTTTCAAAATGTCTTTCTTGTTTGTTTGTTGTTTTTCCTATTTCTTTATCTCTTTGCTTTTGAATTATGTATATTAATTTTACATGGATTTATGTTCAGTTTGTACACATAAATTCAGTTTGACTGTTGATTCCTTTTTTTGTTTTTTTGTTTTTGAGCAGGGTCCAGGCTGACCCCAAGCTCAATATGTAGTCACATGGATCTTGGCCTTCCGATCGTCCTGCCTCCACATCCTAAATACTGGGCATATATATATGCCACATGCCTGGTTTATGTGAGGCTGGCAGTGGAGTCCAAGGACTCATGCATTCTAGGCAGGAATTGTACTAACTGAGCTACACTGTTAGCTTTCTGTTTTAGAATATTATACTATGTACAAATTAGACTAGTATACTCCCCCCATTCACTAACTCAGTCTCATCAGTTACGGATCATGCAATGAGTCGTTTTACCTGGGCACCACCCACTTCCCCTTTTATTGTCAGGCAGATCTCAGAGGACAAGTCATCCAGAAATATTTCAATATTTAATATATATTAAAGTAGAGACTTTTTGAGACGGCATCTTTGTGTTTCCTCAGCTAGCTTCACATTCTCTGTCCTCCTGCTTAAGCCCCCCCGACAATGATAATTGTCTCATTTCAATATAAACGTAATACTGTCACTGTACCTCAAAACTCCTTAATAGCAATTCTCTAATATTACTCTGATGTCTAAATTTCCTTTTATCTCATGAATTTCTTTTTAGCAGGAAGTGGGTTAGGGCCACATGTTGCATTTGGCTTAGATGTCTCTTGATCTGAGGAGCCAAATCTTTTATCCTCAGGTCTGGATCGTGTTGGCTGCCTCCCTGTAGTTTGACCTGCTCCTCTGTCCTCCGTTAGCCAGGACCTTGTCCATGCTAGGCCAGTCGCTGAGCTCCAGCCTCAGCTCTTGCGTGTCACCACCTGAACCCAACACGTGCTCTGAAATGGCATTCGCTCACATAGAATCCATCCCAAGGCATACTAGCACAAATGTGAATTTTTATAAGAGCAGAAGAATAACATTTCTGTATAGAGTTGAATACATTTATGATACATCAACATAGTAGAATGCCTACAATTATAAGAAAAACTAAAAAAGCTATTATGTATTGATTTTGTAAAGCACACTAACACCTGTTAGAATGCAAGAAAGTGGTCTCAGGCGCTAGGGTGTGTGTCGGTGGACCAGCTCCCGCCTGGCATGTGAAAGGTCCTGAGCTTAATTTTCAGCACTTGCAGAAAACACAAGTGGGGCTGGAGAGATGGCCTAGTGGTTAAGAGCGCCAACTGCTCTTGCAGAGGACCTGGGTTTGATCCCCAACACCACATGGTGGCTGAAAACCATCTTTAACTCCAGTTCCAGGGGAATCTGATGCCCTCTTCTGACCTCCGTGGCATTGCACAACACAGGTGCACAGACCTACATGCAGACAGTACATTCATACACATAAAAAATAAATAAAATTAAAAAAAAAGAAAAAACACAAGCAAGGACAACAGATGATTGCTATCATTTATGTTAAAAGGTTGGAGAAAACATATATATTCACAGACTGTCAAGTATTGTTTTGCTTTTTTGTTTTTAATAACACAGGGTCCTTTGCTTTGTAACCCAAATAAAAAATTGGAGGGAGCTTGAGCTTATCCATAAACTGATACATTTTTTAGTTTGATTCTTGTGTTCCAGTTTCTAACTGACTTCAGTTTTTCATGAGTAGGAGTTAAGCTCTAGATTTTTCATTTGTAATGTTTTCTTTTGCAGCAATTTGAGGTTTCTGATGATTGCTTTGGCATATGCGATACCACTCGGCGTGTTTGCTGGCTGGTCTGGCGTGCTGGACTTAATTTTAACACCAGTACATGTCAGTCAAGTAAGTATGACTCCGAATGTTACAGGTAATTTGGTTCATTTAGTTTGTAATAGTGGTGTTTGGTTTTTAGATTCAAGGACTGGGTAAAACATTATCCTAAATCATTGTTGTAAAATAAGATTCCTTTGGGACAGTTAAAAATTAATTTTGATATCAGCTATAAATTTCACATTTCTTTGGCTGCTATTAATGATACTGATAAACAAAAGAGGAAAAAAATCTTGGTTTTTGTTTGCTTTGTCTTCTTAAAAAATTTTTTTTATTAATTTTATTTATTTCTGTATGTGTATGAATGTACTGTCTGCATGCAAGTCTGTGCACCCATGTCTTGCAATGCCGCGGAGGTCAGAAGAGGGTCTTGGATTCCCCTGGAACTGGAGTTCTCCTGGAATTGGAGTTTCAGACAGTTCTCCGTCGTCATGTGGGTGCTGGGGATCGAACCCGGGTCCTCTGCAAGAGCGATCGGCACTCTTAACCGCTAGGCCATCTCTCCAGCCCCTCGCTTTGTCTTTTATCCTTGTTTCATACTTGATAAATTATGAACCATCATTTAATCTATTTACTCATTTAATCTATTGCTATTCCTTCTTTCTTGTCTCATTTCTGTACAATATAACCATGGTCTGGCAAGATGGCTCAGTTAGTGAAGGCAGTTACTAAAGCCAAGCCTAACAGCCCTGAGACCCCACGGTAGAAGGAAAACACTGAGTCCTGCAAGTTGTCTTCTGACTGCCACACACACACACAGACACCACCAGAAGAAAAAGGGAAAGCAGAAAATGAAAAACAGCACAGTACATCATCTCTCTCAATCCTGCGGGCGGGAGAAAGAGTAAACTGTCGGTCTCTCGCTCTGAATCTTATCTTTCCTCCTCTCATTTGGGCATGAAACCATGATTAGGCGAAGAATTAATAACAATGCTTGCAAAGTTACAACTGTACCCATTCCTTCCTGCTTGGTGCCATTGGTTTTTATCTTTGCTTCCACACAGCACTGCACAAGGGGTAAAAGGCAGCCAGAGAAATCCAGCACACTGCTACAGTGTCTCATTCTGTTACATGAATGATCAATTTGGCTGCCTGCTTTTGATAAACGTTTGTATTACTTCCCATTTTTCAGTGTCACAGCAGGGCTATGTGAACATTCTCATGTGTGGCTCTCTAATGTCCTTCTCCGCGTTTCTGATGGATATATGTCTAAGAATGAAATTGCTGGGTTTTAGCTTATGCTACTTTGGAACATAAAGGTGAGCATGTGGTTGGGTGTAAGTTGGTAGATCCCTTAAATCCCAGCATTGGAGGCGAGGGACCGAGCGAGAGGGTTTTTGTGGTTTGAGGCCCAGCCTGGTTTACAAAACCGCAAGTTCCAGGCCAGTCGGGCTACTCATAGTGAGACCCTGCCTAAAACAACAAACAAAACAAACAACAACACAGCAAAAATGTCACAAAGTTGCGCCTCCATGTATGATCCCACCAGCAGGAGTTGGCTGTGTGGTATGTAAGTGGCTTTTATTCATAGACATGCAGGTGGCTGCATTTCATGCATTGTTAATTGGATATTTGAATGTTCATGACATTATGACATAAATGTCTCTTTCGAATTTGTGAAAGAAGAGAGCTATGGGCAAGGAAGATCTCTTGGGGGTGGGAGAACCCCCACGCCCCAGCAACTTGGCTGAGAAGTGGCCCGGACATCTAGAGCTGCTAGGAGCTTCACTGGGAGCTGCTGTGAGGTCAGAGGCAGAGCAGAGACGGCCCAGCAGGTCAGCCTGGCCAGGCCAGCACCACATGACTTCTTATTTATAGCGCCTCAGGTATGCCGGGAGAGTGTTCTCACCGTTCCCGGCCATTTTGAGACAGGGTCTCACTAAGTTGCCTGGGCCAGCCTTTAATCTACTGTGTAGCCCAGGTGGGCCTGAACTTGCAATCCCCCTGCCTCAGGTTTCATGGTGTCTGGGCCACAAGCCTGTGCACCAGGCTGGCTTTCCTCAACAGTTAAGTGTGGAATGAAGAACATGTAGATGAAGGCCCAACCTAATGGTTAGAGCCACCATAGGAATGCATATTCCAAACCCTGAGAGTGCACTGCAGAGGAGACTGCGGTGTGGAGCCCTGCGAATGGAGGTGCCAAGTCCTCCCTCCTCCTCCTCTACCTCATAGTGGGCACAACCCAGGGCCTCTCCAGACTCAGGCTCAGCCAGTAAAGCCTGACTGCCCTTGGTGAACAGGGGAGAAACTGTGGTGTGGAGCCCTGCGAATGAGAGGGCCAAGTCCTCCTCCTCCTCCTCTACCTACTAGTGCACAACCCAGGCCTCTCCAGACTCCGTGCTCAGCCATTAGCCTGACTGCCTGTGAACAGAGGAGAGCGTGGTGTGGAGCCCTGCGAATGAGAGGGCCAAGTCCTCCTCCTCCTCCTCTACCTACTAGTGCAACAACCCAGCCTACTCCCAGGACTCCGTGCTCACAGCCAGTGCCTGACCCCTGTGAACAGAGACAGCCACGGTGTGGACCCTGCGAATTCGATGGCCCCCGTCCTCCTCCTCCCCTCTACCTGCTAGGATGCACAACAAGGTCTCCAGAATCATGTTACTCTCCTCTAGTAGCCTGACTGCCTGTGAACAGAGGACAGCACGGTGTGGAGCCCTGCGAATGAGAGGGCCAAGTCCTCCTCCTCCTCCTCTCCAATCTGTCACAAAAGCCCCCATTAGCACTCTATCCAGACTCGGTGCTCAGCCAGTAGCCTGACTGCCTGTTAGAAAATAAGCAACCTAAAGGTTGCTAAAAGAATATAGACGTTCTACATTCACACACAAACAAAACACCCAAAACAGAATATCAAATTATGTTAGACATCCAAAAATTCAGCAAAGTATTATCCATGTTTAAAAAACAATCAATAGAACATAAATCACAACATTTTTTTTTTAGAAACCAATTCTTGATAGTCTAAATGTTAGATTTTCCTGAGATTGTAATGCAAAGGAGAGAAAAAAAAATCTTTGCATGCTTTAAGTTCTTATGCCCCTGTGTTGTCCTTCAGCACTTTAGAGTAACTATTACTCACATACAGCTATTTTTTAAGTACTTTAATTATTTTATTTTAATTTGTATGAATGTAATGCCTAGCTGTTATAGTGAACAATGTCAGAAGAGGTTGTTAATGGCCTGTATGACACCTAGATTGGGGGAGTATACATAACAGTTGTTCGGGAAATCCGCCATTGGAAAATAAGGTAAACCTATGGGACGGGCACCCAGCCCGGGTGGGTGTAGAAATACGCAAGGAACGAAAAAAAATGCGAGTGCAGTCAACCAACGATGGATAGTGGGGTATACACGGGCCCGTGAAGAGATGAGAAGGGAGGGCCGGAGAGCTGCGTCCTGGGAACCTCTAGCCAAGAAGCCCTAGGATCACCACATAGGGTACGGCCGTAGGCTGTAGTTTCTGTGTAGAGCAATATAAAGTAGTAGGCAAATACTGGACCATCTATACAGGCCTTAGCCTCGATCCCAGGTCTCAAAGAATCTTAGCTGAGTTATGCATGAAGGAGTCAGAGGATGCCGGAGAAAGGAATACTTGGGATCCACTGATGTGGAAAAAGGTGTGGTTTGACATAGAGATATAGGTATAAGTGAGGCAGTATGATCTGTTGTGGGTTATTGATAGGAATGTCACTAGTTAGGAAATAATAGGCCCTGATCGGCTTGGGGTGGGCTATCATGGATGGGTATGACAATAATAATAGTGGGGGGTGTAAGAAAAGGGAGGAGGAAAACAAGGAGGAAGAAAAAACAAGGAGGGGAAGGGGGAAAGGACAGCAGGCAAAACAGGAAGAAAACAGAAAGAAAAGAAGGGAAAGTCGGGAAAACGCGCTGACATGACGAAGATGGCGCCCCGAAGATCTCTTTAAGTGCGCGGGAATGCCCCAAAGAAGCGAACAATGAGGTGTACAGTACGTGACAGCCAGTAGGTGCATGTGGGCAGATGCTGAGCGATAGTGAGGTGAGAGGTACACGATAGTATGTAACGCAGCAAATAGGGAGGAAAGTATTAGAAAATTTCGCGGCTGGGCCCAGCTGAGTATAAATCAAAATGAGGGTGGAACGGAGAGGGAGGGGGGGGGGAAAAGAAGTCGAGGTGCGCCGTGAAAGGGTGGCGAGGGCGAAGAAGTACACCTGGGGGCACAGCAAAGGCAGAAATGTGTCGTGTTGCGTGTGTTGTATGATCAGGTTGGTGGGGCGTGCATGGGAGCAATATATCCAACACTTATAATAGGTCATTGATGTTGCGTAATATAGTCATAGTAGGTCTGAGGTTGGTGAGCCGGTGTGACAGGCAGTGGCAGCGTCGATAAGGTGCCGTGCCGTCGAGAGGCCATGAGGTAGGGAGTAGTGGCATGCCGGGTCGTTGGGCGCAATGTGCAACGATGTCCCCTACGATGGCTGTGGAATCAGCTCAGGGTCGCGCGGATAGTAGCGCCCGGGGGAAATCTGCGGCGTCTGAGCGCTCAAGGCTGAGCGTGAGCGTACGCTCAATCAATAGAGTTGTTGCCTTGGGGGCAAGCCTTACGTAGGTAGTACTAGCTTAATTGGTTTTATTCCAGTCTGTCAATGTCGATGCTAATGGTGAGCTAACGTAAAGTAGTTCTCTGGGTTTGCGTAACAGGGGGGGGGGAACGCGGAGTTGAATTTACATAGGTAGTGAGTACTGCATGTAGATGACGTAGGGTGTGCCTCGCGTCTGCGTGTCCCTACCTGGCGTTTTCTCTCCTCACACCTGTTCTGTCTCTTGTACCTCTTTATCTCCCAGGCAGCAGGCATCCTTGCGCTGATGCCGGTCCTCCTATAGGAGATTCCTGGCCATGTTGTTGTTGCACTCAATAAGCGATTAGATGTCTGGGTGTTGAGTTTGTGTTAGGTAAGGTCGTGATAGATCGGGTGCGCTACCTCTCATTCTCTGACAGTGGAGAGGTGAAAAAAAAGATGTAGGTAATGGACGGGTACAAATGGGAAGTGCAAAGGATAGACGGAACGGTGTACACGGGAGGAGAGGAGGACAGGGGGGGCAATGTGAAGGAGAAGGGAGGAGGGAGGGGAGTCAAAGAGTCGGGCCACGGCGAGTGTATGGTCCGGTAGCAAATCCAACCACCCCTGGGAGAGCAACAGGTGACGGAAAAGACTAGTCGTCACCGGCTAGACGATAATGGAGTGAGGGCTAATTGGACAGAGGTGAATGGGTGTTCGCTCAGGGTCCTCGCCTGGTAGGGGTAGTGGAGACGTGGGGCATCGCACCCGGGTCTCTTAGAGCCGGGCAGTGCTCTGACCCGCTTAAAGCCATCTCTCCAGCCCCCCTAATATATTCATTTTAAGGCTATTCTGTTCCATTTAAATACAGCTTTCATTTCATCCCACAGGTTTAATTAAATAGGACTTTATTATTATTCACTTTAAGTCTGTGACTATACCATCCTGAATATATCATTATTATTAGTATTCAATTTACAATTTTCTAGAGTCCATTGTGATTGGGGTAGAATTGTCAATGAGAAAATTGTTTTTCTTTTAAAAATATAAAATTTGAGCTGGGTGTGGTGGTGCATGCCTTTAATCCCAAGCACTCTGAAGGCAGAGGTATGTGAATCTGTGAGTTCAAGGCAGCCTGGTCCTACTAGTGAACCTCCAGCCAGCCTGGGACAAAAGGAGACCGTGTCTCAAAAAGAGCAACTCATATATATATGAGTTTTAATTTTTTAGTGGAGGTCACAGGGTCTTATGAATTCCAGGCTGGACTTGAACTCACTGTGTAGCTGTGCTGGACAGCTGTAGTGTCAACTTGACACACCTGGGGAATTTCCTCCATTTGACTGCCCTATGGCCATGTCTGGTGAAGGTATTTTCTTGATTGTTAGTGAGGTGGGAGGGCCCCGCCACTGTGGGCGTGGGCGGCCCTAGGCAGGTTGTGCTGGTTTTGTATAAGAAGGCAGGCTGGCTGGAGATGGGCCTAGCGTTAAGAGCGCCGACTGCTCTTGCAGAGGACCCGGGTTCGATCCCCCAGCACCCACATGTCTTGCTGAGAACCATTTAAACTCCAGTTCCAGGATAGCGCCATTTTCAGGGGAATCGATACCCTCTTCTGACCTCCGCGCATTGCACGACAAGGGTGCACAGCCTTGCATGGTAGGCAGTACATTTCCATACATATACAGAAATAATAAAATTAATAAAAAAAAATTAAAAAAAAAAAAGAAGGCAGGCTGAGCATGCACCGGGGGAGCAAGCCAGTAAGCAGCGTTCCTCCATGGCCTGTGCTTCAGCTCCTGCCTCCAGGTTCCTGCCCTGAGTTCCTACCTTGGCTTCCTAAGTGATGAACTGTGACTAGGGAGGTGTAAGATGAATAAATCCTTTCCTCCCCAAGTTGGTATTAGCCAGAGTGGTTTTTATTTTTTCTTTTTTTTTAATTTTTTTAATATTTTTTCAAATTTCTTTTCTTTTTAATGGAAAAAATCATTCATCCTTTGACAATTTCATCTTGGTCATATCATCCCAAAAGTTTCACTCCCACACTACCTCCTCCTCCCTCACACGTCCTCTTCCCTCCTCGTCCCTCACACGTCCCCTTCCCTCCTCGTCCCTCACACGTCCTCTTCCCTCCTCGTCCCTCACACGTCCTCTTCCCTCCTCGTCCCTCACACGTCCTCTTCCCTCCTCGTCCCTCACACGTCCTCTTCCCTCCTCGTCCCTCACACAGGAAAGAGGAAAAGTCCCCTTCCCTCCTCGTGCCACGCACACGTCCCTTCCCCCTCCTCCCTCACAAGTCCCCTTCCCTCCTCGTCCCTCACACGTCCCCTTCCCTCCTCCTCCCTCACACGTCCCCTTCCCTCCTCGCCCTACACGTCCCCTTCCTCCTCGTCCCGCACACGTCCCCTGCCCTCCTCGTCCCTCACACGTCCCCTTCCCCCCTCGTCCCTCACACTCCCCTTCCCTCCTCCTCCTTCACACGTCCCCTTCCCTCCTCGTCCCTCACACGTCCCCTTCCCTCCTCGTCCCTCACACGTCCCCTTCCCTCCTCGTCCCTCACACGTCCCCTTCCCTCCTCGTCCCTCACACGTCCTCTTCCCTCCTCGTCCCTCACACGTCCCCTTCCCTCCTCGTCCCTCACACGTCCCCTTCCCTCCTCGTCCCTCACACGTCCCCTTCCCCCCTCGTCCCGCACACGCCTCTCCCTCCTCCTCCCTCACATGTCCTCTTCCAATAACTAGTAAGTGGCACTAGCATCCACAGATGAGGGATACCAGTCGTCATTTGTTTTTCTGGACTGTGTTTACGTCACTCAGCATGATGTCCTCTAGCTCCAGCCAGGTTTTCCTGCAAAGCTCATATGTTTGTCTTTCTTTACTGCTGCATAGAACTCCATTGTGTAGATGTTACCACATTTTCTCAATCTACTCATCAGTTGAGGGCATCTGGTTTGTTCTAGCTCCTTGCTATTGTGAAGAGAAGCTGCAAGAACATGGCTTGTGCATGTATCTTCTGCGGTGGGGTGGAGTCTTGAGGGTACATGCCTAGGAGTGGTAGGGCTGGGTCGGTGGCAAGTTCAATTCCAAGTCTTCCAATGTTTCTCCACACTGCTGTTCCAAGTGGCTGCATGAGTTGACATTCCCACAGCAGTGATGAGTGTTCCCCTTTCCCACAACCTCTCCAGCACTTGGTATCATTTGTTTTCTATGATCCTAGCCAGTCTTATTGGAGTAAGATGATTTTTTTTTTTTTTTTTTTTGTTTTAATTTTCATTTAATTACTAGCGATGTTGAATATGTCTTAAGATGTTTCTCAGCCATCTCAATTCCTCACTTGTGAAGTCCTCGGTTCCAGCTCTTTGCTCCATCTATTGAGTGGGTCATTTGTTTTCTGTCTCTTTGTTTTTTGAGTAGTTTATATATTCTGGAGATCAATGCTTGTCAGATGTGTCTGCAGTGAAGGTGGTCTCCCACTCCGTGGAATTTCTCTTCACTTCCTATGATTGTTTCGTTTGATGTACAGAAGCTGTTTGGAGTTTAATGAGTCCCAGTTGTCAATTGTCGACCTAATTCTTGCGCAGCTGCTGTCTGTTTTAGGAAGTCTTTCCCTATGGCCTATTCTTGTAGTCTGCTGCCAACGTTTTCTTCTATCGCCTTCAGAGTTTTGGGGTTTCACGTTGAGGTCTTTTGATCATCTGGGGTGACTTTGTAGCGGGCGAGAGATATGGGGGTGGGGGGGGGGAAAAAAAAAAAAAAAAAAACAAGTGGTGATCCAGTTGTGCCAACACCACTTGTAGATGCTGTCCTTTGCTCCATTGGTGTCTTCGTGGCCCCCTTGTCAAACATGAGATGGCTGAAATTGTAATGTGCTCAAGTTTGGATCTGCGGTTTTGTTATCATTGGTCAACAGTCTTTTTTGTGCCAGTAAAGGCTGTTTTTATGACTATAAGCCCTGTAGTATAGTTTTGGAAGTCTGGTATAGAGATACCGCCTGTGTGTCTCTGTTTCACTCAGGGTTGTTTTGGCTATTCCGGGTCTTTTGTTTTCCAAATGAATTTAAGGACTTTTTTTTTGCCAAGCCTGTGAAAAAACTCATACAGATTTTAATTGGATTGTTTTTAATCTATACAAGATGTTGGTAGAATGGACATTTTTACCAATGTTAATTTCCCAATCGATGAGCATGGGAGGTTTTCCATCTTCTGATGTCGTTTTCAATTTCTTTCTTTAAGGTGTTAAAAATTTTTGTTGTAGAGATCTTTGGTGTCTTGGTTAGGTTTGTTTTCCTAGGTATTTATTGTATTTTTGAGGCTATTGTTAGTGGACGGTCTCCCGTTGGAATATCCTTCTTCCATAGCGTGTTGTTGGTTTACGCCAGGCCATGATTTTTGTTTTTTTTATTTTTTAAGGTAATATTATGTCCCACTGCAAGCTTTGGCTGAAGCTGCATTGTTTCAGGAGTTTTCTGGTGGAGTTTAAAACGTATTGTTTTTTAATTTAGTTATTTCTGTATGTGTAATAAATGTACTGTCGGCATGCAGGTCGGTGCACCCATGTCGTGCAATGCCAACAGAGGTTCAGGAGAGGGCATTGGATTCCCCTGGAACTGGAGTTCTGGAATGTGGAGTTCCCGGAACGGTTCTCGGCCGCCGTGTGTTTGCTGGGGATCGAACCCGGCCTCTGTAAGAGCGGTCGGCTCATCTGTAACCGCTAGGCCATCTCTCTAGCCCCTCTGGTGGAGTTTTTAGCATCCCTTAAGTTAACCATCAAATCAATCAACAAATAGGAATAGCTTGACTTCCTCTTTTTCAGATTAGACTCCTTTAATTTCCTTTTCTTGCCTTATTTCCCTACCAAGGGTTTCAGCAGTATATCAAAGAGGAGTGGTGACGGGGACAACCTTGCCGAGTTCCTACTTTAAAGGGAAGGTTACTGTCGTTTCCCCATTTAGGATGATATGGCTGTGGGTTCCTTTAGATGGCTTTGATTATATGGAGGAATGATACCTCCAAGCCAATTCCCTCTAGGACTTTAAGCATGAAGGGAGGGCTGGGTTTTTGGCAAAGGCTTGTTTTACTGAATCATTGAGATGATGTGTGGTTTTTTGTCTTTCATTCATTTGTATGCTTGATGATGTTATTGATTTTTGTAGGTGAACCATCCTGCATCTCTGGTATGAAATCCAACTTGTCATGATGGATATCTTCTTGATGTTGGTCTGTAGTGAGTTGGCGTATCCTGTTTAGAATTTGGGATCTGCGTTCATTAGGGAAATAGGTCTATAATTCTCCTTTTTGGTTGTATCTTTGCTTGTTTTTGGTAATAGAGTGATGCCGGTTTCATAGAAGAATTTGGGCAAATTCCTTCTGTTTGTATTCTTCTAAACAATTTCAGTAATATGGTTGGAAGTCTTTTGAAATGTTTTAGAGAATTCTGCCATGAAACCATCTAGGCCGGGCTTTTTTAGTTGGGAGGTTTGCTATTACAGCTTCATTCTTCATATATTATGGGTCTGTTTTGGCTGTCGATCATTTCTTGGTTAGCTTTGGTGATTCCCTCAGGAATGTTTCAGATATGCATCCAGTTCTTCTAGGTTTTCAAACTTAGTAAGTATAGGTTTTTGAGTATTCCCATATGATGTTCTGGATCTTTTCCGTATGTTTGTGGTGATATTTCCCTTTTCATCAGGGATTGGCTTGATTTTGAGGTGTTCCTTCTTCTTTTGGGTTAACTGGGCGAGAAGTCTGTCTATCTTGTTTATTGCTTAAAGAACCAACTTTTGGATTCATTATTTTTTTTTGTATTGTTTTCTTTGTTTCTATTCATTAAGTTTTCTGCTTTGATTTTGTTATTTTCTCCTGTCTGTTGCATTGAGGTTCATCTGTTGTTGCCTTTCAAGTGCATTTAGCTGTAGTGTTACATCATTCACTTTTGCTCGTTCCGGTGTTTTTTTCTGATGTAGGCACGCAGGGCTATAAACTGCCACTCTAGGACTGCTTTTAAAAGTAACCCATAGGTTGGTGTGTTTTTTGTCATTGTCATTCAGTTCCAGGAATCTTTTGTTTTCTTTCATGATCTCTCCGTTGACCCATTCATTATTCAAGAGTGTGTTGTTTTTTTTTTTTTTTTTTTTTTTTTTTTTTTTTTGTTGTTGTTGTTGATAATGAGCTTTACTGCGTTGTGTCTGATAGAATGCATGAAATTATTCAATTTTTTGTATTTGTGGAGGTTTCTTCTGTGTCCCAGTATGTGGGGAAACATTTTGGAGAGAAGTTCTGTGGGGGTGGCTGAGTAGAAAGTGTATTAATTCTCTGGTATTTAGGTGGAATATTCGATAGATTTCGGTGAGGTCCATTTGGTGTATCATATCATTCAGTTCAGATGTTCTCTGCTGTTTATTCTTGTCCTGTTGAAACCCTGTCCAAGGGCTCAGTGGGTATTGAAGTCCCACTATCGAGGGTGTACTGGGGTTAGTGTGTGACGTGTGGTCCTGGAGAAATTGGCCTTTATAAAGTGGTGCTGCTAAAGAATTTGGGGCATATATATCATAATTGTGAAAGCTCATGGTGAATTGTGGGGTCCTTTGATAAAAATGTAATGGCCAGGGCGCGCGAGTGGCCTAGCGGGTTAAGAAGCGCCGCACTGCTCTTGCGAGGACCCGGTTCGATCCCCAGCACCCATAGCGGCTGAAAACCATCGAACCAATTCCAGAGACTCCCAGTTCAGGAGAATCCGACACCCCCTCCTGACCTCCACGGCTTGCGCACCCGTGCACCGTACCTGACTGCAGACAGTACATTCATATCACATAAATAAATAAAAAATGTAATGGGCCTTTTGTCTCTTCTGGCTTCTCTTTACTTTGAAGTCTATTTGTACTGATATTAAAATAAGCAACACCTGTTTCCTTTTTGGTACCATTTGCTTGGATATTTTTTCTTAGCACCTTCACTTTAAGGTGGTGCCTGTCCTTGAGGTAAATGGATGCTTATCTTTGAAGACATAGATACGATGGGTTTCTGTTTTTCCAATCCAATCTCCTAGTCTATCGTATGTTCTTTTGATTGGGGAATTAGTCCATTAATATTTAAGGGTTATGACTGATAGGTTTGTGTGCCTTCCTTTTGCCTTATCTATCCATTTGCGGTTTTTGGGTTTATGTTTCTACTTCTGCATTTGTTTTATTGATTTTCTTCTAGGTCTGGTATTTTTTTTTTTTTTTTATTTGCTTTCCTTTTTCTGCTTTTGATTGGTTCAAGTATTCTCTGAAAGGGATGTGGTTCTGGAATGTTAATTCTTTCATCTTTTTTATGTCATGGAAGGTTTTTCCTTCTTTCTCCTTTCCTCTCAACTAAAAATCGAATTTTTGCTGGGATATGTAACCTGTTGGCAGTCTATGTCCTCTTAAACTGGGAATGCTTGGGCTCCACTTCTTCTTGCTTTCCATAGTTTGCACTGAAAGTCAGTTGTAATTCCAAATAGGTTTCCCCTTATAGGTCACTTGTTTTTTTTGTCTGTTGTATTTTGCTTTTGTTTTTGTTTTGGGTGTCTATGCTGGTTTATTTATTTTATTTTATTAGTTGTAGTTTTTATTTATTTTGTGTCTGATATGAATTACTGTCTGCATGCAAGGTTTGTGTAACCCTGTAGTGATGCAATGCCACGGAGGTCCGAAGAGGGTGTCGGATTCCCCTGGAACTGGAGGTCTCCTGGAATTGGAGTTAACATAACATATGTCTCAGCTGCCATGTGGGTGTGGGGATCGAACACGGGTCCTCTGCAGAGAGCAATCGGCACTCTTAACACCGCTAGGCCATCTCTCCAGCCCCAAGGGGATCTAGCATTGACTATGATGTGGCATGGGAGTTTCTTTTCTGATCTTTGTCTGTTTGAGTTTCGGTGTCTTCTAAGTTGATGTTGTATTGGTTTGTCTTTTTTTTTGTTGTTTGGGGAAATTGTTCAGCTATTATTCCATGTTGAAAGATCTGATCAATACCACCTTCTCTTTGATTCTTCTACCTTGCCTCTATTCCTATGATGGTGGAGGTTTGATCTTTCATAGTATCCTACAGTTCCTGGTGTGTTCACTTTTGTGTGTTTTTGATATGTTTCATAATCTTTACTTAGTTTAGTTGTTCTGGTTAGACTTCCAGGTCTGAATTTTTTGTTTGCCTTCCTCCTTTCTGTCTTCTGAGGCTTTTTCTATTCCTTTCCACTTGATTAAGGAGTGTTTGATTTCCTTTTTTCATTTCCCCTTTCTGATTTGCTTTAGTAATTTCCACTTCTTTTGAGCTTCTCAATCTCTTCCTGTAGCTCTTTGCTTCGCTGGTTGGTTCCCTTATCTTTTTCAGCATGGGATCTTTTCAGTGTTTCCACTTCCTTCTGGAGTTTGTCGTTCTCTCTCTCTAGGTCCTTCTTGAGTTCTTCATTCTCTTTTCTTAATTCTTTGATTTGTTCTTTATAATCTTGTACTCCTTTAAGTATGTTCAGAATTGTACTTCTGATATCTGTGTCCTGGGCCATCCCTAGGGGGAATCCCACTGTAGGAATCTTCCACAGGGTTAGTAGAGCTTGGTGTGGGATTATCCTGCACCTTTCCCATGTTGTCTCTTCTTCGTGTTCCTGGCATAGGGGCTTCTCCTTGCCTGTATTCCAATGTGGGTCCCAAATGCCTCTTCACTGTGTTGAAGACTTACTTTGCTTGCCTCCTTCAGTTGCCTTCGTTGTTTGATTGATTTGTTGTTTGTTTGTTTTTTTTTTCCTTTACTCCTTGCTTGTGGAGTGTTGACTTCGCTAAGCTTTAGGCTTTCTATTGGAAGTCCAACTCACTCGTCCCTTTCTGTTCTGAAGGTTCTCCAAAGAATCCACTTGGACACTCCTTCCTTTGGTAATCCCAGCTGGTGGGTGGGGTGGGGGTGGGGTGCGCTCTTTAGCCCGTGTCCCGGTATCTGTTCTTGGTGGTCTTGGGAGATCTCTGATCTCAAGACTCACACAAACCCACCTTTTATACCAGCTGGGAGGATAACTCTGCCCCCACAGCCACAAAAGCCAATCAAGCCAAAGACAATGAAATTAAATCAGACAACAGTCTGCCTTGCTGAAGCACCCAGCTCCTACCTACCTGTGCTTCAGGTGGTCTTGGGAGATCTCCGATCGGCCAGAGTGCTTTTTCATAGTGATTGAAAACAAACTAGAATGGTAGTTGGGATGACGTTGAAGTCCTGGTACTCCTGCCTTCCCCTCCTGAAGGCCGGGATTGCAGGCATGTACCTGGTTTTATGCAATGCTGAGGATCTCATTCAGGGCTTGGTACCTGCTAGGCAAGCCCTATACCAACCAAGCCACATCCCTAGCCCCCAAAATTACTCTTGAGGTTTAGATAACCCTTTGGATATAGGATTTAATGCCTCTTCTCTGTTTCTAAAAAAATTTTAGTATCTCCTTAAAACTCATGTTTCATTTTCCCAAGTTTGCCCTGTGGGACTCTGAGCATACGTTATGCTATTGTGGTGGATTCTCCTGTGTACTCTAAGCATATGTTACACTATCACAGCAGATTCCCTGCGTTTTACTCTTTTATGAATTTTCTATTCTTTTTGCCTTTTGGGGGCTTCAGACTGGCAGTTTATTGTGCTACTTAGCGTCTCTGTTGCTGTGAAAAACTATGAATCAAAAGCAGCTTGGGGGGGCTGGAGAGATGGCCTAGCGGTTAGGAGCGCCGACTGCTCTTGCAGAGGACCCGGGTTCGATCCCCAGCACCCACATGGCGGCCGAGAGCCGTCTGAAACTCCAATTCCAGGAGAACTTCAGTTCCAGGGGAATCGGACACCCTGTTCTGACCTCCGCGGCATTGCAGGACACGGGTGCACAGACCTGCATGCAGACAGCACATTCACACACATACAGATTTTTAGAAAAGCAGCTTGGGGAGGAAAGAGTTTATTTGGATTTGGGCTCATGGTCCCTCATCCAGGGAAGCTCGGGGCAGGGTCCTAGAGGCAGGAACTGAGGCACAAGCCAGGACGGAACGCTGCCTACAGGTTTGTTCTCTATCCCTTCCTTCTTCCCCTTCCTCCCCTCTTAATTGTAGGTGCCTATAAAATCCAAAATAAATTCAATACTGTCTTATTTCAAGAGGGAAGGACCCGGACCCACTTTACCAAATCCAAAGTCTAGCACTGTCAGATGTTTGGGGTTCACTCACCATAGTCCGACTCCTAACAGTTTGTGCAGTTCCACTTCTCTGGCTCTGCCATCCACAGCGCACAGAGCCTGTCTGAGGCCAGGCCACCTCCATACCACACCTGCCTGTGTCCTTGGTGACCACCCCACAGTCCTGATGTCTTCAATATGGTGGGGTCTCCACTGCAGTTCAGGCTACGTCTTCACCAGTGGGTTCTCCTGGCCTCCTAGGTCCTCAGCCTCAGGTTCTCACCGTGGTCCCTTCATGCCTTGAGACCCAGCACAGTGGCACTGACTCTCATACATGAGCACGTCCAGCGGCTTCTGGAGATGCAACCTTGGCTCCCCCCAGACCACAGCTTCTGCGTGTTGACCCTAGAAGGCTGGGCCCTCATGATACTGGTCTCTTCTTAATCACAACTGATTTTGCAGCCCCAGGTAATAAGCATCTAGTGTCCCAGTAAAGCAAAGGTTTTGCTTCAGTGGTGCTGGTCTCTTGTTAATCACAGCTGATTGGTGAACCGCACCCGACCAGAAACCACAGATTCTCAATTCAGAATATCACACAGACAGTCCTGACAGCCTGCACTTCCCTTGAAACTTCATAACCAGGCCTCCCCGTCTGCATCTCTCCACATGCCCGCAGAATAGTTCATAAAGCACTCATTTTTTGCAGCCCAGAGTTCCATGTGCTTCCACAGTCCACGCCCCTTCAAAAGAGCATGATCAGGCCTGCACGGAAGTACCTTACAATCCTATAAACAGCATGACCAGGCCTGCACATTAACACCTTACAATCTCAGCTTCTGCCCAGTTAGCTTCTCTGTTACTGTGGTAAAGTACCAACCAAGAGCAGATTACCACACACGGTCCTTCATCAAGGGAAGCCAAAGCAAGAACTCAGGGCACATCCTGGAGACAGGGGCTGAAGCACGCTGGAGGAATTCTGCTTCCTGGCTTGTTCCTCTGACCTAGCCTGTTCTCTTATATGACCCAGGACCAGCCGCCCAGGGCTGGCATATCCACGTTACTCAGCAGTCAAGAAAGTACATACCCACAGGCCCAGCTGATAGAGGAAGTGCCCCCTCCGATGGGCGTGAATCTGGCAACTGAAGTCATCCAGCACATTGTTCTATTTCCCACTCACTGCTTGTCTTCTGCTGTAATATGCTATTAAATTCATCAGTGAGTTAGTTTTAACTATTGTGTTTTTAGATGATAAATTTTTGTTATTTAGTACAAACTTCTGTAGAGATACTTGATTCTCTTACCTTTTTTAAAAGTAGTTTTAAAGTCTGTATCTCAACAACTCCCGTTATCTGGTCTGTTATTTCCAGTACTTGCTCACAGTTTCTTACTACTTTAATGTGTACAAGGACTTCTTATTGGATGTTAGACATAGTATATGAAAAGAGAGAATTTAAGCTTCAAGATAGAGTTATTTTCCTCTAGAGAGAATTTATGTTTTTGTTTTGCTTTGATGTGTTTTTTCTGGTGGGCACCTAGGGATCAATCACCTTACTCTAGTTTCAAGGACTGGGATCATATAAAGCTCTACTCAAGTCCTTGGAAGGGAGCCCTCCATCCAGTGCTCTGTCCTGCAGTGTGCAGCCCTTCACAGTCCCTTGGAAGGGAGCCCTCCATCCAGTGCCCTGTCCTGCAGTGTGCAACCCTTCACAGTCCCTTGGAAGGGAGCCCTCCATCCAGTGCCCCATCCTGCAGTGTGCAGCCCTTCACAGTCCCTTGGAAGGGAGCCCTCCATCCAGTGCCCCGTCCTGCAGTGTGTAACCCTTCACAGTCCCCGGTTCAAGTCTGTTTTTAGAATACCCTCACCCTACAGCAAGCTCCGAACACCTATTATCAGCCCCTTAAGAACATTTTCTGAAATCAGCAGACACTCTTAAAGAAAGTTGCCTCCAAGTAGCAGGCCTGTCACTCTGGATTTCCTCTCAGACAGGACCTAGTTCCATGATTCTGGATCACCATTTCATGCAGCCACACAAGCTACTTTAACACATATCTTAGACTAGGAAATTAATGGTAATAGAACTTTATTTCTAATTGTTCTAGAAGTTGGTCAGTCCAAAAACAATATGCTGGCGGAGTCCATGTCTGGCAGATTTCATTCTGCTTGGAGACAGCACCTAGCACCTTCTGTCCCCTCACATGGCGGAGGGACAAGAGTTTTACAAAGGGCTGTGATCCCATTCATAGGGCAGATCTCATGACTGTATCATCTAAAAGCTTCCCCTCTTCATCCAGGCTTACTAGGGATTCAGTTCTAACACATGAGTTTGGGGAGGACGGCAACACTAGACCGTAGGTTCACATCTACCATGATATAGAGATTCGTCTTGGGGTGGCAACACTAGACCGTAGGTGCACGTCTACCATGAGATAGAGATTCATCTCCGGGTGACAAGCACTCCAGGTGCACTCAGTTCTGATAAGGGAAAGTGCAGAGTCTGTTTAGTGATTCTGATGTTTGCATATCTGTGTTTTTCATTGCAAACCCCAAGGAGCCCTTCCAGGTATCTCTGTATAAACTTTTCTTAGAGATACAGAGGCCATGAGTCATAAGAGGTTTGAAAGTGAAATTTAAAGTTAAATAAGAGAAAAAGATTTTAAAAGCAAAAATGTTCAGTTGAATTTTATTGATGTAAATGCCATTAACAATGGAAAAGACCACAAACTAGCCTTTAAGAAGATCAGCATCAGCACAGCGCATTCTCCTCAGCCTGGCACGGAGCCCCATTCACTCGGGACAGATGAAAATGTGCAGGAAAGTACCAAGGGGATGGCTCAGTGGGTGAAGGACTCGTCGTACAAGCAGGACAGCCTAAGTGTGGATCCTCAGAACTCACCTGAGCCAGATGCAGTAACACATCTATAATCCAGGGCCCTCCTTACGATGAGATGGGGCAGAAGCAGGACAGTCCTCTGTTAGCCCAATACTAACGATGGCAAACAGCAAGAGACCCTGTCTCAAACAAGGTGAGAGGTGGGGACCCCAGCTGAGGTTGTCATCCGATGTCCACATGTCCACCATGATTTGCACCATTCAGAGAGGATTGACTTTTAAAAAGAAATGTGTAGACATGGGCATTAGGTGAGTCTGGGACAACAGATAATGAATGGGCGCAGGGAGAGGTGGAGTAGACCTGCAACACTGAGTTTTCTTGCCAAGTGCCAGTGACAGGGACAACTGCGGATAATATAGCTCCACGGTGCTTCCTTCTCCACAGGGCGATTGTGTTTGCTTCTGGCAGAAAATACTGTAAGAGCAAAAGGACTTGTATAAAGTTCCCGAAATACTCAGACTAGACTAAGGTGCTGTAAGAAGTCCACTGCTCCAGGTCCCACCACTTGAGGACAACGTTCTTGTTGACAGCAGTTTAGGATGGCACACTGATCCCGGCCATTTGGCAACTCTGGTCCTCATGCTGCTCTAGAGAACTGGACTCTATCTACTGTGCACTGCCTCTGTGCTCTGAGACCTTGTCAGTACCTGTGTGGGTGTCCAGGGCCAAGGGAACTGGACTCTGTCTGCTGTGCACTGCCTCTGTGCTCTGAGACCTTCTCAGTACCTGTGTGGGTGTCCAGGGCCAAGGGAACTGGACTCTGTCTGCTGTGCATGGCCTCTGTGCTCTGAGACCTTGTCAGTACCTGTGTGGGTGTCCAGGGCCAAGGGAACTGGACTCTGTCTACTGTGCACTGCCTCTGTGCTCTGAGACCTTGTCAGTACCTATGTGGGTGTCCAGGGCCAAGGGAACTGGTCTCTGTCTACTGTGCACTGCCTCTGTGCTCTGAGACCTTGTCAGTACCTGTGTGGGTGTCCAGGGCCAAGGGAACTGGTCTCTGTCTACTGTGCACTGCCTCTGCGCTCTGAGACCTTGTCAGTACCTGTGTGGGTGTCCAGGTCCAAGGGACAGATGATGAAAACGAAGGAAACTATGAAGGACGCATGGAGCTGTCTGCCAGGTCGTGACCTCCACTACTGACAACTTAGTCACACGGCTGCATACCAGACAGTAGCAGAGGCCTGTGGTGCAGGCTAGAGAACAGGTAGAAGGAAGCTTCATTCAGCACAGGTAGAAGGAGGCTTCATTTAACATAGGTAGAAGGAGGCTCCATTCAACACAGGTAGAAGGAGGCTCCATTCAACACAGGTAGAAGGAGGCTCCATTCAACACAGGTAGAAGGAGGCTCCATTCAACACAGGTAGAAGGAGGCTCCATTCAACACAGGTAGAAGGAGGCTCCATTCAACACAGGTAGAAGGAGGCTCCATTCAACACAGGTAGAAGGAGGCTCCATTCAACACAGGTAGAAGGAGGCTCCATTCAACACAGGTAGAAGGAGGCTCCATTCAACACAGGTAGAAGGAGGCTCCATTCAACACAGGTAGAAGGAGGCTCCATTCAACACAGGTAGAAGGAGGCTCCATTCAACACAGGTAGAAGGAGGCTCCATTCAACACAGGTAGAAGGAGGCTCCATTCAACACAGGTAGAAGGAGGCTCCATTCAACACAGGTAGAAGGAGGCTCCATTCAACACAGGTAGAAGGAGGCTCCATTCAACACAGGTAGAAGGAGGCTCCATTCAACACAGGTAGAAGGAGGCTCCATTCAACACAGGTAGAAGGAGGCTCCATTCAACACAGGTAGAAGGAGGCTCCATTCAACACAGGTAGAAGGAGGCTCCATTCAACACAGGTAGAAGGAGGCTCCATTCAACACAGGTAGAAGGAGGCTCCATTCAACACAGGTAGAAGGAGGCTCCATTCAACACAGGTAGAAGGAGGCTCCATTCAACACAGGTAGAAGGAGGCTCCATTCAACACAGGTAGAAGGAGGCTCCATTCAACACAGGTAGAAGGAGGTTTCATTCAACACAGGTAGAAGGAGGCTCCATTCAACACAGGTAGAAGGAGGCTCCATTCAATACAGGTAGAAGGAGGCTCCATTCAACACAGATAGAAGGGGCTCCATTCAACACAGGTAGAAGGGGGCTCCATTCAACACAGGTAGAAGGGGGCTCCATTCAACACAGGTAGACGGGGCTCCATTCAACACAGGTAGATGGGGCTCCATTCAACACAGGTAGAAGGGGCTCCATTTAACACAGGTAGAAGGGGCTCCATTCAACACAGGTAGAACAGGCTCCATTCAACATGGGTAGAGGAGGCTCCAACACAGGTATAAGGAGGCTCCATTCACCACAGGTAGAAGGGTCTCCAACACAGGTAGAACAGCCTCCATTCAATACAGGTAGAAAGCTCCATTCAAAACAGGTAGAAGGCTCCATTCAACACAGGTAGAAGGCTCCATTCAACACAGGTAGAAGGAGGATCCATTCAACACAGGTAGAAGGAGACTCCAACACAGGTAGAAGGAGGCTCCATTCAACACAGGTAGAAAGGGTTCCATTCAACACAGGTAGATGGGGCTCCATTCAACACAGGTAGAATAGGCTCCATTCAATACAGGTAGAAGAAGGCTTCATTCCGAGGCTCCATTCAACACAGGTAGAATAGGTTCCATTCAATACAGGTAGAAGAAGGCTTCATTCAACATAGATAGAAGGAGTTCCCATTCAACATAGGTAGAAGGAGGCTTCATTCAACACAGGTAGAAGAGTCTCTATTCAACACAGGTTGAAGGAGGCTCCATTCAAAACAGGTAGAAGGGACTCCATTCAACACAGGTAGAAGGGGCTTCATTTAACATAAGTAGAAGGGGGCTCCATTCAACACAGGTAGAAGGAGGCTCCATTCAACACAGGTAGATGGGGCTCCATTCAACACAGGTAGAAGGAGGCTCCATTCAACACATAGAAGGAGGCTCCATTCAACACAGGTAGCATGGGCGCCATTCAACACAGGTAGAAGGAGGCTCCATTCAACACAGGTAGAAGGAGGCTCCATTCAACACCGGCAGAAGGAGGCTCCATTCAACACCGGCAGAAGGAGGCGCCATTCAACACAGGTAGAAGGGACTCCATTTAACACAGGTAGAAGGTGGCTCCATTCAACACAGGTAGAAGGCTCCATTCAATACAGGTAGAAGGCTCCATTCAACACAGAAGGGGCTCCATTCAAAACTGGTAGAAGGAGGCTCCATTCAAAGGTAGAAGGGGCTCCATTCAACACAGGTAGAAGGAGGGTCCATTCAACACAGGTAGAAGGGGCTCCATTCAACACAGGTAGAGGAGGCTCCATTCAACACAGGTAGAAGAGGCTCCATTCAATATAGGTACAAGAATGCTCCATTCAATATAGGTAGAAGGAGGCTCCATTCAACATAGGTAGAAGGAGGCTTCATTCAACACAGGTAGAAGAGGCTCCATTCAACACAGGTAGAAGGAGGTTGCATTCAATACAGGTAGAAGGGGCTCCATTCAACACAGGTAGAAGAAGGCTTCATTCAACACAGGTAGAAGAGGCTCCATTCAATACAGGTAGAAGGGTCTCCAACACAGGTAGAAGGGTCTCCAACACAG
The DNA here is from genome assembly GCA_009823505.1 of Rhizomys pruinosus. NCBI lineage: Eukaryota > Metazoa > Chordata > Mammalia > Rodentia > Spalacidae > Rhizomys > Rhizomys pruinosus. Next base: position 372,132 of record VZQC01008455.1, on the reverse strand, counting down.
GTAGAACAGGCTCCATTCAATACAGGTAGAAGGCTGCATTCAACACAGGTAGAAGGAGGCTCCATTCAACACAGGTAGAAGAGGCTCCATTCAAAACAGGTGGAAAGAGGCTCCATTCAACACAGGTATATGGGGCTCCATTCAGTACAGGTAGAAGAAGGCTCCATTCAACACAGGTAGAAGACTCCATTCAACACAGGTAGCCGGAGGCTCCATTCAACACAGGTAGAAGGAGGCTTCATTCAACACAGAAGACTATTCAATACAGGCAGAAGAAAGCTCCATTCAACACAGGTAGAAGAAGGCTGCATTCAACACAGGTAGAAGAAGACTCCATTCAACACAGGTAAAAGAGGCTCCATTCAACACGTAGAAGAAGGCTCCATGCAACACACGTAGAAGGGGCTCCATTTAACACAGGTAGAAGGTTCTCCATTCAACACAGGTAGAACAGGCTCCATTGAATACAGCTAGAAGGCTCCATTCAACACAGGTAGAAGGCTCCATTCAAGACAGGTAGAGGAGGCTCCATTCAACACAGGTAGAAGGAGGCTCCATTCAACACAGGTAGAAGTGGCTCCATTTAAGACAGGTAGAAGGGTCTCCATTCAACACAGAACAGGCTCCATTCAATACAGGTAGAAAGCTCCATTCAACACAGGCAGAAGGCTCCATTCAACACAGGTAGAAGGCTCCATTCAGCACAGATAGAAGGGGCTGCATTCAAAACAGTAGAAGGAGACTCCATTCAACACAGGTAGAGGAGGCTTCATTCAGCACAGGTATATGGAGGCTTCATTCAATGGAGGCTTCATTCAACACACGTAAAAGAGGCTCCATTCAATACAGGTAGAAGAATGCTCCATTCAACATAGGTAGAAGGAGGCTTCATTCAATATAGGTAGAAGGACGCTTCATTCACAGGTAGAAGAGGCTCCATTCAACACAGGTAGATGGAGGCTCCATTCAACACAGGTACAACATAGAAGGGGTTCCATTCAACACAGGTTGAAGAACCTCCATTCAACACAGGTAGAAGGGGCTCCATTTAACTCAGGTAGAAGGGACTCCAACACAGGTAGAACAGGCTCCATTCAATACAGGTAGAAGGCACCATTCAAAACAGGTAGAAGGCTCCATTCAACACAGAAGGGGGCCATTCAACACAGGTAGAAGAAGATCCATTGAACACAGGTAGAAGGGGCTCCATTTAAAACAGGTAGAAAGGTTTCCAACACAGGTAGAACTGGCTCCATTCGATACAGGTAGAAGGCTCCATTCAACACAGGTAGAAGGCTCCATTCAACACAGGTAGAAGGGGCTTCATTCAACACAGGTACAAGTGGCTCCATTTAACACAGGTAGAACAGGCTCCATTCAATACAGGTAGAAAGCTCCATTCAACACAGGTAGAAGGCTCCATTCAGCAAAGGTAGAGGGGGCTTCATTCAACCCAGGTATTAGGAGTTTCCATTCAACACACAGGTAGAGGGAGGCTCTATTCAACACAGGTAGAATGAGGCTCCATTCAACACAGGTAGAAGGGGCTCCATTCAACACAGGTAGAAGAAGGCTTCATTCAACACAGGTAGATGGGGCTCCATTCAACACAGGTAGAAGGAGGCTCCATTCAACACAGGTAGAAGGGGCTCCATTCAACACAGGTAGAAGGGCCTCCATTCAACACAGGTAGAAGGCGCTCCATTCAACACAGAATAGGCTCCATTCCATACAGGTAGAAGAATGCTCCATTCAACATAGGTAGAAGGAGGCTCCATTCCACTTAAGTAGAAAGAGGCTCCATTCAACACAGGTATAAGAGGCTCCATTCAATTCAGGTAGAAGAATGCTCCATTCAACATAGTCTTAGAAGGAGGTTCATTTAACATAGGTAGAAGGAGGCTTCATTCAACACAGGTAGAAGAGGCTCCATTCAACACAGAAGAAGGCTCCATTCGACACAGGTAGACGGGGCTCCATTCAACACAGGTAGACGGAGCCTCCATTCAACACTGGTAGAAGGAGGCTCCATTCAACACAGGTAGATGGGGCTCCATTCAACACAGGTAGAAGGGGCTCCATTCAACACAGGTCGAAGAAGGCTCCATTCAACACAGGTAGAAGGGGTTCCATTCAACACAGGTAGAAGGGGCTCCATTCAACACAGAATAGGCTCCATTCAATACAGGTAGAAGGCTCCATTCAACACAGGTAGAAGGGGCTTCATTCAACATAGGTAGAAGTGGCTCCATTTAACACAGGTAGAAGGGTCTCCATTTAACACAGGTAGAACAGGCTCCATTCAATACAGGTAGAAAGCTCCATTCAACACAGGTAGAAGGCTCCATTCAACAAAGGTAGAGGGGACTTCATTCAACCCAGGTAGTAGGAGGTTCCATTCAACACACAGGTAGAGGGAGGCTCTATTCAACACAGGTAGAATGAGGCTCCATTCAACACAGGTAGAAGGGGCTCCATTCAACACAGGTAGAAGAAGGCTCCATTCAACACAGGTAGACGGGGCTCCATTCAACACAGGTAGAAGGAGGCTCCATTCAACACAGGTAGAAGGGGCTCCATTCAACACAGGTAGAAGGGGCTCCATTCAACACAGGTAGAAGGGGCTCCATTCAACACAGGTAGAAGAAGGCTCCATTCAACACAGGTAGAAGGGGCTCCATTCAACACAGGTAGAAGGGGGCTCCATTCAACACAGGTAGAAGAGGCTCCATTCCATTCAGGTAGAAGAATGCTCCATTCAACATAGGTAGAAAGAGGTTACATTCAACATAGGTAGAAGGAGGCTTCATTCAACACAGGTAGAAGAGGCTCCATTCAACACAGGTAGAAGGAGGCTCCATTCGACACAGGTAGAAGGGGCTCCATACAACAAAGGTAGAAGGGGCTCCATTCAACACAGGTAGAAGGGGGCTCCATTCAACACAGGTAGAAGGAGGCTCCATTCAACACAGGTAGAAGGAGGCTCCATTCAACACAGGTAGAAGGAGGCTCCATTCAAAACAGGTAGAAGGAGGCGCCATTCAACACTGGTAGAAGGGGCGCCATTTAACACAGGTAGAAGAAGGCTCCATTCAACACAGGTAGAAGGCTCCATTCAACACAGGTAGAAGGCTCCATTCAACACAGAAGGGGCCCCATTCAAAACAGGTAGAAGGAGGCTCCATTCAACACAGGTAGAAGGAGGCTCCATTCAACACAGGTAGAAGAAGACTTCATTCAACACAGGTAGAAGAGGCTCCATTAAATACAGGTGGAAGAATGCTCTATTCAATATAGGTAGAAGGAGGCTCCATTCTACATAGGTAGAAGGAGGCTTCATTCAACACAGGTAGAAGAGGCTCCATTCAACACAGGTAGAAGAAGGCTTCATTCAACACAGGTAGAAGAGGCTCCATTCAATACAGGTACAAGAATGCTCCGTTCAATATAGGTAGAAGGAGGCTCCATTCTACATACGTAGAAGGAGGCTTCATTCAACACAGAAGAGGCTCCATTCAACACAGGTAGAAGGAGCTCCATTCAACACAGGTAGAAGAAGGCTTCATTCAACACAGGTAGAAGAGGCTCCATTCCATACAGGTAGAAGGGTCTCCAACACAGGTAGAAGGGTTTCCAACACAGGTAGAACAGGCTCCATTCAATACAGGTAGAAGGCTCCATTCAACACAGTTACAAGGAGGCTTCATTCAACGCAGGTAGAAGAGCCTCCATTCAACACAGGTATAAGGGTTCCATTCAACACAGGTAGAAGAGGCTCCATTCAAAACAGGTAGAAAGGGGCTCCATTCAACACAGGTATAAGGGGCTCCAATCAGTACAGGTACAGGAAGGCTCAATTCAACACAGGTAGAAGACTCCATTCAACATAGGTATAAGAGGCTCCATTCAACACATGTAGAAGAGGCTCCATTCAACACAGATATAAGAGGCTCCATTCAGTACAGGTAGAAGGCTCCATTCAACACAGATAGAAGACTCCATTCAACACAGGTAGAAGTAGGCTCCATTCATCACAGGTAGAAGAAGGCTCCATTCAACACATGTAGAAGAGGCTCCATTCAACACGTAGAAGAAGGCTCCATGCAACACAGGTAGAAGGGGCTCCATTTAACACAGGTACAAGGGTGTCCATTCAACACAGGTAGAACAGGCTCCATTGAATACAGCTAGAAGGCTCCATTCAACACAGGTAGAAGGCTCCATTCAACACAGGTTGAAGGGGCTTCATTCAACACAGGTAGAAGTGGCTCCATTTAACACAGGTAGAACAGGCTCCATTCAATATAGGTAGAAAGCTCCAACACAGGTAGAAGCCTCCATTCAACAAAGGTAGAAGGGGCTTCATTCAACACAGGTAGTAGGAGGTTCCATTCAACACAGGTAGAAGGAGGCTCTATTCAACACAGGTAGAAGGGGCTCCATTCAACACAGGTAGAAGGGGCTCCAACACAGGTAGAAGAAGGCCCCATTCAACACAGGTAGAAGGGGCTCCATTCAACACAGGTAGAAGGGGCTCCATTCAACACAGAATAGGCTCCATTCCATACAGGTAGAAGAATGCTCCATTCAACATAGGTAGAAGGAGGCTCCATTCCACTTAAGTAGAAAGAGGCTCCATTCAACACAGGTAGAAGGAGGCTCCATTCAACACAGGTAGAAGAGGCTCCATTCAATTCAGGTAGAAGAATGCTCCATTCAACATAGGTAGAAGGAGGTTCCATTCAACATAGGTAGAAGGAGGCTTCATTCAACACAGGTAGAAGAGGCTCCATTCAACACAGGTAGAAGGAGGCTCCATTCAACACAGGTAGAAGGGGCTCCATACAACAAAGGTAGAATGGGCTCCATTCAACACAGGTAGAAGGGGGCTCCATTCAACCCAGGTAGAAGGAGGCTCCATTCAACACAGGTAGAAGGAGGCTCCGTTCAAAACAGGTAGAAGGATGTGCCATTCAACACTGGTAGAAGGGGCGCCATTTAACACAGGTAGAAGAAGGCTCCATTCAACAGGTAGAAGGCTCCATTCAACACAGAAGGCTCCATTCAACACAGAAGGATCTCCATTCAAAACAGGTAGAAGGAGGCTCCATTCATCACAGCTAGAAGGAGGCTCCATTCAACACAGGTAGAAGAAGACTTCATTCAACAAAGGAGAAGAGGCTCCATTCAACACAGGTAGAAGGGGCTCCATTCAACACAGAAGGAGGCTCCATTTAACACAGGTAGATGGAGCTCCATTCAACACAGGTAGAAGGGGCTCCATTCAACACAGGTGGAAGGGGCTCCATTCAACACAGAAGGAGGCTCCATTTAACACAGGTAGATGGAGCTCCATTCAACACAGGTAGAAGGGGCTCCATTCAACACAGGTGGAAGGGGCTCCATTCAACACAGGTAGAAGGGTCTCCATTCAACACAGGTAGAACAGGCTCCATTCAACACAGGTAGAATAGGCTCCATTCAACATAGGTAGAAGAATGCTCCATTCAACAAAGGTAGAAGGCTCCATTCAACACAGGTAGAAGGAGGCTCCATTCAAAACAGGTAGAAGAAGGCTTCATTCAACACAGGTAGAAGAGGATCCATTCAAATCAGGTAGGAGAATGCTCCATTCAACATAGGTATAAGGAGGTTCCATTCAACATAGGTATAAGGAGGTTCCATTCAACATAGGTAGAAGGGGCTCCATTCAACACCGGCAGAAGGGGCTCCATTCAACACAGGTAGAAGGGGCTCCATTCAACACAGGTAGAAGGAGGCTCCATTCAGCACAGGTAGAAGGCGGCTCCATTCAACACAGGTAGAAGGAGGCTCCATTCAGCACAGGTAGAAGGAGGCTCCATTCAACACAGGTAGAAGTAGGTGCCATTCAATACAGGTAGGAGGGCCTCCATTTAACACAGGTAGAAGAAGGCTCCATTCAACACATGTAGAAGGAGGCTCTCTTCAACACAGGTAGAAGTGGCTCTTTCAACACAGGTAGAAGGAGGCTCCATTCAACACAGGTAGAAGAAGGCTCCATTCAAAACAGGTGGAAAGAGGCTCCATTTAACACTGGTATAAGGAGCTCCATTCAGCACAGGTAGAATAAGGCTCCATTCAACACAGGTAGAGGACTCAATTCAACACAGGTAGAAGGGGCTCCACTCAACACAGGTAGAGGAGGCTCCATTCAACACAGGTAGAAGGAGGCTCCATTCAACACAGGTAGAAGGGGCTCCATTTAACACAGGTAGAAGGGTCTTCATTCAACACAGGTGGGACAGGTAGAACAGGCTCCATTCAATACAGGTAGAAAGCTCATTTCAACACAGGTAGAAGGCTCCATTCAATACAGGTAGAAGGGGTTCCATTCAAAACAGGTAGAAGGATGCTCCATTCAACACAGGTAGACGGAGGCTCCATTCAACACGGGTAGAAGGGGGCTCCATTCAACACAGGTAGATCGTTCCATTCAACATAGGTAGAAGGAGGGTCCATTCTAAATAGGTAGAAGGAAGCTCCATTCAACAAGGTAGAAGGAGGCTCCATTCAACACAGGTAGAAGGCTCCATTCCACACAGGTAGAAGGGGCTCCATTCCAAACAGGTAGAAGGAGGCTTCATTCAATACAGGTAGAAGGAGTCTCCATTCAACACAGGTAGAAGGGGCTCCATTCAACACAGGTAGAAGGAGGCTCCATTCAGCACTGGTAGAAGAAGGCTTCATTCACCGCAGGTAGAAGCGGCTCCATTCAATACAGGTAGACGAATGCTCCATTCAATCTTGGTAGAACAAGGCTCCATTCAATAAAGGTAGAAGGAGGTTTCATTCAACACAGGTAGAAAGAGGCTCCATTCAATACAGGTAGAAGGGGCTCCATTCAACACAGGTAGAAGAAGGCTTCATTCAACACAGGTAGAAGAGTCTCCATTCAATACAGGTAGAAGAATGCTCCATTCAACATTGGTAGAAGGAGGCTCCATTCAAAACAGGTAGAAGAAGGCTTCATTCAACACAGGTAGATGAGGCTCCATTCAACACAGGTAGAAGGAGGCTCCATTCAACAAAGGTAGAAGAGGCTCCATTCAATAGAGGTAGAAGAAGGCTCCATTCAACACAGGTAGCAGAAGGCTTCATTCAACACAGGTAGATGAGGCTCCATTCAATACGGGTAGAATGCTCCATTCAACATAGGTAGAAGGAGGCTTCAGTCAACACAGGTCACAGAGCTAGTCAGTGACACCATCCTATAGTTAAGATGACATTCTTTGTCCCCAGGTCACAGAGGTAGTCAGTGACACCATCTTATAATTAAGAAGACATTCTTTCTACCCAGGTTACCGAGCTAGTCAGTGACACCATCTTATAGTTAAGAAGACATTCTTTGTCCCCAGGTTACAGAGCAAGTCAGTGACACCCTCCTATAGTTAAGATGACATTATTTGTCCTGGGTCACTGAGCTAGTCAGTGACACCATCCTATAGTTAAGATGACATTCTTTGTCCCCAGGTTACAGAGCAAGTCAGTGACACCCTCCTATAGTTAAGATGACATTATTTGTTGTGAGTCACCGAGCTAGTCAGTGACACCATCTTATAGTTAAGATGACATTCTTTGTCCCCAGGTCACAAAGCTAGTCAGTGACACCATCCTATAGTTAAGAAGACATTCTTTGGGGCTGGAGAGATGGTCTAGCGGTTAAGAGCGCTGACCGCTCTTACAGAGGACCCGGATTCGATCCCCAGAACCCACATGGCGGCCGAGAACCGTCTGAAACTCCAATTCCAGGAGAACTCCAGTTTCAGGGAAATCCGACACCCTCTTCTGACTTCCGCGGCATTGCACGACACGGTGCACAGACTTGCATGCAGACAGTACATTCATACACATACAGAAATAAAATAAAATTAATAAAAAAAAATTTTAAATAGAAAACATTCTTTGTCCCCAGGTCACAGAGCTAGTCAGTGACACCATCTTATAGTTAAGACATTCTTTATCCCCAGGTCACAGAGCTAGTCAGTGACACCATCCTATAGTTAAGAAGACATTCTTTGTCCCCAGGTCACAGAGCTAGTCAGTGACACCGTCCTATAGTTAAGATGACTTTCTTTGTCCCGGGTCACAGAGCTAGTCAGTGACACCATCTTATAGTTAAGGTGACATTCTTTGTTCCCGGTCACAGAGCTAGTCAGTGACACCATCCTATAGTTAAGATGACATTCTTTGTTCCGGGTCACAGAGCTAGTCAGTGACACCATCCTATAGTGAAGATGACATTCTTTGTCCCGAGGTCACACAGCTAGTCAGTGACACCATCCTATAGTTAAGAAGACATTCTTTGTCCCCAGGTCACAGAGCTAGTCAGTGATACCATCCTGTAGTTAAGATGACATTCTTTGTCCCCAGGTCACAGAGCTAGTCAGTGACACCATCTTATAGTTAAGATGACATTCTTTGTCCCGGGTCACAGAGCTAGTCAGTGACAGGAATAGAAACCTTTTCTGAGTTAGCTTCTCTTTTTCTGTCCACGTGTGTCAAGCCAGACTTTTCAGTGATAAAATACCTCATAGAACCACGTAAAAGGAGAAAGCTAGATCTCTGAAAGAGATTCCAGTCTATGGCGGCTGTGTCCATTGCTGGGGGCCTGAGTGGGCTGGGTATCACAAGGAGCCTGGAGGGGGCTACGCAGCTCACCTCAGACAGAGAAGAGACAGAGACCTCCCTAGAGAGGGCCTGGGACGAGACTCAGCCCCAAGAACTTGTCCAAGTGAACTGCTTCCCGAGCTCTGCCCTTCTTCCTGGCCCATGGGAGCACACAGGCTGCGGAGCACATCCATCCACACCGCAGCACTAGCTTCCTCAGCCTCCTGTCCCCGCTTCCACCCCACCTCCATCTCCTCTCCCTCTTCCGCCTCTTCCCTCTCCTGTCTCAATATATTCTTAGGTATGGCCATGTTTTATCAGATAATTATTTTCCTATTTTCTAGCAGTTTCATGTCTGGTGGTTGGATTTAAACTTCTTGAGATCAGAGACCATCTTCTGTCCTTTTCCTATTAAGTGTTCCTAGCATTAGACAGTACCAGACAATGCTAATATGCAGCAAATGCATGCCAGAAAATATTTAATGGTATTATTCTGTTAATTTAAATGTTCCAATTAAAATTTAATAGAGGATATAATTACTTAGATAAATTTGTATTAGTCACACATGAATCCCTTTGCTTTATCCATTTTCTTAAATAATATTTCCTAGATTTGTTGCCATATAACAGTTAACATATTGACCATAGAGTATTTCATTTTTATTTTCTTCTAAATCGCAATCTGACAGTCTTGTATTAATGTGCATGCTACTCTGTTGACAGGTAGATGCTGGCTGGATTGGATTTTGGTCCATAGTTGGAGGCTGTGTTGTTGGAATCGCTATGGCAAGGTGAGCTATTTCATATCAAACTTGTGAATGGACAGATAAGCAGGGAAAGTCAACGAAGACTTTGGGCTCCCTAAATAACCATTAAAACTCAGGGAAGAGAAGCTAGCAAGATGGCTCAGTGGTTAAGTGCTTGCTGCTCCTGTAGAAGACTCAGGTTCAGTTCCCAGCACCCACATCAGTAACTTCAGTTCCAGGGGAGCCTGTGGCATTTTCTGGCCTGCACAGGCATGACATGTACATGATGCTCATACATACATGCACATACATGCTCATACATACATGCACATGGTGCTCATACATGCTCATACATACATGCACATGGTGCTCATACATACATGCAGGCAAAATCTCATACACATGAAATAAAAATAAAAATGATAAATCTTTAAAAATCAGAGAAGAGGCTCTGGAGAGATGGCTCACTGGTTAAGGCCATGGCTGCTCTTGCAGAGGACCCAGGTTCAGTTCCCAGCACCCACATAGCATCTAACAATTGTTTCTAATTCCAGTTCCCATGGGACTGGCCTGTATGGCCATTGCATGACACAGGTCTATTTACACACATTCAAGTAAAATACTCATTACACATAAAATAAAAAACCAATAAATCAAAAAATTGTAATCATAGAAGAGTGAAAGGGTTCACTGCTGGGAGGAAGCAAGGGTCAGAAAAGGCTGCAGGAAGTGTGTGTTAAGTAGAAAGGTTCACTGCTGCAGAAGCTTGCTGGGGAGCAGTTTTCCAGAAATCATTTTGGAGACAAGAAATGTGTTTCTGATATAATTAAGATCCTTCTCACCATATTGTTAGAGAACATCATCTTCAAATGAAACTGAAAGAAAGCAAGTAGACAAATAAAGGTAATTAGCAATAAATAACAGTAGTTAGCAAAACAGAATAATTGAGGAAGTCATGTATCAGAGCCTGTCTTGAACCTTGCACGGCAAGGTGGTCCCCAGTTCACGCATATTATCTCTGGCCTTTATGGAGCCGTGTCCCTACAGTTACCCATTTTGATGGAAAATGTCCATAAAGGATTCTGGTTTCATCAAACTCTCTTTAATCCTAACCCATTATAACACATCCTTGAATGAATCAGAAGAAGGAAGGAGTCCCATTTAAAAAAAAACAAAAAAAAACGGCTGGCTGGAGAGATGGCCTAGCGGTTGAGAGCACCGACCGCTCTTACAGAGGACCCGGGTTCGATCCCCAGCACCCACATGGCAGCCGAGAACCGTCTGAAACTCCAATTCCAGGAGAACTCCAGTTCCAGGGGAATCCGACACCCTCTTCTGACCTCCACGGCATTGCACGATACGGGTGCACAAACCTGCATGCAGACAGTACATTGATACACATATATAAATAAATAAAATTAAAAAAAAACATTAAAAAAAAAGGAAAGCCAGGCATGGTGGCACACACCTTTAATCCTAGCACTTGGGAGGCAGAGGCAGGCGGATTTCTGTGAGTTCAAGGCCAGCCTGGTCTACAGAGTGAGTTCCAGGACAGCTGGGTGCTACAGGGAGACCCTGTCTCAAAAAGACCAAAAAAAAAAAAAAAAGGAAAATATTGCCCTTTGCAGTGATTGCCAATACTCCTGGCGCATCCAAAGAAAGAACATGCGCTCAGCTTCCACATCATTTCATCCGTTTTGTCAAAAGCAAAGTTAGACAATCAGTTTACCAGGAGGAAGTGAATCTAATTACATACTGGAAGAGCTTATTATAGGACATATATAAAGTACCTCAATATCTAAATACTTAAGCATAATTGACACAAGATAACATGTGGACCTTACAGGTTTTACATAGTGTTTCTGGAATAACAAAAGCATAAACAGGCATATAACTTCCAGATCACTTTGAGATTTTTATGTTAAGAAAGTATGTAAGAATAAAACCCATGGGATAGGAAAATACTACTTGTAGGAGATCACTTCACTGATTCTGAAGTACATTGACCTGACACATTTTGACAAGAATCATATGCAGTTTTTCTATAATAAGTTACTATTGGTAAATTCAGAATTAAGACCAAGTGTTTGACATTTTCTTAGGGGATATTCCTTTTGGGCTAAGAACCCCTTTTCAAAGTATATAGATGTTTCTGCTTATGAATTTTCCCACAGGAGAACAAACCTGTCAAACCAAAATCCAATCCAGCCAGCAGAGGTGGCCACTTTCCCACCAAAAGATGATGTCCGTTTTCACTTCATAGAAAGTCATTTTAGTCTACAAAACACAAACATGAGTAGCCGTATCATATTAAATAAATGTACAATGAATAATATTGAAAGGGTTACAAAGGACAGCCACATAGTTACAGTAGAAATTACATTCAATTTTTTAAAAGTTAAAGTGGATAGAACATGGTAAATATTAGATTGAGGACAGGGTCAATTTTCTATGATAGGAATAATTCCCAAGAATGGAGCAGCTGTGTATAAGCACAGCCAGAGCCCATGCAATCAGCAGTTGATCTGCACACGAATAAAAGCAGTTGGCAAATGGAAAACGAGAGTGGGCGGGAATGGCCTGGCTTTTAGTTCATGTGGATTCAGGAAAAGGGTAGTGACTTTTGAGAACTTAAGATGCTGTAAAACTCCCAAGCTTTATAGGATAATATCCAGTATACTTTTTTCTCCCAGTCTCATTTCAGGTCTTATTTTGTACCCCAGGATGGACTTGAACTCTCCTTCCTCCTACCTTGCCTCCTGAGTGCTAGGATTGATTACAGCCATACACCACCACACCCAGCTTAGGTGCTGTGCTCTTTCTCTCAGGAAGCTTACAGTCTAGCAAGGAAGACATGAAATAAGCAAATGCAGAAATAAGACAGTTTCCTGCAGGGAAAAATGGCTGTGGGGGTTTAAAACAAGATGTAGGGCCGTCATGGGGAGGACCATGTCGAACCAAGACCAAATGAGCTGAAGGATAAGTGGGAGTGAGCCAGTCTGTCACTAGCTTGTGACAGACGGGCAGCCACAGGCACAAACCAGCTGATCACTGCTGGGGGAACCAGCCTTAGCACAGACGAGAACAGAAACTCAGTGTCCGGCTGCAAAGAGGAGGAGCAGAGCAGGGCAGAGCAGGGCAGAGCAGGGCAGAGCAGGGCAGAGCAGGGCAGAGCAGGGCCAGCTGAGGTGGCCCTGGGGCTTCCTGTGCTCTCTGAGTGCGCATTTGTGGAGACCCATCCTTGCAAGTAAGTCACTGTGAACTCTAAAACTAGGCTGATGTATGTTCATTACAGAATGTTTAGGAAGCATGAAAATGCCCGGGCGTGGTGGTGCATGCCTTTTACCCCAGCACTCAGGAGGCAGAGGCAGGTGGATCTCTGTGAGTTCAAGGCCAACCTGGTCTAGAGAGCAAGCTCTAGGCCAGTTGGGACTAAAGGGAGACCCTGCCTCAAAAATACTAAAAAAAAATAAAAGCATGAAATTGATTGAAAATTCAAAATCCTTTCTGTGAATTATAGAGTCAAGCATTAAATTTTATGTTTTTAAGAGGAAAAATACTGTATATGTATGTATATATATATATACATACATACATATACATACATATACATATATATATAACTAGCTTTTAAAATATGCATGGAAAAGTCAAATAGTTGCTTAAAGAAAGTGTGTTACTAATTTAAACAATGCTGGAAAGTCCAGCTGAAATTAATTGAATATTGTTTCTTTTTAGGTTTGCTGATTTTATTCGGGGTATGCTGAAACTAATTCTCCTCCTCCTGTTTTCTGGGGCCACATTGTCATCCACGTGGTTCACCCTGACATGTTTAAACAGCATCACACACCTGCCTTTGACAACAGGTGAGCCCAGGTTATTTTTGAGCTTGGGATAAATATTTTCAGTCCATAGCTATATACATACTTTGGGAGTGGGACTTTTTCTTGCTGCCTTTAATTGTTTGGTATACAAAGGTGCAGGCTGCAGAGAGGGCTCAGTTGGTAAAGTTCCTGTCCATAAGAACAAGGACGTGAGTTCAGATGTCCAGAACCTATGTAACAAGACAAGGGTGATGGGCTGAAGAGATGGATAAGAACATGTACTGTGCATGATGACAACTGGCTCCCTCTACTTAACTGTCATGAGGAAATTGCCATGTTAAAAAAAAAAAACCCAAAAAACATGTACTGCTCTTGTGGAGAACACAAGTTCAGTTCTCAGAATCCACATGGGGCAGCTCACAACCACCCGCAGCTCCAGCTCCAAGGGATCAAACACCTCTGGCTTCCAAATGGGCCTGCACTCATATGCACATACCCACGAACATATACATAATTTAGAAATGGTTTTTGAAATCTCTGAGGGCGGTGTGCTCCTAGGAGCATAAAGGCAGGCTGTATTAGTTACTTTTCTGTTGCTGTGATAAAACACCATGACCAAGGAACTTATAAAAGGAAGAGTTTATTTGAGCTTACGATTGACCGTTCCAGGGAATTAGAGTCCATTGTGGCGGGAGGCATGGCGGCTGGAGCTGGAGCAGCATGCTGAGGGTCACATCTCGCAATGAGCACAGGAAGCAGAGAGAGCAACTGGAGACCACCAGGCTTGTTAAACTCACTAAGCCTGCCCCCAATAACGTACTTCCTCTAGCATGGCCACACCTTCAAAGACCTCCAAAAACAGTGCCACCAACTGGAGACAAAATGTCTGAATACTTACAGCCTATGAGGACACTCATTCAAACCACCACACAGGCAGATCCCTGAAGCTCGTTGACAGGCCAGCCTATCTGGTCAGGGAGCTTCAGGTTCAGTGAGAGATCTTGTCTCAGAAATAAACGTGGAGAAGGATTGAGGACAGACACCCAGTGTCTACCTCAAGATTCCCCCTGGTGAATGCTCATGTGCATGGTCAGCTGCACATGTTGTATGCACACTGTGCACACATGCATGAAGGGGTTTCCTAGTCTAAGCATCATAATACCATCTCAATAAGAAAAGCCCAAGAAGTAACTGAGTATTTTTGCATCTGGAAGAGAAATAACCTCTTTAAACTCATATAGCATGAAATGCTCAAATTTGTTTAAAATTCACACCAGACAGTAACACAAATATTTTTATTTTGTTTATAATCATTATTAAACATTTAAGTAAAAGAAAAAGGCTATTATATTTAAAATGTACTTAAGGGGCCTGGAGAGCTAGCTCAGACTAGCTGGTCCTACAGAGAACCTGGGTTCCGTTCCCAACAGCTACATGGCCACTAACAACTGCCCATAACTCCAGTTTCAGGGGATCTGATGCCCTCTTCCAGCCTTTGTGGGATTGCATGCATACAGGGGATTACTCACATGCAGGCAAAACACACACACACACACACACACACACACACATAAAATAAAAATAAATAAATCCAAAAAATTAAAAAATAACTAAAACATACCTCAGTACAGTTTGAGCCAGCACCTGTAGCTTTATTGCATATTGAGTTCTGTTACATCATCTCTACAAAAACAAAATTTCTGGAAATGTCTTCTAAAAGAATATATACCCAGCTTACTTAGCTCATGGAATTGACCTGAAACATTTGTAATTGCTTTTTTAATTTTTTTAATAATAAGTAATAAGTAATGAATACAAGCATCCTTCATGTAAAACCAATTTGCAAGCAGCTATGCCCAAACTTACACAGCCCAAGGTCCCCATTGTCCAGCTGGAGGGGCTTGTATGTACAATCATGTTGATCAAATAAGAGTCCAGTCTATATTTCTGTAGTTTCATAATTCACCCCAGTCGCAGCCCTTACATTCTACCATGACCCTCTTCTGCAGATTGTTCCCTAGGCTTTAGAAAAGGGACACAAGTGGGCGAGAAGCAAAGCAGTCTACTTTCTCTGGAGATGTCGTTTTGGACTCTGATCAGTTCGGGCTGTTTCCTTTCATGGGTTGGTAGTTTATCTAGGAATAACCTTTTACTCCTACTGATGAAGCACAAGCAATTAGATATACAGGCATTTAAACAGTACTAATTATTATGGTAGGTTACATTGGTATAGACACAGATATTTGGATGGTATGCTAATCCATGAACTATAGCTTTTCTGTAAAAGATGACAAGGTCTTACTGTGGCTTATAACATCTCCTAAACACTAGAGGACGTTAGCTTGTGGCATCAGCTGTGGGTTATTCCTCCAAGGAGAGAGCTAATAGCCAAGTAGATTTGGGATATACAGACATATGGCTGCCACTGCTCACAGTATTTCCAGGCAGGTGAGGTGTAGCTGATGCTGATGGAGGAGTCTTGCTTGATTCAAGGAGACCAATATTTGCTTTATTGATTTAGTGGCCTTTGGTAACACTCTGGTATTCCAGAGACCAACTGTACACTTGCAAGTGTGGTCTCTATACATCTTTCCCATGCTTACACCAGGTCTTCAACAGCAGGGCCTTACCACCTCTCTTTTTGCAGGTATCCCGGTTTGCTGGCAAAAAGCCTTTACCTTTTGGGGGGCTTGGATCCCCTACCCAACATCTCCTTGGCAGAATAATCCATTTCTGATATCAGAGCTTTCCTGTGTTAACATATTTTGCTTAATTACCCAGCTTATAAAGACTTTAGTATTATATTTGGCTCTGAATAGAGAATAATCCTTTTCACAGTTCCTATGTCTATCAGTCAATTAAAGAAGGCAGCTATACTGCTTGTATAAGAGATTACCTCTGTAACAGTCAGCTCTAATTTACAGTCAGGGAATGACTTCATTACCATCATATTTTTCTTTGTTCTATGAAAAGGAGGTAAGAAAGTCTCTCATATTAAAACTTTGTGGCACCTGGAAGGTAAAGTTCATTAGGACACATTATAAATAGTTGTTACAAATAGGATCCACAGAGATGTTTGATGCCTCTAGCAGTCTGAGGCTTTTCTTCCTTTTAACATTTAGATGGGCCAACTTCTCTGCTGGTATTTCTTGGTACATCCTGCACAATGCAAAGCTGTATCTTTTCTTTCTCAGCCATTAAGTTGGTGACGTTTTGACCTGTGGGAACATGAGAATCCTTTCCCATAGTTAGTTTTAAGATTTAAATTGAAAAATTTGACAAAAGGTTTAATATATAACTGTGTCCCCCCTTCTTTATTTTTTGACCCATGAATCTCAAAAAGGCAGTTGTATTACACATACCTATAGGCAGGAGTCCAGGTATAAATTTTCATTAAATTTACCCAAGCTGTTTATCATTGACTGTATGTTGTTAATTTGGGAAGCAAACTTAATTCCTTTAGTTAAATTATCCTACAGGTAAAAGAAAATGTTTCAAGGTGATACTGTACAACACGAAAATTATAGAGAACATTTATATACATTAACCCCAAAGTTGTTGTTATACAAATTATAAGTAAAACAAATGTGGGCTACAATTTATATTTCCAGTTAGCTTAAATGTATTACCATTTTTATTAAAACCTTTTAACCAGTGTTGCTTTAAACCGATGTGTTTAATATAGACATTTTTACTTTTACTAAGTCCTAGAATACTTTTTTTTTTTTTTTTTTTTTTGGTCTTTTTGAGGACAGGGTCTCCCTAGCCCCAGCTGTCCTGGAACTCACTCTGTAGACCAGGCTGGCCTTGAACTCACAAAGATACACCTGCCTCTGCCTCCCGAGTGCTAGGAATAAAGGTGTGCACCACCACACCCAGCTGTAATTGCTTTTTTAAATTACTATTATCATAAAGGTTTTGGGTCTTGCTCTATTGTTGTTGTAATAGGTTGCATAAGTTTAGTACTTAAGAATAACACAAGTTTACTGTCTGGTGTCTCTGTAGGAGACCTGCCAGGGACTCACCTGAGGTTGAATCAGTGTGGGCAGACTGGGGAAGACTCTCTCCTCACCTTTGTAGGCCATACTTTCTGGCACCTTCCATCCATAGTTGCATTCCCACCGTCCTCTGCCTCCTCCCTCTCCCTCCACCTCCCTCCTCACTTACAAGGACCCTTGTGCTCACCTCCAGCCCACTCGGATAATCCAGGATAATCTCCCAGTATCAAACTCTGCTTATTAACAACCTTAATTCCATCTCATCCTTAATCCCCTTTGCCATGGAAGGTGGCATATTCGTAAGTTCCAGAGACTGGAATTGATTGAACATTAGGGAGGGAAGCCATCGTTCTGCTCCAGGATCTGCTGTGAGTTACTATAGTGTTTTATTATGTAAGACAAGGGACTCTGCTGCTGTTTCTTCCTTTCTGCTACTAAGATTGCTGAAGGCACATATTTCTTATTCCTCCCACAAGTAGTTTTTAGCCACCTTTTGGATTAGGTGCTCAATTATAGGATTATTTCTTGTAAACGTACATTGAGGATTAATATCATACCAGCACTTGATGAGGGTAAGTAAGATTCTGAAGGCTCCATGGGGCCAGTTGATGGGGTTAGTAAGATTCTGAAGGGTCCATGGGGCCAGTTGATGGGGTCAGTAAGACTCTGAAGGCTCCATGGGGCCAGTTGATGGGGTCAGTAAGACTCTGAAGGCTCCATGGGGCCAGTTGATGGGGTCAGTAAGACTCTGAAGGCTCCATGGGGCCAGTTGATGGGGTCAGTAAGATTCTGAAGGCTCCATGGGGCCAGTTGATGGGGTCAGTAAGACTCTGAAGGCTCCATGGGGCCACTTGATGAGGGTCAGTAAGACTCTGAAGGATCCATGGGGCCAGTTGATGGGGTAAGTAAGATTCTGAAGGCTCCATGGGGCCACTTGATGAGGGTCAGTAAGACTCTGAAGGATCCATGGGGCCAGTTGATGGGGTCAGTAAGATTCTGAAGGCTCCATGGGGCCAGTTGATGGGGTCAGTAAGATTCTGAAGGGTCCATGGGGCCAGTTGATGGGGTTAGTAAGATTCTGAAGGCTCCATGGGGCCAGTTGATGGGGTTAGTAAGATTCTGAAGGGTCCATGGGGCCAGTTGATGGGGTCAGTAAGATTCTGAAGGGTCCATGGGGCCAGTTGATGGGGTAAGTAAGATTCTGAAGGCTCCATGGGGCCACTTGATGAGGGTCAGTAAGACTCTGAAGGATCCATGGGGCCAGTTGATGGGGTCAGTAAGATTCTGAAGGGTCCATGGGGCCAGTTGATGGGGTCAGTAAGATTCTGAAGGCTCCATGGGGCCAGTTGATGGGGTCAGTAAGACTCTGAAGGCTCCATGGGGCCACTTGATGAGGGTCAGTAAGACTCTGAAGGATCCATGGGGCGTAAGATTCTGAAGGGTCCATGGGGCCAGTTGATGGGGTCAGTAAGATTCTGAAGGCTCCATGGGGCCAGTTGATGGGGTCAGTAAGATTCTGAAGGGTCCATGGGGCCAGTTGATGGGGTTAGTAAGATTCTGAAGGGTCCATGGGGCCAGTTGATGGGGTTAGTAAGATTCTGAAGGGTCCATGGGGCCAGTTGATGGGGTCAGTAAGATTCTGAAGGGTCCATGGGGCCAGTTGATGGGGTTAGTAAGATTCTGAAGGCTCCATGGGGCCACTTGATGAGGGTCAGTAAGACTCTGAAGGATCCATGGGGCCAGTTGATGGGGTCACTAAGATTCTGAAGGGTCCATGGGGCCAGTTGATGGGGTCACTAAGATTCTGAAGGGTCCATGGGGCCAGTTGCCTAGTGGCACGTATGTCCCATGAATCCCTAAGAAAAAGGTTCTTCTTTTCCCCCCTCTATATAAGTTAAGAAAACTGCATATCCCAATTTGGATCTCTGCCGTCTGCAATAAAAGAACCAGGATTTGCCCAACAAGGGCCTCAAACTTGGCGTTCCAGCCACTTTCACAGAGATATAATAGGCAATGGGGTATGCAGTGGGGTATGCAGTAGGGTGTGCAGTGGGGTGTGCAGTGGGGTATGCAGTGGGGTGTGCCTGCAAAGCTGCCCTGGAGAGCTCACAGGGCTGCACAGGGACACCACATCTATCAGACACTGCTAGAGTGTCCAGTGTCGGGAGTAGACTGGGCTGCCTTCACTCGTTCTAATGATGTCATATCCTTGCAAAGTTAGTTTTTCAACAGTTGCTGTGATAAAAAAGCAAATAGTGCACAAAACTGACCTGGACCAGGAAATGAGGCTGGCAGTACTCGGTGTGGCTCCGAATTTAAGATGCTGTGTAGCTGCTCATCAGAGGCACACGTCCTGCAGTAGGAATTACAGGTCATTGCAGGATGGAATCAAACCTTTTCTTCCAGTTTTTGTGTTATTTTTAAATGACTGTTAAGCTGTTAGGACATGCGTATTTATTAAACTGTTTGCACCTAAATGTGTAATGAACCGAATTGTTAGCTGTTTATTCTGACCTTAGAAACACCATTAAAAATGTGGTGCCACACTCGGAACTCTAAGAATGAAAAAGGCGGGCTGGCAGGTGGGCTCAGTGGTGAAGGTGCTTGCTGCCAAGCCTGAGAAACTAGTTTGATCCCCAGGACCAACACGGTGGAAAGAGTTGTTTCTCCACACATGTGCACACACACACACACACACACACACACACACACACACTTTAAAAGAACAGGGCGGGCTGGAAAGCTGCTTCCGCTCTCCCTCCAGCTGCCCTGTCGTGAGCACGTGTGCTGCTTTGCTTTAAGCCCCATTGTCCAGCATAGTAGACAGTGACTGAAATCTGCACTGCTTAAAATACCAGACTCTGTCTCGAAAAGACAAAAAAATAACTTAAATAAAATACCAGTGTTTCTGCATTGGATTTTCAAACAATTTAGGCAAGTATTGTAGGCCAGATTTGTGTTTCCTTCATTGTGGGGTAGGTACCCTTCTTGTTCAGCAGTTAGCCAGCAAGCACTCTGGCAGAACTATTTTAGTATACACCTCTTCTTATCCAGGGAACTAGACACAGATCTTTTTCATGATACTGTACGACAAGTAAGCATCTGTGAGATTTTACACAAACAGAGTCATGAGTACTTGATGAACAAATTTCTTTCCCTCCAATTAAGTGTAGAATATTCATTATAAGATAATATGCTTTTTAAGTTTCAGGTGTTTTCTGTTTAACACCACAGAATTAACAACTTTATCTCTGGGTGAAGGCTTTAATTTTTTATTTCTAATTTTGTCTGGATTTGTTATTGAGTTGGGGGAGATATATTTGGAAACTGTCTTTTTAACCTTCCACTGATGGTGGTCAAGACCATGTTTTCCTACTCTGGTTGAAGAGAATTGTGATGGACAGAAAGGAACATGGGCTTCTAAGTGAAGGAAGGCTGGCATTGAGAGGTTGACTTTGATGTAGCCGTCCAGATAACCAAGAAATTTGTAACTTCTGTTGCTTCCATTTGCAAGTCATTTTTAATATCACCTAGATATTCCTAATAGATGATTTTTAACTTATTTAAAGCCCTGAGCTAAGGACTAGACTTGTGCATATTCCATCTCCAAAATATTGTATGTAGCCTTTCTTGCCTGCTTATTTGACTGAAAATCTGGAGCATGGAGCCCCCAGCACAGAGAAAGAGAAGAGGAGAAAAGAGGGGAGGGGAGAGAGGGTGTATTATCTCATCCCAAGCCTCCGTAGATGGGACTTCCCCCACCCACTGCCGGCTCTGTCAGCAGCACTAGCTAGGAAGGCAAAAGGGCGCGTTTGAATGGCGCAGCAGGGAATTCCAGTAAATCTGTCACCAATGTTCCTACTGCCTTTGTAAAAATCTGACCTGATTCCCTTCAAGTAAAAGAGGTTTCAAGAAAGGGAATTTACTACGGAATCTAATTATGGGCAAATCTAGACCTTTAGGTTGATATTTAAAGTCTGTAATGGCAAATTCGTGTTTCTTTTTAATGGTCCTTCTTAATCAGGAATATGTCTAGTCTTTTTCCTCTTTCTTAACAAACTTAGGATTTCTATTACAGGTTTTTGTAAGTTAGGAGGATCTCCATGAAAAGTGTGAAACAGTCATGTGTGCAAAACAGTGTTTCAGTCAAAACCAGGCTGTGACTGGCTCGCTCTGTGTATATGTGTGACTGTCATCTCATGGCGTCCTGACTGGCTCACTCTGTGTTCATGTGTGACCATCATCTCATGGTGTCCTGATTGGCTCACTCTGTGTACATGTGTGACATCATCTCATGGCGTCCTGACTGGCTTACTCTGTGTACATGTGTGATGTCATCTCATGGCATCCTGACCGGCTCACTCTGTGTACATGTATGACGTCATCTCATAGCATCCTGACTGGCTCACTCTGTGTTCATGTGTGACCATCATCTCATGGCGTCCTGACTGGCTCACTCTATGTACATATGTGACCATCATCTCATGGCGTCCTGACCAGCTCACTCTGTGTTCATGTGTGACCATCATCTCATGGCGTCCTGACCAGCTCACTCTGTGTTCATGTGTGACCATCATCTCATGGCGTCCTGACTGGCTCACTCTGTGTACATATGTGACCATCATCTCATGGCATCCTGACCAGCTCACTCTGTGTTCATGTGTGACCATCATCTCATGGCGTCCTGACTGGCTCACTCTGTGTACATATGTGACCATCATCTCATGGCGTCCTGACTGGCTCTATGTATATATGTGACCATCATCTCATGGCGTCCTGACTGGCTCTATGTATATATGTGACCATCATCTCATGGCGTCCTGACTGGCTCACTCTGTGTTCATGTGTGACCGTCATCTCATGGCGTCCTGACTGGCTCACTCTGTGTACATATGTGATCATCATCTCATGGTGTCCTGACCGGCTCACTCTGTGTACATATGTGATCATCATCTCATGGCATCCTGACTGGCTCACTCTGTGTTCATGTGTGACCGTCATCTCATGGTGTCCTGACTGGCTCACTCTGTGTACATATGTGATCATCATCTCATGGTGTCCTGACCGGCTCACTCTGTGTTCATGTGTGATGTCATCTCATGGCGTCCTGACTGGCTCACTCTGTGTACATATGTGATGTCATCTCATAACGTCCTGACTGGCTCACTCTGTGTTCATGTGTCACCGTCATCTCATGGCGTCCTGACGGGCTCACTCTTTGTTCACGTGTGACCATCATCTCATAGCATCCTGACTGGCTCACTCTGTGTTCATGTGTGACCGTCACCTCATGGCGTCCTGACTGGCTCACTCTGTGTACATGTGTGACATCATCTCATGGCATCCTGACTAGCTCACTCTGTGTACATGTGTGACCATCATCTCATGGCGTCCTGACTGGCTCACTCTGTGTACATGTGTGACATCATCTCATGGCATCCTGACTAGCTCACTCGTACATGTGTGACCATCATCTCATGGCGTCCTGACTGGCTCACTCTGTGTACATGTGTGACATCATCTCATAGTGTCCTGACTGTCGCTGTGTTCATGTGTGACGTCATCTCATGGCATCCTGACTGTCTCACTGTGTGTACATGTACTCTAGTGTTCCAGTAAGAACGACAATCACCGAACAGTGTGTTTCTCAGAACCAACTCATTGCTAAACGGTGTACATGCATAATATCTGAGTGTCAGCAACAAAGAGCTACCTAAGTCTTGTCCACGCTGCTGTCCATCAAGCCCCTATCATAGTCTTTGTGTAGCTGTTGACCTTGATGTTACTGTTTGGGTCTCTGCAGGGAAAAACTAGGTCCTGGCATTATCCCTGAAGCGCTCGGTGTTGATACATGCACCTGCCTGAGCATATCCTCCTAAGCTTGTCCACTATGCCCCTCCTCTTAAGGAATCAGAATTTCCTCCTCTGATGGAGTCAGTATTTAAAATTCCATTATTAATTAACTGAAGTGTTTACAGTAGAACAAATAAATAACCTCATGACTAGATAAGGTAAGCATCAAGATCTTGAAGCCTGTTCTAAGCAGAGCAGTGAGGCAACCACATTATTCACCTGATCTGAGACTGAGGTGTTGAGCCTGTTAGCCCAGCTCACACAGTCATTTTTTACTGAACAGGCGAATGCTTGGAAAATGGCATTTTGAAAAATGTTAGCACTTTTGTGTTGAGTTTGCTCAAACAATATAATTTGACTATTTGACAGAAGTTGCTGTGGGAGTGATTATTCATCTAATTTTATCTCAAGTTACTAGAATGCCAAGATGGTGATTTCAGACAAATACAGGGCGAGACATAAGAGAGGGCGTCTCAGTGGACCAGAAGCCCTGTAAGCAGGGGCCGAGCACAGGGCGGCTTCAGCGTCACATCCAACCATGTTGAAAGATGTGACACGTATGGGCTAGACAGTAATTGTGTCCCATTTTGCTACATGTAAAAATTGAAAGCATATATATACATGCCTCCCCAAAGTGTGGGGAAGTCAGAAAACCCTGAAAAGAATAATAAATTTTTTTTAATGCACAGTCTTAAAGAAATTGAGAATTTTAAGTAACTGAACTACTCTTTCGGTTTTGTGGCCTAAAAGTGACTGTAACTCATGGGCATTACTGACTGCTCAGGAAAGGAAGGCAGAATACGATACAAGGGAGAGAATGGATTTGTTAAAACTCTTAGTATCAGAATCCTGAGAGCTGGGGGGATAGAGCACATGTGTGAGGACTTGAGATCGAAACCCCAGAACCCACACAAAAGCCACGTGCAAGTCCGACGTCCCAGTCTCCTGCAGTGCAGTGGGAGGCAAAGGTGGGGAGTCCGTGGGAGCTCTGAGGCCGGCCGGCCTGCTGTACGGCTTTCTCCAACAAGGACAGGCAAGGATAATGCCCACGTCCTCTGACATCCACAGTGCATCGTGGCATAAATGCATGTGTGCACACACACACACACACACACACACATGCACACACGTGCATGCACGTGCACACATGCATGTGCATACAGCTCCCACACATACACAATGATGATTTTAAATTTATTTTTTGAAAACAATGAAATGCTCAAAGGATCTACTGAGAAAGATCATTTAATATTTATCTGTGGAAATGTTCAAGAAGAGAAATAAGTCTTCAGGCAAAATCTTTGTTACTTGCAAGTGCAGGGCTTGCCCAGTGATCAGTCAGTGTTCATGATTTAATAGTATGCTGCCTTCTTCCGAACCATAAATAATTTGAGGAGCTGGAAAGTAACTGATAAACCTACCCTGGTGGTATTTCACAACCTGTTTCTACCCCAGGCCCACTCCTTCAAGGATTATTTGTTGTGCTTCATTTCTGCAAGATAATTGCTTTGCCTTTCAGCCATACGGGACTGTAAACATACAGCCAACCTTTATAAGACCACAGCACGCCAACAAAGAGGCTGAACAGGGACACCTGTAACGTAATAACACAGAAAGAAAATCATAGTCACTAATGATTTGAAGCAAATATTCCCCATCCTTGTCTGGAACCAGTTTCACGTATTGAGTGTTTTAATTACCAGTAGACTCCGACCACAGCAGTCACTTTTAGAGAAAAAATACAACTGTGAGCACAGAGGCAGCACAGCAATGGAGAAATGGAGGCCGGCCGGCCAGGTCACCTGGGACGGCGAAGCCGGAAGATGAGAAGTTCACTGCTTGCTTGCCGGGGCTTTGAAAGAGAGAGAGAGAGAGAGAGGAGGAGGGAGAGGGGAGAGAGGGAGAGGGAGAGGGAGAGGGAGAGAGGGAGGGGGGGAGGGGAGAGGGGGAGGGGGAGGGAGAGGGGAGGGAAGGAGAGGGGGAAGGGGAAGGGAGAGGGAGAGGAGAGGGGGAGGGAGGGAGAGGGAGAGACTGTATTCTGTGGTATCTCTCTTGTTCTTTTGTGTAGTCTGTTTCTGTGTGTGTCCATTTCTGTATCTGTGTGGAATGTGTTTTATTCTGTATGTTCACTGTGCTCAAACTCTGTGAGAAGAAAGTCTGTAGATCACATCGTGAACATTTCTGTTTACTGGTTGCTGTTTCTTTTTATCTGTGTCCTTATTTCCAAAAAATATTTTCATTATGATGATATAAGTTTAGTGTAGATTAGAAAGTAGTTCTAACGAAGGTCTATTTGAATAGTTCCCAGGTAACTTTCCTGATTTTATCCAGAAATAAAAGTCCAGTCGGTGGGCATCATGTGAAAGTGTATCGGGGCTGGAGAGATGCCAAGCGGTTAAGAGCACTCCGATCGCTCTTGCAAGAGGACCTGGGTTCAATCCCCGGCACCCACATGGCGGCTGCGAACGCGTCTTTAACTTCCAGTTCCAGGGGAATCTGACCCTCTTCTGACTCGCGCGGCATTGCATGACAGTGGGTGCACAATCCTACATGCAGACAGTATGGTGGCGCATGCCTTTAATCCTAGCACTTGGGAGGCAGAGGCCAGTGGATCTCTGTGAGTTCAAGGCCAGCCTGGTCTACAGAGTGAGTTCCAGGACAGCTGGGGCTACAGGGAGACCCTGTCTTGAAAACACCAAATAAATAAATAAATAAATAAATAAATAAATAAATAAATAAATAAATAAATAAAAGTGTATCTATAAAGATATTCATGTCCTAAACCTACACTTTGGGGAAATTTCTTGACTCTTAACTCTTAAGGTAATTCATAATAAAATTTTTTTGTGTTTTATATTTTATGCTGTTCTGTATTTCTTAAAATTGTAAACAAATTTTTTATTCTTACCATCTAAGACATTTGTTTTTATAGTTTAGTAAAGCTCTCTTTTTAAATTTGTCACTGATCTGCTTAAATGAACTTTGCTCTTACCATCTGATATAATTTATCATTAATAAATGAACACTGGGGCTGGAGAGATGGCTCAGTGACTAAAAGCAACACAGTGCTCCTGTGGAGGACCTGAGTCTAGCTTCCAGCGCTCCCGTCAGCTGGCTCAAGGTGACCTCCTTGGGCACCTGCACTCATGGGCACATGTCCACTCAGACACAGACATGCATGTATGTAGTTGAAAATAACAAAAATCAGTCACGAAATAAATGAACCTTGCTCTGGGTTATAGCTCAGGTGGTAGACTGTCTGCCCTGAGAGAACCAAGCTCTGGCCTGCATCCCTAGCTCTGCCCTGGGTTATAGCTCGGGTGATAGAGCGTCTGCCCTGAGAGAACAAGGCCTGGCCTGCATCCCTAGCTCTGCCCTGGGTTATAGCTCGGGTGGTAGACTGTCTGCCCTGAGAGAACCAAGCCCTGGCCTACATCCCTAGCTCTGCTCTGGGTTCTATCCCAGCCCACATAAAGTGAGGACGGTGGCTCACATCTGGAGACAGGAGCCAGAGGTCTTCCTCAGCTACAAAGCTAGTTCAAGGCCAGCCTGAGCTATTTGACAGGTATCTCAAAAGGAAAAACAACAACAACAACAAAAAACCTAATAGAAAAGACTCCCTTCTGTAGTGTCTCAGATATGTCTTGATCTGATGGCAGCTCTGAATACACCACTGACAGACCCTGGGACCCTTCATCTCAGCCTCTGTAAAAATAGCAGGTCCTCCTTAAAGTGTCCTAGACCACCGGACGTGGTGGCGCACGCCTTTAATCC
Source organism: Rhizomys pruinosus (assembly GCA_009823505.1). NCBI lineage: Eukaryota > Metazoa > Chordata > Mammalia > Rodentia > Spalacidae > Rhizomys > Rhizomys pruinosus. The sequence continues at coordinate 345,288 of VZQC01008455.1, read as the reverse complement.
TAGCACTTGGGAGGCAGAGGCAGGCGGATCTTTGTGAGTTCAAGGCCACCCTGGTCTACAGAGTGAGTTCCAGGCCAGCTGGGGCTACAGGGAGACCCTGTCTCAAAAAGACCAAAAAAAAAAAAAAGTGTCCTAGACCTGGGCCTGGGCCTTCAGGATGGCTCAGCAAGTAAAGGTGCTTGTCATAGGGTAGGGTGACTGAACCCCTATAAAGGTAGAAGGAGAGAACTGACTCCACAGAGTTGTCCTCTAACCTCTACATATGTACTGTGGCCCATGTGTACACATACAAACACACACACACACACACACACACACACACACACACACGGAGGGAGGGAGGGAGGGAGGGAGGAAGGAAGGAAGGAAGGAAGGAAGGAAGGAAGGAGGGAGGGAGGGAGGGAGGGAGGGAGGGAGGAAGGGAGGGAGGGAAGGAAGGAAGGAAGGAAGGAGAGAAATAAAAATTCATTAAAAAATTTTAAAGACCTATTTTTAGCTCTGTGTTTATCTGGGATATGTGCACATGACTGCAGGTGCCTGTGGGGCCAGAGGTGCCAGACCCCCCCCCTTCCCTGCCATCTAGACTTACAGGTGATGTGAGCTGCCTGGCATGGGTGCTGTTAACTCAGGCCCTCTGTAAGAGCAATACACATGCTTTTTTATTTTTAATTTTGTTTATTTTTGTATGTGTATGAGTGTACTGTCTGCATGTAGGTTTGTGCACCCATGTCGTGCAATGCCATGGAGGTCAGAAGAAGGTGTCAGATTCCCCTGGAACTGGAGTTCTCCTGGAATTGGAGTTACAGACGGTTTTTAGCTGCCATGTGGGTGGGGGGATTGAACCCCAGTCCTCTGCAAGAGCAGTCGGTGCTCTTAACCACTAGGCTAGCTCTCCAGCCCCAGCAGTACACATTCTTTTTTTTTTTTATTTTTTTTATTTAATTTTATTTATTTCTGTATGTGTATGAATGTACTGTCTGCATGCAGGTTTGTACACCCGTGTCATGCAATGCCGCGGAGGTCAGAAGAGGGTGTCAGATTCCCCTGGAACTGGAGTTCTCCTGGAATTGGAGTTTCAGACGATTTTCGGCCGCCATGTGGGTTCTGGGGATCGAACCCGGGTCCTCTGTAAGAGCAGTCGGTGCTCTTAACCGCTAGGCCATCTCTCCAGCCCAGCAGTACACATTCTTAACCACTGAGCCATCTCTCTAAGCCCCTAATGAAAAAACATTTCTTAATTAAAAAAAAAAGAAAAACCAAGCTGGAGTGTTGGCACGTGCCTCTAATCCCAGCAGTACTTGGGAGGCAGAGGCAGGCAGGTCTGTGAGGTTGAGGCCAGGCTGGTCTGCATAGCATGTTCCAGGCCACCTGGGACCATAAAGGAGACGCTGTCTTAAAAGAAAAAAAATTCCTAGAAACACACACACAGACACACACACATGCACACGCACATGCACATGAGCACACATACTTCCTGCTCTGCTCACAGTCCGAGACTGGGAGGCTGTGGCTGCTTTATGGTCAGACATAACCTTTTTTAAAGAGTGGCACAAAGTTACTTCTAATGCTGTGTGGAAATGGCTGCCAAGCCAGGGTATCAGAAGAGAAGTAACATTAGGATAGTGTGTCTGTTTACTGTTGTAGCCTCTCAGCCTGCCTGGGACAGGCCCCCCACGGATGGGTTTGAAGAAAGCCCCAAGCTAAGTTTTCGCTTGTAGGTCCTTCAGGCTGTAATTTCTGACCCACTTTGCATTTATACAATTAAAATTCTTCTTTTCATTTGTAGCCTTTGGATGTTCTGTGTTTGGTTCTGTCATCTGTCATCTGTGCAATCACTTCAGCTTTTGTGTTGAATACAGATTTGGGGCACATACCATTTGCATCAGTATTATTGAATAAAAATACCAATGCCAATCTTTGGGTGTGTGTGTGTGTGCGCGCGCGCGTGCGTGCCTGCCTGTCTGTCTGTCTGTTTGTTTCAATCCAACACAGTGTTTGGTAGAAAAATGCTAGAGTCTAAAGGCCTTGATATTGTTATCATCACTGCTAATTTACCTTGCCTTTAAACAAGTTGGGTGTTGTGTTTTGTTTTTTTTTTACTTTCAAAACATGAGTTACTTCCTCTTACCATACTTAATTTGCCTGCCTCCTGATAAGGTGACTATGTAATATGTGAAAGCAGACTCAAAGGTGCTTAAAAATATGCAAGTCCACAGTTGTGTAGTTGGCTGTTGATGAAACCTGGAGTGTGTTGGGTGCTGGCTGGGCCACTTCTTACTCTCACCTGAACTTCAGGATCTCTTTTCTGACTGCTGATCACCTAAGGGTTTGAGCAGTGTAGCTAATGAAAATATATTCACATATAGTTTTCTTTCCCTAAAGTTTAGTTATTTGATTTGGCACAGGAATGAGCCTTCTGGAGTGATGATCCAATTTATGTGCCTAAAATACATCCATTTTACAGGGTGTTGTGGGTTTTTTTGCAATTTATACTACAAACCTGTGAAATTTTATTAGCTTCTTTGAAAAAAATCTGCATCAGCATTCAGTTGTGTTTGTTCTGCTAAATTACCTTGGCTTTTTAATTGAAAGGCAGTTTATTATAATTTTAATATCACTATTAGAAAAAGTCATGGAAATATTTAATGATCATGTAGTTTGAACCTTCTGTGATGAGCAGGAAATTATCTTGTCTGCCTGACTCTGAATAGATGACACTCACCCGCTGAATATATCAGCACTAAAATTCAAATAGAAGTCAAATTCAGACTTGTAAGAGTCGGCCTCTTCTCTCTGCATGTCCCAGAACACTGGAGAATGTATCAATCAGCCCTCAACCCAGCTGTCTCCCTCATTCTGATTAGTAAGCCATTCCTTTAACCTTTTCCTTAGAAATTATTTGATTCTTTAGTTTCTTCAGTAGCAAGTGTTGTTAGCACACTCATCCTGTATTTTTTAAAACCCTCTTAGTCATCATTTTTATAGTAACAAAAGAAAAATTGTGGCACTGGAGAGGCAGCTCAGTTGTTAAGAACACTTGCTGCTTTTGCAGAGGACCTGAGTTTAATTTCCAGCACCCAGGCGAGGCTGCTCACAACTTCCTGTAACTACAGTTCCAGGGGATCCAATGCCCCCTCTGTCCTCTTTGGACCTGGGCCACTGCAAATTAAGTTTAAAAAAGAAACATTGAGATTGAGATGGTGGAAGGCGAATACCGGAGTCTTTACTACTGGCCTTTGAAATCATGTTCTCCACACACATAATTTATCCAACATATCACAGTCCGTCTATTCTGCATAGTACAAAATGACATAAGAAAATGGGGATATTTAAGCCAGAGATCCTGGACCAAGGCTGGGTTATGTAACTGGTGTGGACGACATTGTCTGGGTCAGTTCAGCCATTGTCTGAGACCCAGGGCTAAAACTCATGCAAAATGGAGTTGTATCCATCGTCAATGCATTCATTTGTGACAGACTGACCTTGAACTCAAAGATCCACCTGCCTCTGCCTCCTGAGAGCTGGAATTAAAGGAGCACACCACTACAGCTGGCTATTGTTTTTTTATTTTATGTATATGGATGTTTTGCCTGCATTATTTATATACATGTACCACATGCATGTACCACATGCATGTAATGCCTTGCAGAGGCCAGAAGACAAGCTGTTAGCTGCCAGGTGGTTTCTGGAAATGGAACCTGGGTCACCTGGAAGAAGAGCAAGCATTCTTAACTACTGAGCCATCTCTCTAGCTCCGGGTTTGTTTGTTTGTTTTTAAGATTGGGTTTTTTGTTTTTGTTTTGTTTTTGTGGGGTTGATGGTGGCTTATTGATTGGGGGTTTTGTTTTGTTCTGTTTGACTTCATTTGTTTTATTGAGACAGTTGGCTTTAAACTTGTGTAGCCAGGAATCATCTGATCTATCAAGGGCTAGCTAGATTGCAGACACAGTCCACAATGCCCAGTCTCCTCTATTTGAATAATTTTTATAGAATTTTCATCAACCCCCAAAGGGGACTTTAGCTTTTTAAATTATTATTAAGTACATACACATGTGTCATTGTGGAGATTTATGCAGATGTGAGTACACACACCTGTGGACTCAAGTATTTCTAAATTACCCACCAGAAGATGAGCTAGTTCCAGTATCATCAGCAGTGTAACTTCTCTCCAGCGACCACTATTTATGCCCTCCTCTCCAGTTGCTCCCAGAATTTAGGTACCTAGGAAACCAAAATCTACAGATTCCTTGTAAGTAGGAAACAAGGAGAGCAGAGCTGCACAGCCTGGAGGGCATCAGCCCAGGCCTGGCTTCTCCACACGCTCCCGTTCAGCTGTATCCCAGCTTGATAAAAACCAATAGACTCAAACGCTACTTCCTAAACCCCCTCCCAACAGTACCCTTTTGGCATGCACTTGTCATTATATTTTCATTTACACATACAATTCTTTTACATATGGCTTATAATGATTTAACCACAGAATCATGTACCTGTGATTGCAGATCCATGTGGGGTTATAGCTCTCTCAGAAGTAAAATCGTAGGATTGGAGGGGGTGCTCTTTTTTTGTTTGTTTATTTTGTAATGGCTTGATTTGTTCTGAGACAAAGTCTTACTATGTAGCCCAAGCTGCCTTGGGACCCTGTATATAGTCCAGGCTGGCTTTGAACCCAGATCCTCCTGAAGCTACCTTGTGAGCATTGACTTTACAGGCTCCAGCAGCAGGTTGAGTAGAAAAGATGATTTCCAAATGTCTTTTTCCTTTTTTTCTTTCTTTTTTTTTTGTATTTTTGAATTTTTGAGACAGGGTCTCCCTTTAGTCCCAGCTGTCCTGGAACTTGCTCTGTAGACCAGGCTGACCTTGAACTCACAGAGATCTGCCTGCTTCTGCCTCCCAAGTGCTAGGATTAAAGGCGTGCGCCACCACACCCGGCTCCAACTGTCTTTTTCTGAAACATTTAATCCCGTCAATATGTGAGCCTGATTTCAGCAGCAGCACGTGCTGGTCTCTAAGAGCTTGGCCTTTCTTAGCATTTATTTGAGTATTTTTTCTGTTTTCAATTTCTGGCTCATGTGTCAGAAAAGATCAAGAGTCCTTTCTGCCCTGATTACCACTGACTAATCAATGAATCTTAAAGTGGTTTTGATTTGCATTTCCTTAATGATTAGTGATGTTGAACACTTCTTTAGGTGTTTCTCAGCCATCTCTAACTTCTCACTTGTGAAGTCTCTGTTCAACTCTTTGCTCCATCTATTGAGTGGGTCATTTGTTTTCTTTCTTCTTTGTTTTTTGAGTAGTTTATATATTCTGGAAATCAATGCTTTGTCAGATGTATCTGCGGTGAAGGTTTCCTCCCACTCTGTGGGATTTCTCTTCACTTCCTTGATTGTTTCTTTTGATGTACAAAAGCTTTTGAGTTTAATGAGGTCCCATTTGTCGACTGTCGACATTAATTCTTGCACAGCTACTGTCATATTTAGGAAGTCTTTTCCTACGCCTATGTCTTATAGTCTGCTGCCAACTTTTTCTTCTATCACCTTCAGAGTTTGGGGTTTCACATTGAGGTCTTTGATCCATCTGGAGTTGACTTTTGTACAGGGCGAGAGGTAGGGGTTTAATTTCATTCTTCTACAAGTGGTGATCCAGTTTTGCCAACACCACTTGCTGAAGATGCTGTCTTTGCTCCATTGTGTCTTCTTGGCCCCCTTGTCAAATATGAGATGGCTGAAATTGTATGTGCTCAGATTGGGATCTTCGGTTTTGTCCATTAGTCAACAGGTCTGTTTTTTTGTGCCAGTACCAGGCTGTTTTTTATGACTATAGGCCCTGTAGTAGTAGTTTGAAGTCTGGTATAGAGATCCCCCGTGTAAGCTCTTTTCACTCAGGTTGTTTTGGCTATTCGGGGTCTTTTGTTTTTTTTTTCCAAATGAATTTAAGCACTTTTTTTTCCAAGCCTGTGAAGAAACTGTTGGGGATTTTGATTGGCAATTGCTTAAATCTATAACAAGAGTTTCAGTAGATGGACATTTTTACAATGTTAATTTTCCCAATCCATGGCATGGGAGGTTTTTTCCATCTTCTGAGGTCTTCTTCAATTTCTTTCTTTAAATGTTTAAAATTTTTGTTATAGAGATCTTTGTGTGTCTTTGGTTAGGTTTGTTTCCTAGGTATTTTTATTGTTTTTGAGGCTATTGTGAGTGGGAAGGTCTCTTTGAACTCTCCAGTTGCTTGTTCTTGTGTAAAGAAGGCCATTGATTTTTTTAGGTTAATTTTTTAAATTTTTGCAACACTTTACTGAAACTTTAATCATTTCTAGGAGTTTTCTGGTGGAGTTTTTAGCATCCCTTAAGTAAACAATCATATCATCGAAATAGGGATAACTGACTTCCTCTTTTTCCCAATTAGTGCTCCTTTAATTTCCTTTTCTGTCTTATTGCTCTAGCAGTGTTTTAAAAGCACTATATTGAAGAGGAGTGGTGACAGGGGGCAACTTGTCGAGTTCCTACCTTTAAAGGATAATTTCTGTTGTTTCCTCCTCTCATTGGAATGATATTGGCTGTGGGTTTTCCCTTGTATATGGCTTTGATTCAGTGAGGAATAGATCCCTCCAATCCAATCCCTGTCTAGTGACTTTAAGCATGAAGGGATGGCTGGATTTTGTCAAAGGCTTTTTTGCATTTTTTGAAGCATTGTTTTTGTTTTTTATCTTTTTATTTTTTTTTTTCCATTTATGGTTTGATGAAAGTGTTATGATTGATTTTTTTTTAGATTTTTTATTTTATTTCTGTGGTACGAAGTATTGATCCATGCATTGCAGTCTGTGCAACGCTAGGTCGTGCAATTGCCGTCGGAGTCAGAAAGGGGGGCGGATTCCCCTGGAGCTGGAGTTTCCTCAGGAGTTGGAGTTTCAGACGGTTTCTCAGGCCAACCATGTTGGTGGCTGGGGATCGAACCCGGGTCCTCTGCAGAGCGGTCGAGCGCTCTTGAACCGCTAGGCCACTCTCCACCCCTGTTTTATTGATTTTTTGTATGGTGAACCATCCCTATGCATTTCTGGTATGAATCCAACTTTGGTTGTGGTGGATGATCTTTTTGATGTGGTGTTGGATCGTTCTGTACTCTTGGATTCTGTCTTTGTCACAAGATATGCCTATAAGTTTGTCTTTGTCTGATTTGGATTGGCATCTATGTTTGTGGGACTATTCTTTAGTGATTGCGCTTCAGAAGAATTTGGGAGAATTCCCTCTGTTGTTCCTTCTAAAACAGTTTCAGTAATAAATGGTTTGTAGGCTCTTTTTGAAATGTTTTAATAAGAATTGTGTGTGAAACCATCTGGGCCGGGCTTTTTTAGTTGGGAGGTTTCTTATTACATCCCATTTCTTATGTGTTTATGGGTCTGTTTAGGCTGTTGATCTTTTCTTTGTTGAGCTTTGGTGTTTCCCAGGAATTGTCAGATATTGCAATCCATTTCTTCTGAGGTTTTCAAACTTGGTAGAGTATAGTTCTTTAAAGTATTCCTGTATGATTTTCTGATACTTTTCCTGTGCTGTTGTGATATTTACCTTTTTCGTCATTGGGATTGTATTGTTTGAGTCGTTTCCTACTGTCTTTCTTTTGGTTAACTGAGCTAGAGGTCTGTCCTATCTTGTTTATTCTTTTCAAAGAACCACTTTTGGATTCAGTGATTTTTTGTATTGTTTTCTCTTTTTTCTATTTCATTGATTTCTTTATTTTTGTTCACTTGTATTTTGTTGATTTCTTTCCTGGCTTGGCATTTAGGGTTATCTGTTGTGTGCCTTCAAGTGTTTTTAGCCATAGTGTGGTTAGATCATTCACTTGGGCTCTTCTGTTTCTTTTTTCTGAATGTAGACACCAGTGGCTTAATAATTTCCTCTTCTTAGGAACTCGCTTTTAAATACCCATAGGTTTGTTGTGTTGTAGTAATTGTCATTGTCATTCAGTTCCACAGGAATGCTTTTATTTCTTTTTCTTGTATCTCTTCCTTTGACCCATTTCATTATCAAGAGTTGTTGTTTAGTCCTCCATGTGTTCTTTGTAGCGTAGGGCTTATCCTGGTGTTGATGTTGAGCTTTATTGCACACTGTGGTCTGTAGAATGCATGAAATTATTTCATTTTTTGTATTTATGGAGGTTTCTTCTCGTGTGTGCCCAGTATGTGGTCGTTTTTGGAGGAAGGTTCCACGGGGTGCTGATAGTAAGAAAGTGGTATTCTCTGGTATTAGGGTGGAATATTCAGTAGAGGTCTATGGCGGTCCCTTGGTGTAAATAATATCGTGTCAGTTTCAGATGTCTCTCTGTTTATTTCTTTGTCCTGTTGACACTAATCCAAAGCCATCCGGGGGGTATTGAAATCCCACTATGAACTGTACTGGGGTTAGTGTGGTGACTTGTGGTCTGGAGAATTGTCTTTATAAAGTTTGTTGGGTGCACCAGAATTTGGGGCATATGATATTCATAATTTGCAATCTTCTTGGTGGATGATCATTCCTTTGATAAAAATATAATGGCCTTTCTTTGTCTCTTCTGATTCTTTTTTCTTTGAGTCTAATTTGTCCGGATATTTAAAATAGACACACTGCTTTCTTTTGGTACCTTTGCTTGGGATATTTTTCCATCTTTTCACTTTAAAGGTGGTGCCTGTTCCTTGAAGGTAAGATGTGTTTTCTTGTAGACAGCATATCGATGGATTTCTGTTCGTAATCCATCTCCCAGTCTATGTCTTTTGATTGGGGAATTTAGTCATTAATATTTAAAGGTTATGACTGATAGGTTTGTGTTGCTCTCCTTTTTGCTTTTATTATCCATTTTGCGGTTTGGGTTTCAGTTTTCTACTTCTGTCAGTTAGGCTTTTATTGATTTCTCTTTCTAGGTGCCTGGGGTTGGTTTGTTCCTTTCTCTGTTCTTTTGAATTGCTTAAGTATTCTCTGAAGGGTTTGGTTTTCCGGACATGTATTCTTTCAACTCGTTTATGTCATGGAAGGTTTTTTTCTCTCCTTCAACTATAATTGACATTTTTTGCTGGGTATAGTAACTGGTTGGCATCTATTGTCCTTAACACTGGGAATGCTTTGCTCCAGTTTCTTCTTGCTTTCCATAGTTTGTGTTGGAAGAAGTTCAGTTGTAAATTCTGAATAGGTGTTTCCCCTTATAAAGACTGGTTTTTTCTCTTGTGCTTTAAGGATTTATGTCTTTGTTTTGGGTGTCTGCATTTTAACTATGTGTGGCATGGAGAATTTCTTTTCCTGATCTTGTCTGTTTGGAGTTCTATGTGCTTCTTGTATTTGTATTGGTTTGTCCTTTTTTAGTTTGGGGAAGTTTTCATTTCGGGTTCAGTTTCAAGCACCCATGTCAGGTAGCTCACAACTGCTTATAGTTCCTGCTCCAGGGATGTCCAGCATCTCTGGCCTCCTCAGGCATCTGTACACAAAGGTACACACCCCACCCCAACATACATGTTCAAAAACCAAACAAAAAGCTACAACAACACAAAACCTCCTGGGTAAAAGGCACTTGCCACACAGAAGTCTGGCAACCTGAAGTTAATAACCAGCTCCTGGGTAAAAGGCACTTGCCACACACAAGTCTGGCAACCTCAATTTAATAACCAGCTCCTGAAAGTAGTCCTCTGACCTCCACCACTGATGTCCAGGGCACACACCACACACACACACACACACACACACACACACACACACACACCCACACACACAGAGTAACCTAATAAAGAAAATTTGAGGGCTGGAGAGATGGCCTAGCAGTTAAGAGCACCGACTGCTCTTGCAGAGGGCCCGGGTTCGATCCCCAGCACCCACATGGTGGCTGAGAATCATCTGAAACTCCACTTCCAGGAGAACTCCAGTTCCAGGGGAATCCAACACCCTCTTCTGACCTCTGCGGCATTGCATGACAAGGGTGCACAGACCTGCATGCAGACAGTACATTCATACACATAGAGAAAAATAAATTTAAAAAATTTAAAAAATAAATAAAAAGTAAATTCAAAAAGAAAAAATAATCTCACAACTGATGCCCTATTTTAAATGGTATTTTTCATAACTGGCTGCTGCTTCCCACATAACTGAATAACATGGCCACTAAGTCATTCCTTTGTTCTCTAGTTTCATATCTGCCTCTATTCAAAGAAATAAAGGGAAGTCAAAATGATTAGCAGCTTATTTACACTATTAGATTATGCTGAACATTTCATAGTCCTGGGAAACTAGTGTAATTGAAGGAGGAAGCAGCATGGAGGTTAACTGGAGAAATTCTACTAGAAATCAGTGGGGACTATTATTTTTTAACCCCTTTGATAGAGCTGTGAGCTGTTAATGATTGTAATCAGCTGTGGTACATTCTGATGATTTGAAATGTCTGAATCTATGAATAGTGCATAATGTATTTAGTGTAACCTTAATTTCTGTAGTTTCTATATAGTAACTTTTTAAGCAAATGTTTGTAACAAAACTACTTTTCTTGTACCTTTAAGCTTAGAATAAATTCTGTGCATTAGATATATTTAAGATATAAGTACAGGGCTGGAGAGATGGCTCAGGGGTTAAGAGCACCAACTGCTCTTGCAGAGGACCCGGGTTTGATTCCCAGCACCCTTATGGCAGCTAAGAACCGTCTTTAAGCCAGGTGTGGTGGTGCACACCTTTAATCCCAGCACCCAGGCAGAGGCAGGCGGATCTCTGTGAGTTCAAGGCCAGCCTGTTCTACAGAGTGTATTCCAGGACAGCTGGAGCTAGAGGGAGACCCTGGGTTTACAGGCAGGCATTACCATGCCTACTAAACAGTATTAATTTATATATTTGGGGGTGGCAAAGTCCCTTATTTTTTTTTTTAAGAACATTTTTTTTTAGTCTTTTCAAGACAGGGTCTCCCTGTAGCCCCAGCGGTCCTGGAACTCACTCTATAGACCAGGCTGGCCTTGAACTCACAAAAATCCACCTGCCTCTGCCTCCCAAGTGCTAGAATTAAAGACGTGCGCCACCATGCCTGGCTGCAAAGTCCCTTATTTAAAAAAGAAACTACTGGGGCTGGAGAGATGGCCTAGCAGTTAAGAGCGCCGACCGCTCTTGCAGAGGACCCGGGTTCGATCCCCAGCACCCACATGGTGGCCGAGAGCCGTCTGAAACTCCAATTCCAGGAGAACTCCAGTTCCAGGGGAATCCGAGACCCTCTTCTGACCTCCGCGGCATTGCACGACATGGGTGCACAAACCTGCATGCAGACAGTACATTGATACACATACCGAAATAAATAAAAAAAATAAATAAATAAATAATAAAAAAAAAAGAAACTACTGATTAAAAAAATTCATTCCAAACAGAGGGCCAGTTCTACTGAGCTTTTCTAGGAAGGACAAGCTGAGTGGTGCTTGTTCTGTTCTTGGAAGCCATTCTGAGCTAGCCCCTTCATGTAGGTCATTGTCAGGAACGTTTCATGAGCCTCATTTATTCTTAGATTTTCAGGTCTCATTAAAATTATACAATGAAACTGACTTTGAATGAACTTCCTACATTCTGTCCCTGTTTGCCCATGACTCAGGGGAAAGTGAAGAATCTTTTAAATTTTATTGTTATGGATCTTTTTACCAGAAGTTTTACTGTGTTTGATGCATTCACCTGTTGTGCGGCACAGCTCAGAGGTTGTAGGAGTCTATCCTGTCCTCCCCATGCGGTCCGAGGGTTGAACTTGGAGGTTGTGGGAGTCTGTCCTCTCCTCCCAGTGCGGTCCCAGGGTTGAACTTGGAGGTTGTGGGAGTCTGTCCTCTCCTCCCCCGTGTGGTCCCAGGGTTGAACTTGGAGGTTGTGGGAGTCTGTCCTGTCCTCCACCGTGTGGTCCCAGGGCTGAACTTGGAGGTTGTGGGAGTCTGTCCTGTCCTCCCCATGTGGTCCCAGGGTTGAACTTGGAGGTTGTGGGAGTCTGTCCCATCCTCCCCGTGCGGTCCCAGGGTTGAACTTGGAGGTTGTGGGAATTTGTCCTCTGCTCCCCATGTGGTCCCAGGGCTGAACTTGGAGGTTGCGGGAGTCTGTCCTGTCCTCCCCGTGTGGTCCCAGGGTCGAACTTGGAGGTTCTGGGAGTCTGTCCTCTCCTCCCCGTGTGGTCCCAGGGTTGAACTTGGAGGTTGTAGGACTCTGTCCTCTCCTCCCACTGTGGTCCCACGATTGAACTTGGAAGTTGTGGGAGTCTGTCCTGACGTCCCCATGTGGTCCCAGGGTTGAACTTGGAGGTTGTGGGAGTCTGTCCTCTCCTCCACCGTGTGGTCCCAGGGTTGAACTTGGAGTTGTAGGAGTCTGTCCTCTCCTCCCCCTGTGGTCCCATGATTGAATTTGGAAATTGTGGGAGTCTGTCCTGACTTCCCCATGTGGTCCCAGGGTTGAACTTGGAGGTTGTGGGAGTCTGTCCTGTCCTCCACCGTGTGGTCCCAGGGTTGAACTTGGAGGTTGTGGGAGTCTGTCCTCTCCTCCCCCGTGTGGTCCCAGGGCTGAACTTGGAGGTTGTGGGAGTCTGTCCTCTCCTCCACCGTGTGGTCCCAGGGTTGAACTTGGAGGTTGTGGGAGTCTGTCCTCTCCTCCACCGTGTGGTCCCAGGGTTGAACTTGGAAGTTGTGGGAGTCTGTCCTCTCCTCCCTGTGTGGTCCCAGGGTTGAACTTGGAGGTCGTGGGAGTCTGTCATCTCCTCTCCGTGTGGTCCCCAGGGTTGAACTTGGAGGTTGTGGGAGTCTGTCCTCTCCTCCCCAGTGTGGTCCCAGGGTTGAACTTGGAGGTTGTGGGAGTCTGTCATCTCCTCTCCGTGTGGTCCCCAGGGTTGAACTTGGAGGTTGTGGGAGTCTGTCCTCTCCTCCACTGTGTGGTCCCAGGGCTGCACTTGGAGGTTGTGGGAGTCTGTCCTCTCCTCCACCGTGTGATCCCAGGGTTGAACTAGGAGGTTGTGGGAGTCTGTCCTCTCCTCCCCTGTGTGGTCCCAGGGTTGAACTAGGAGGTTGTGGGAGTCTGTCCTGTACTCCCTGTGTGGTCCCAGGGTTGAACTTGGAGGTTGTGGGAGTCTGTCCTCTCCTCCCCATGTGGTCTCAAGGGTGAACTGGGAGGTTGTGGGTGTCTGTCCTCTCCTCCCCCGTGTGGTTCTATTCTGGACTCGGATCATTAGGTTTGCCAGCACTGCTCTCGCTTACTGAGCCACTGCACCCATCTGGAAAGTGTCTTCTTTTTAATCAATTTTTTAAAATAAATTGTAATTATTTTCTTATTTTATAGCTATGTGTATATTTCCTCGGTGTGTGTTCTCATGTGGTGCAATGCCCTTGGAGGCCAGAAGAGGGTGTCAGATCCCCTGAAACTGGAGTTCCTAATGGCTGTTAGCCATCATGTGGGTGTGGAGAATCAAACCTGAGAACTCTGGAAGAACAGCAAGTGTTCCTAACTGCTGCGCCATCGCTCCAGCCCCTTAATCAATTACTTTTACATGTCTGAGTGTTCTGCCTGCATGTAAGTGCACCACATGCATGCAGTGCCCACGGAGGCCAGAAGAGGAGCCATGTCACTCAGCACTGGAGTTAGAAGATGGTTGTTAGCATCCATATGAGTGCCGGTACCAAACCTAAGTCCTCTTCAAAAGCCACCAGTGCTCTTAACCACTGACATCTCTCCAACCCCAAAAGTGTCTTTTTAATTAGACTGGAATGGTAAATAGTTTTTGCATAAGGTAAAACAAATAAATGTTAATCAATCAGCAACCCAACCTCATACTTACTGCAGAAAACCCAAGTCAAGAGATGCCAGACATGTGATGTTCTGTCAAATGTTGTCAGCCACCCCCGAGAAGAAAGGAAATCCCAGAAGAACACACAGAAGCTTATCTGTCATAGCTCACTGCTGCTGCCTCCCGTGCAACTCACGTGTTTGTTTCATTGCAGTGACGTTGTACGCCTCCTGCGTCCTCCTGGGAGTGTTCCTGAACAGCAGTGTCCCTATATTCTTCGAGCTTTTTGTGGAAACTGTCTACCCAGTTCCAGAAGGAATTACTTGTGGAGTTGTCACTTTTTTAAGTAATATGTTCATGGGAGTGCTTTTATTTTTTCTCACATTTTATCATACAGGTAAGAAATTGATTTTTTTATTTGCCATCTAAACGTGTTATGAGACAGGTTTGTGGAACTGATAGGCAGGGAGCTCAGATTGAGAACGCACATTAAAGCAAGTTACTTCATGTAAATATTCATGAGCCAGTAAAAGCAACAGCCACTGTTTTTCTTGAACTGTCTCTGTCCCCACCCTCACTCCCTAGAGCTTTGAATTAAATGAGGGCTGGGGACCAACATTTTTATTTTTAAAAGCCTCTTCCCTGGCTAGGTAAGAACAATATGCAACTTCCCATTGAGAGCCACTGGTAGACTACTTTTTATAATAGACTTGGACTCTACTCTGTCAGCACAGAGTGTGAATTAGTGTCAGAGGTGTATTTGTGGTTTAAAGCCTTGGGGATGAAGAAGAAGACGAAGAAGTTGCACAAGCTGGGAAGTTCTCTGAAATGTGCTAGTGCAAGAAGCCACGTTGTTTATAGAGAACCTCCTGACAAACCTGTGATTGGAATAATAACTTTTAACCTCCATAATTGGAAAAATAACATTTTCAGAGCTTTGAAAGAAGTGACAGAATCGTCCCTAGGTCTTAGATGAACTTCAGCTTCTCTTAGCTGCAAAACATGTCTAAATTATAAATGAATTTCTGTATTGTTAGTCAGTACTGCACATAAAGAAGATTTCAGCTCTGCTAACCTGACGTGAGGTTGGCTTACGCCTTTCCCTTCTGTTTCCAATAAGGAAACGCACCGTCATCAGCTGCTAGAGAAAGGTCTTTACATCCCATCTGCTTTCTAAACAGAGACATTAATCCACTTTAGTTGTGTCTCAATGCAAACTAAGGGGCTGTTGCCTCTTTTCATGACAAATTGTCAGAGCTAGTAGGGCCCCTAGCATGATAGAAACAATTTCCCAGCTGACGGGCATAGGTTTACTAAGTGGTCTGTGCAGCCTAGCAGAACATGGTTTTTCCTGTGAACTAGAAATGGAGTTTTGTCCTCTTGGTATTTAAAGACAGCAATAGATGTCAGGTAATGTTATTCCCCCAATGAATCTCTTTCTGTGGCCTCTAGTGTATAACAAATATATTTACGATCAATTTAAGGCAGGGAAGACATCAATAATAGCACCTACTCTAAAAACTATTTCTATTACTCAGTTTTCCATTACTACAACAACATACCTGAGGCTGGATACTACTAAGAAAAGCTTTATTTCACTCATAGCTTTGGAGGTTCAAGGGCATGAAGCCAGTATCAGCTCTGCTCTGTAAGGAGCTCGTGATGCACAGCATGACATTGCTGGAAAGGTCATAGGGCAGGACAGCAGGCTAGAGACAGAGGAAAGGGCAGTGATGATTTCCCACCAGACCCCCTTCCTAGAGACCCAGTGCAGCATGACATTGCTGGAAAGGTCGTAGGGCAGGACAGCAGGCTGGAGACGGAGGAGAGGGCAGTGATGATTTCCCACCAGACCCCCTTCCTAGAGACCCAGTGCAGCATGACATTGCTGGAAAGGTCGTAGGGCAGGACAGCAGGCTGGAGACGGAGGAGAGGGCAGTGATGATTTCCCACCAGACCCCCTTCCTAGAGACCCAGTGCAGCATGACGTTGCTGAAAAGGTCGTAGGGCAGGACAGCAGGCTAGAGACGGAGGAGAGGGCAGTGATGATTTCCCACCAGACCCCCTTCCTAGAGACCCAGTGCAGCATGACATTGCTGGAAAGGACGTAGGGCAGGACAGCAGGCTGGAGACGGAGGAGAGGGCAGTGAGGATTTCCCACCAGACCGCTTCCTAGAGGGCAATGATGATTTCCCACCAGACCGCTTCCTAGAGGGCAGTGATGATTTCCCACCAGACCGCTTCCTAGAGGGCAGTGATGATTTCCCACCAGACCCGCTTCCTAGAGACCCAGTGTAGTCACCACACAGGACTGCGCTTCCAACACACGCCTTTTCACACTGTAGCACCACTGTCTTAACTGCAGAAGACTGCTGAGCGTTTTACTGGCCAGTTAGTACCTGTCACTTCTCTAGGTCTAGCTGCAGTTTTGCTTTGCTCAGTAGAGACTGCTGTCTGCTGTGACGGAACTGGAACTGGTATGAGTCAGCACCTATTCTCCACGCCACAAATCCATAGTGACTGAGTGGACAAGCTGATATGCCTGTTTCTTTGACACGGCAACAGAAGAAGCACTTGTCAGCATTTCTGCTGACTCCTGCCCCAGTGACACCACCAAGGATTTGCCTGACTGGAGGAGAAGGCCTCCTCTCTTCAGTTGGCGCTGAGTCTATGCACTTAAACACTCTTGAATAGAGGTTAAGAGGTTTCAGCCCAAACCCTATGCCTGTTATGCACAAATGAAACTTGAAATAATATTTAACTTTAATCTATCAATATAAAATAACTAATCTACAAAGATGAGTTTTTAGAGGGAAGGGTCCCAGCAAACTGGCGTTTTGGGGAGTGAACAAGCAGATCCATGTGAGAGCGCGCATGCGTCCTGAGCATGGGGAGCTCCACATACGGGTTCCGCTTCTTCCTAGGTAATCAACTCATGCGTGTTAGAGTAGAAACCTCCAAGCTTCTGTTTGAAAGCAGTGCTTTGAGTGTGCTTGTGAGTCCCCCAGGCACAGGGCACTCCGGAGTCCGAGTTCTGCTGCTTGTGAGTCCCCCAGGCAGGGCACTCCGGAGTCTGAGTTCTGCTGCTTGTGAGTCCCCCAGGCAGGGCACTCCGGAGTCTGAGTCCTGCTGCCATACTTTCCGTGTTGATTAACCGATCCTGCCCTAGCACAGGTCCGTGTTCATCTGGACTTAACTGAGAAACTGCAAATCTAAAGACCCACAAACAGTCTCCACAAGCAGCCAGTAGTGCCGCAGCCTAGCATGCAGAACGTTTTCTATATGTAATTCAGCTCTCCTCATTAAAGAGAGTATTGAAATGCCATAACTCTGTAAGCTTAAAATGAAACACACATCTGTGAATTATAGGTAAACACTCAACTGTTATGTTCTTAGAAGTCCTGGCTTCCTTTCTTGATTTTTAAGAAGGCCTAGCTTTCTTTTATTTGGGTTTATGGGATTTAAGAGATAGGATCTCACTATGTTGCAAAGGCTTGTCTCAAACTCATGGGCCCTTCTGCCTCTGCCTCTCAAGCACCAGTGAGGACAGACGGGCATCACCACATCCAGCTAAGTCTGATTTTTTTTTATTAATTTTTATTTCTTTCTGTATGTGTATCAACGTACTGTCTGCATGCAGGTTTGTGCACCCGTGTCGTGCAATGCCACGGAGGTCAGAAGAGGGTGTCGGATTCCCCTGGAACTGGAGTTCTCCTGAAATTGGAGTTTCAGACGGTTCTCGGCCACCATGTGGGTGCTGGGGATCGAACCCAGGTCCTCTTCAAGAGTGGTCGGCGCTCTTAACCGCTAGGCCATCTCTCCAGCCCCCTAAGTCTGATTTTTAAGGAGCGTAACGTTCTGAGGTTTTAGATGGGCTCTCAAGGACGTACCAAGCTTCCTTGACAAGGTTTATTTCACCTTGCACACAATGTGCTGTTCAGTGACTGCATTAGATCGCTTTTAGGGCTGTATGACTATGCCTAAGTAAACACATAGGAATGCCTTGCCTAGCAGGAAAGGTTATACCCTTGAGTTCTTGCAGATTAAGGCCACTGCTGCCTTTGAGGCTAAGTGTTACCTGAGTTCCTGAACCAGTTCCATTGGCTTACGTGGAGTGCTGGGCCACAGGATGTTTTAGTTCTGCGTTGGGTGCGTAAAAGCACCCAACGCAGAACTAAAACATTATTTGACAAATTCCTTGGCTGAAGGAGAGCCAAGGGCAAGTCGGTCATTGCACATGTGTTACTCTAGCTTCCTGTAGAGTAAAATCACTAAGATTTAGAAAACTCATTGTCACAGTTGTCTGGTATCTACTTTAGTGCTTAAAGTGTGGCCTTAAAGTCAAAGCATTTGCTGTTAATACAAACAGTATGCATTTGTCTGTGTATTATTGCTCTTTTTTTTTTTTTTTGTCTTTTCCGAGACAGGGTCTCCCTGTAGCCCCAGCTGTCCTGGAACTTACTCTGTAGACCAGGCTGGCCTTGAACTCAAAAAATCCGCCTGCCTCTGCCTCCCGAGTGCTAGGATTAAAGGTGTGCGCCACCACGCCCGGCATTGCTCTTCTTTTTAACTGCTTCGTCTTACCTAGTAAAATTATCATCAGAAATCCAGACTGTATTTAATATAACAGCAGAAAACGCCTGGTGTGTCACTCCAGGGACTCAGAGTGAGACAGGATTGCAGGGGTTGGAACTTCTCTCAGTATTCAGTACCATGCATCCAGGTAGAACACAGAAAACAGCTTTTCAGAAAGTGCCAGCAGGACGCGTGACTGTGTTCACACGCGGAATAACACATCTGACGTTTTCCATGCAGGGACTGAGAGGAGTCTGCTCTCTGAGCGTCATCTAGGCGAAAGCCACTGCAGCGCCTGTTTCCTGGTCACTTTTCTGATTCCCATCCTAGCATAAATTGCTCTTTTAGGTCATATGAATTATGGGATTCAACTAAAGCAGCAGTGTGAGAACCTCTAGGCTGACTTTTGGAGACCAGGACAGTGTTGGCATTTTGTGGAGGGACGAAGGAAAGCAGCAGTGTTTAGAAGAGGGGGCAGAAGACACTCCCTCCTTTGTTTTCATCGGAACCCATGAATGTTAGACTGGGGAGGTTGTCCCCGCTCTAGAGGACTGCTTACTCAGAAGCCTTAGGATTGCTGGGCATGTGGGTTGGGTACAGCGAGGCTGGCCAGATGCAGGTGGCCAGCCAGTGGTCCCTGGAGCTCCAGCAGCAGGTGAGGACAGTGGCAGGTCAGTGGCCAAGGTGTGTCCCCTTGATTCCTAATTCCTGAGAGAGTCTTGGAAGACACTGGTTCTTGATGACGTTACGTCAGACAACAGCAGAACCACCTGTTTGGATGAGTGCTGCAGGTTTCCCAGTAACTATGGTGGGGGGGAACAAAATAGTCATCGTGGTCTCTCTAGGAGTTGAATGGTGATTCATTTTCCATATTTTCTAATTTGTTTTGCTATGATTACTGTTTAATGTTTTTGTTGGAAAGTGCATGTTTCCATCTAAAAAATATCAGAAATATAATAAAAATAAAAATATCTTGAAAGTCAGGTGAGGGACTGGGAAGATGGTTCAGTGGGTAAGAACGTTTGCTGTGCAAGCCTGAGGCTCCGACTTCAGTCGTCAGCACCGATGTAAAAAGCTGGGCATAGTCACATGTACCTGTAGCCCCAGGAGGATCCCCAGGTTTGCTGGCTACCAGGCTAGCCAGATGAGTAGACAGCAGAAACCACATGAAGTCCAGGTCTCTGTCTCAAGGGAATACAGCAGCTAGTGAACAGGGGAGCACTGACACCTCTGGCTGTGCCCACAGCTGTTCACACCCCACCGTGTGTGTGTGTGTGTGTGTGTGTGTGTACATATATGTATATGTATATGAGAGAAAGAAAGGTTATTGTCTTGTTGCCTACATCCATCAGACATTTCTAAACAAGGACAAGAGTGACAGTGACAGAGGGCCCTGAAAAACAATTAAGAAACCAACACTTACAAGGTGATCGATTTTCCCCACACATGCCTTGAAGTGATAGATTGATTTTTATAACCAAAGTCAAGGTGGATTGAATTGATGAAAACTTATTAACAACACTGATTAAAAATATTCACATGAAAGCCCAGTAATATACTGTACACATCGCTTGGCCTCCAGACTGTCAGGGATAACTGCACACCAGCTTCCAGGAGCGTTCACTCTAAGTGCTCTTGAATGCAGTGCAGATCCCTCCCAGCACTCAGGAGATGGCTGCTGCCATGTGAATGCTTACAGCTGCCCGGTTTTGTCTTTCAGAGTTGTCTTGGTTCAACTGGTGCCTTCCCGGGTCGTGTCTACTCAGTCTCCTCCTCATTCTGTGCTTCAGGGAATCCTATGACAGACTCTATCTTGATGTGGTTGTCTCGGTTTAGTGTTGCAGACTTGCAGGAGTTAACAGGAGCCTGGAAAGAAGTCCTGAGCACTGCACATTTGCTTGGAACTGCACATCTAACCAGAGAAGAGAAGAGAGAAACTTTATCCGGAGGTTTGTTAGGTAACAGGTTATGGCACTAATTTAATGACTACTGGGTAATAATAATGCAAGACTGGAGTGTCAAGGGGCTTTGAGAATTCCACGAGCAGTACACCTGTATTGGACTCGGGTGGAGGTGTGGAGCCTCACACAGGAAGCACTGCCCACGTAAGTAATCCCTGCGCTCCATGCCCCTGCTAACCTACTGATGAACAGAATCATGGGAAGAACAAGGGCCTCTATCCCATGAAGATAACGTCTCCCAGACACACAGCAGAGCAGGAAGAAATGCCACTACCTTCTAAAGACATGCGAACCCTGTATCAGATTCTAATTACAGAATAGCCAAGCGGCATATCGGTGATAGACATTCGTTAGCCACTGTACACTACATGTTTTTCTAATAAAGCCATTTCTTCTATGACTCCTTATTTTTAATCAGGTTGAAAGCCTTTGGCGGTCTTTGTAAGTGGCCAGGTGCTGTCCAGGGATGTTGGAGCATAAGCACTGCCCTGTCCACCCACCCTTGCTTCTTTGAACACAGTCTCGTCTGCTCTGCCCGTACATCTGTACAGCAAGGAAGGTTAAATGCTTGATAGGGCCGGCTGAACTGCTGTGTGAAAAGTGTGATTCCGTTATGACATAGCACTTTGTTAGGTCAGTAAGCAGCTCCATGCCACATGTGTGTCTTCAACACCATGGGGGGGGGGCGCAAGTGTGAAATCCAGCGCTCGCTTTAGTTACCGGGGTTAGGTTTTCTTAAAATGATCTCCATTTGAAAGGAACAATGCGTAACAATGAAATTTTCAGATCTGTTGAGTGATTTTTAAAGTGCATCCTTGTATTTAAATTTAGGTTGTAATATACTTAATTTTGAATTAAGTCAATGTATTTGGACAGTATTTTTGCCAGTACCTCTTTCTTTTTATAAATAATAGATTAAAAAAAAAACTCATTAGCACCACAACATAGTGCACACCTTAATCCCAGCACTCAGGGGGCAGAGGTAGGCAGATCTCTGTGAGATTGAGGCCAGCCTGGGCTACATAGCGGGTTCTAGGCCAGCTGGTGCTACAGGGAGGCCCTGTCTCAAAATAAGCAAAGAACAACAACAGAAACCAATCAAAAATACCCATAAGTCATTGGGTGGCTCTTAGGACCAGCAGGTTACCAGACCATAAAACCTGCTGTGGTGGGCTCACACACAGATCAGCGTTTTCCTCAGACTTCCAGAGCACTACCTTGCCTGTTTGTTGTCTGCTTTCCCAGGACCCTTCCTTCCTTCTTTCCTTCCTTCCTTCCTTCCTTCCTTCCTTCCTTCCTTCCTTCCTTGAAATAGTAGCTCCATTGCTAACTGGGTTTCTGTTGTCAGCTCAGTCTCTTCCGGGCAGGTGCCAGCTAGCTCCTGGCAGCCCTGACGGAAAGGCACCAGGCAGTAGCTCCTGGCAGCCCCAATGGAAAGGCACCAGGCAGCACCAGCCTCCGCCCATCCCTCTCCACTAGCACACAGCTGCCGACACAGCATCACTCCCTTGCAGCCTCGCTCCAGACACCTTGGTCCTAGAGGAGGGTTCTGAGACTGTCTAGCATCTTCTGAGGCCCTAAATTGTGAACTAGGAGGTGTCATTTCCCATCCTAACCAGTCTGATCCCTTGGCAGCAAAAGCAAAAGGAATTAAAGAACTAAAGAGAAGAAAAAAAAAATCCTATAAAGCCAGGCCTGGCTCCAGGTAACTCTCATCCTCATCCTTCTTAAAATGAAGTGAAGAAAGGCTGAAGCCTGAAAGTGATTGAAAGCTGCTCACCGAGGACATCAGTAGGCCACGCCCCGTGTGCTCAACGCCCCGTGTGCTCAAGAGCCAACATCGCTTCCTATTTAGAAGGAAGACAGAAAGCAGGAAGAGTATGACATATTTGGTTTCAGTTACAGCTGTTTTGTTTGAGAATATTGCTGAATAAATCTGCTATCATAAGACTTTTGAAATAGGTCTTATAAGTTAAGGATTAATTCTACTTTTAACACAAAGTTCAGAATAACACTTGAAAAAAATGTTACCTATATAACTGATTAGTTTGATGGCATCCCAAGTGGGCAGCGATGAACAGCTTTGTACCGGACACCAGGTCTGCTCTTTGCTGTATGAGACCAGCTGCCTCTTACTGCTGTGTCACTTCCCCAGCAGACAATCATTCCAGCCACACACTGCAACTGTTCTGATTAAAATTTCATAGAAGAGGAACCGATACTCTTGGGGAAAGAGAAAGACTGTATTTTATATCTGAACATTGCAAATTATATTTTTATTTCTAGTCCGAATCAACAGAAACTAGCTGTTTGTTACCTTCGTTCCTGTCTTATATAACTGGAAGAATTCTTAACCCTCTACCAATCTGGGCCTTTGATTTAGAATTATAGAAACGATCCTAGAAAGGTAAATTGCCTTGCCAAAGGACGGTTAGAGCCATGCCTCTGGATCCGCCGGGGCATTGGTTCCAGGACACCCTGCGATTTCAAAACTCTCAGATGCTCGAAAGAAAATGTATTAGGATTTGGATATTACCCCCACATATCTCCAAGGTACTTTAAATCATGTCTAGAATACTTTTTATTACCTAGAACAATATAAATGCCATGTAAATGTTGTGCTGTATATTTTAGGAAGTAAGAAAAAAACTCAGTACATGTTCAGTTCAACTGTAACTTCTTCCCAGGTATTTCAGATGTGCAGTGGGTTGAGCCTTGTGGGCAGGGAGGGCCCACTGTAGTGGCAAAAGTGGACCCATATTTCTAAGTCTCAGACTAATGTGTTTTTTTCCCCTGCTTCACAGAAGTTTAGCTTAATTAACAACATTCGGGATGTTGATGAAGATTCTTTCATTATCCACAAGTAAAGGGGCCTAAGAATAACAAACTGTCACTGATTGGGGACAGCACAGAGATCAAACTGTGGCAAGTGTTCTTAAGTAAAATTTATGACCAAATCATTATCAGTAGGTGCTCTATCATCTCTTCAGCCCCCGCTTGCCGTGACATTACGTGAAGATTCTAATGAATAATTCAGTCCTCATAAACCCTGCCAACAGCATTATTAATTGGTAAGAGTATGTTATAGTATATGTTCCCTGTGGCTGATCAATTAATACTTCACAGTTTACGGGAAGAGCTGGTGGGTTTGTTTGTTTTTTTAATATGATCCACAGTGGAGATATAGGAACAGGATAAGTATACAAGTGCATTTCACTGGAAGAGGGAACTCACAAAGGAGGGAATATAAGTACATGGGTAATTTTGCATATTTAAACGTGAATGGCCTAAGGGCCAGGTTTTATCATGGATCATAGATTCAAGTTTAATTATTGAAAATGTTTACAGCTTGTTTTTAATGAAGCTCTTCTAATGAGAGATCCAGGCTAAGGGACTTTTAAGTTGAACAGATTAAATCCCCATCTACTTATCATTTAATTGGTTTTTTTAAACTCTTATTTTTACCAAAATCAAAGGATTCATCTTGCATTCTGCCTAAATGTAAGATTCATTTTTAAGTCAAGATCAAATAAAAATACATAGCAAATTTGCTTTCAACTAAACATTAAAATCACATTAATTTCACATTTCTCCCTGAAATACTAAGTACAGAATTACTGCTGTCATGTAAAGGCTGGCGTGTGGCTTAGTGGTGGGGCACCTGCCCAATGTGCACAAGGCCTTGGGTTCAAACCTCATCCACCAAAAAAATAAAATGAAATTAAAACAGCTGTCACATTTGAGCAGGTGTATTTTATAAATATAGACAAGATACAATTATAATCTTGTAGCAGGGCATAAGACAAAGCTTATTTGTATACCATCCGTTTGCTAGTCAATTAGGAAAGATAATCCATACTCATAAGAAAATGGTGGATTGTTTAGAAGAGAAGTTTACAATGGGTTTGGGGGTGCTCTTAAGAGCATGCACCAGAGTGCCCTGTGCTTTATTGAGGTGTCTGCTCAGACAGGTATCTTGTCTGTCTTGAGCACCCATTCCCCATGCTAGTCATGTGCTCTAGCCCTGAGCTATACCCAAGCCCTTTTTTTTTTTTTTTTTTTTTTTTTGGTGTTTTCAAGACAGGGCTGTCCTGGAACTCACTCCATCAACCAGGCTGGCCTTGAACCACAAAGATCCACCTGCCTCTGCTGGGATTTAAGGCGAGCACCACCACACCCGGCTTTTTTGTTGTTGTTGTTGTTGTTTTGGTTTTGGGTTTTTTTTGTGTGTGTCCAAGCCCATTTTTGAGGCAAGATCTCACTAAGTTGCTGGGACTGGCCTTGAAATTACTCTGTAGCCCAGGTAGGCCTTGAACTTGCAGTCTTCCAGCTTCAACCGTCTGAGTACCTGGCATGACACACCTTGCTGACTTCTCTTTGCCCTCCCTCCCATCCAGCCTGCTCCTTTCTGGTCATTCTTAATGGTTTCTGATCCTGCTTGGAAGCCAGCTGTGGGAAGCCAGATTCCCAGCAGCAGAGAGCTGGCCTTGCATCTGCTCGCGGGCTAGACTAGAGAGGACAGGGGATAAGCCCTCGGGCTCCTGGCTGTTATCCCAGGCCTGGTGACTCCAACTGTCTGACCTTGAGCAATTCATTTCTCATTTATACACATCATTAAAATGAGGGGTTGAAGTGATGTTCCTGCTGGTTTCTTCTGGTTCAGGAATTCCAGTCCACCGTTATTTCAGTGTTGGAAATGACTGAGGCATCTGCAGTCTGTAGACTAAAGAGCTTCCCAGAGTTTCCATGTTCTTCGTGCAGGTGCCCTCCTCCCACATGCCCATGAACCCTGCCCATGAATACGTGAAATACTGCATTCACTCTCAACAAGGAGAAATGTTTTTTCCAGGGTCTGTGGGAAGAGATAAGCTGCAGGTACTGTTTATTTTCCCAAAGGACTTTATGAATGTAGGATTTATTAAATTTATCAAATGCAATAAGAGAAATCTGTCACCTGATGTTGAGATAGCATTCTGGCAGCCGTAGGGGAGGGGAGAGGAGAAGAGTGCTGTTTTGGTTGACTAGAGTCAGACCAAGCCAGATAGTTGTCCTTCAGCCTGATTTGATTCATCGTGGGGCTTGCAGTTGTGGAAAGCAAACTGTCAGGTCAGATAGGAAAGTTGATCCTTAAACTTGAATCTCTCAAGTTATAGCACCAAAGCACTGTAAGTTGCTTGGTAACAGTGACATCTCTGCAGGTCCAGAATCTTCCAACAGCTGTGTGGATCTCTGTCCTGTGAGAGCAGAGGTCTAGTGGGTTTAGCTGTGACCTGTATGCTGGTGATAGTGAACACAGCTCTGTTACAACTAATGTGGGCACACAAGCTGGCAGAGACAAAACAGACCCAGATGATTGATTGATTGATTGATTGATTGATAGATAGATAGATATACAGATAGCTATACAGATAGATACATAGATAGATACAGGTATAGATCATCTGGTATATACCCTGAAAAGACAGCCAAGAAAACAAATCCTGTTTCTACAGTCCGGAACTTTTCCAAAAGATTTTTTAAAAGAAGCTTAAGAAAGAAACAAAAAGATGAGCCTGTATTAGTTACTTAAAAGCAGTGTAAGGAAGGGAGGGTTTATTCGGCTCACGGTTTGGGGCACAGTCCATCGTGGTGAAGGTATGGCAGCAAAGCGTAAGGCAGCTGGTTACCTGGCATCTGCAGTTGCAAAGCAGAAGCAGATGTTGGTGATCACTAGGCTTCCTCTTTTTTACCCTTCATATTGCGTCTGGGACCCCAGCTCATGGAAGGACACCACCCATACTCGGGATGGATCTTCCCTCTCCTCACTTCTCTGGAAAGGCCTTCACAAACGTCCTCAGAGGCATGTTCCTAGGTGATATCCAGTCTAGTTGGCAGTGAAGACTGATTACCACAAGCCCAGAGGTAGGGGGCAAAGAATCAGTGTGGGCCTGTGGATTATGACCCATTAATGAGGGCGAATTCGGTGGTTTCTTTGTAAATTACAACCCCCAACTTTTTTTTTGGAACATAACTTAAAGGGAGACACAGAGATGCACGTGGCTCTGGTGGGAGGGTCGGTCTCATTCCTAAGGGAAATGTGAACTTTAACAAAGGCTAGACCCTAAAAGGAAGTGTTTTTAAATACAGAATTTGGGATATCAGCAGGCAGATAGAAAGGGGCTACTCTGGGGTGGGCGGTAGAGATCACAGAAACCCTTCAAATATCCACCTGCAAGTAAATCCCCAGTGCACTACAAATAAAGTCCCTGCCTCCTGAGCCTTTGTCACAAATAACAGACATTAGTTCCCACAGATGACTGTATTTACAAATAGCCCCAATCCCCAAATTCCCTCCCAGCAGAAGTACATCAGTTTTGGAGCTAATGAAAATTATGCATTAGAAAAATCCTGCCACCGTCCGCAGATCCATCTCTTCTTGCACTTCCTTCTCTAAACTCACTGGTTCACATTGCTCTTCCTAAGTTGGTGCTGAGAGAATAAATCAAGCAGGTGTGTCCAGTGGGGTCTCGCCTCTCCTGCCTGCCCCTCTTAAACCTCCGCTCCTCTTTTAAAACTTCTCATCCCTTCAAGAAGAAGAAAAAAAAAATCTCTGCACCTTAACCGTCGTGTGGCGCCGTCTTCTGTCTCAGCACAGAGAGGCTGCTCCTGTTTGTCGTGGTTTATTCGGGTTTAAGTGGATGACCCTCCATTGGCACAGCAGGAAGCGCTGTGCGCAACAGGAAGCGCTGTGCAGCATGCCGCTCCCTGTAATTGTCCTCCCATGTGGTTGTGGGAAGGTTATGCTAATGGGGCTGGTGCTGACTCCTTGGTTATACACTCATCCATATTGTTGTGCCAGTAATTTCTTTGTTACCCAAGGCCTGAGATGTCTGTTGTGTTAAATGTTAATATTTTGTATACACGCTACTTTCATCTTCAAGTAGACTGTCATCTTTTTCCTCTACTTCATGACACAATTTGAACAGAAAAGAATATCCTAAAATAAAGGCAGGCATGGATTTCATCAGAGCCAATATTATATGAGGAGGAAGCAGATCACATACAGATTCTTAGAAGGAAAAACACCAAGGTACAGGTACTGCACCCAGGAACTCAGCATACGCTGGCCCCTGGACTAGACAGTTGGTGCTCAGAGATTTGCACTGCAGTGGGTCTGTTCATAAAAAATTATAATGCAAAGCCAACATCCACTGGAAGGGCTCGTGCAGAGTTGCTGCTCTTCTGTGCAGCCGCCTCGGTTTCTGTGGAAGATGTTGCTCTCTTGGGCAAATACATTCTAAATCCTGTTTTCTGATGCCACTAAAAACCCATGCTTATCCCTAATCAATGTATGGTTATGTGTGACCTTCACAGAGCAAAAGATGCCCCTTGGGGGCCATGGAAGGAAGAGGGAGAGAAATCTGTTTCGATGGCTTGAGTAGAGGTGGAAAGGCTTTTAGGGAGCTCTAACAAGCTTCCAGAGATGGTGGATCTGCCAGTGTGCACTCAGGCGTGGGATTAAGGCCAGGAGAAGGCCTTCTAGCAAGAAGAGGCAGAAACCACAGGGAAAGTTACTGAACTGTGAGCCAGGCTGTGTCAGGGAACAGCCGTGTGGCTTGTGTGTGCTTGGCATGCACAAGGCCCTGGGTTCAATTCCCAGTGCCACAAGTTAACAAAGTAAGCCATAAACTCAGACATGTTTGTTAAGGTATCTGCCCAGCTGAAGTGGAGGAGGAGGTTCGGAGGCATCGGGTTGTGGAGGAAGCAGGTTCTGGAAAGCAGAGCCGGAAGCTGGCTTTCTGTCACTGAGTCATCTGGCGCAGCCTCCCTGTCTGTGGTGTGTCTGGCTGAGGTGGAGCGGGAACTCCACACCTCCTTCCAGCATCTGCTCAGACCTGCTGCACTCTGTACCCAGAAGCTCATCAAGAGGGGGACTGGGAAGGAGGCCCATTAAACAGTACCAAAGGGAGACCGGAGAGTAGGAGAAGCAGCCTGGACCAGGACAGGAGACCCCGGAAGGGAGGTGGAGGACAGACTCCACACTTCACACTGCCTCCGCTCTTTGATGTGAGCAGCTGCTCCTGGGGCCTTGCAGGGCTCTGAGACGTGGAACCAGCCGTCCTGGAACCTTGTCCTAGAGGTGCTGGGCCTGGCACAGAGCAGGATCCGTCTCTGCTCAGAGAAACTGCTGTGGATTAAATATCCAGCCCTGGAGGGTAGTGTACATTGCTTTGCTTGAGAGGGACTGCATCGTACTCAAAAGTCTGTGACTCTAGAAAGTCTTCTCCAAGGACCGCTCTATATTTGAAGGTGCGCCTGCCTTCCTTGCGCGGTTGTGTTTCTTGCATTCTGCCAGCTAATCACTTTTCATGCCAACATGAATACAAAGAGGATGGATACAAA
The DNA here is from genome assembly GCA_009823505.1 of Rhizomys pruinosus. Taxonomy (NCBI): domain Eukaryota; kingdom Metazoa; phylum Chordata; class Mammalia; order Rodentia; family Spalacidae; genus Rhizomys; species Rhizomys pruinosus. The sequence goes on along the minus strand of VZQC01008455.1, from coordinate 316,645 downwards.
GAGGTGTCGGGTAGTCTGGGAGTGTTAGGTCCAAGTAAAGTTACCATCTCTTCATCTATGGGACTTCTCCATCTGCCCGCATCCTCTCAGTTACACCCCAGAAGCAAACCAGGAAGCCTGTGCAATGGAAATCAGTCTCCCAAAGCCCAGGTACTTTGTCCCTCTGCCCTCAGACCATGGGGTGTTTGGCCTGATCGCATCCCATTCATTATCTGCCTTTCTTGGCTCCACACCATAGCAGTTGGAACAAGAAGGCAGGCAGGGCGAGGATGGGAAGTGGGAGGCCGAGGAGACACCGTGGCTCCAGAAACGGCAGAGGCTGCAGCTGACAGGGAGCCTGGGGCGCTGCCGCCCTCTCCACACCGCTGGGCTGGCCATCTTTCCATCTCCCCGTGGCCTCAAGTCTCACCGCAGTGCATCCCTGCTCACTCCTGGCTGCCCTGACGCCTTGACTCCTAGTGCGGAAGGACAGTCCTTTCCTGTTGGGATTCGGCTTTTGGCTGAGACTGTTGTTATGTGAAAAACCTTGCCCAGCAGCTGCACTAGGCTTCCCAGCCCCGGGGATCTGAGGAAGCAGGAGGGCGGGAACTGCCCCACAGGTTCGAGGGTCCTCTCTCCAGATTGTTCCCAGAAATCCTGCAATAGAAAATGAATGGGTGCGGGAGGGGAACTCGAGCTCTGCCCGGAGAGACAGGATGCCTGGGGACTAGGTGTACTAGTTGTGCCACCTGCTGAGTCTGTGTGAGCGAGTGCAGGTGGGTGGGTGGGTGGCAAATTCCTCTCACAGTGCATCACGACTGAAATGTTCTGTGTTTTTTTTTAAATTCTTACCGTGTAAAGATTGTGTTACATTCTGATTTTTAGAAAACTTTTTTTTTGCATTTTACTTTTGTAAGATTTGGGGATTTCTAGATTTTTATTTATGGCCAAATATACTTTTGTAAAGAAATGTTAAAGTCTTGAGTATTTTTATCCTTTTAGAAAACTATAGTTAATGTTAACTGTAAGCCCTGATAAATATTGTTCATGTGCAATTTCGATTCCTTTCAATCGGGACTTTTTAAGGAACTGTGTTTTGGCAGAGCATTTTATTTAAAATGCTGCTTCATTTTACACATTGTGAATACTGAAGATTCTGCAGAATAAGGATGCATTTAAAATCCCTGTGCTGTTACATTGTGGAATGGTAACGCACATTGCTTTGCCAAAGTGGTAATTAAATGTTTAATGGTTTAGAACTCCTAGTTAAGAGCTGGGGCTCGAGATGCTCACAGAGCTTCTGAACAGGCCTCCAGATCTTTGGAAAATGCACTTTGGGATGGTGCTGTCCCATTTGGTTAGAAATATGGTCACGTTGACATGAGGGTTGTCCTGCTTGTGGCCTTGCAATAAATGAGTACGGAAAGCACTCGAGATAACGTGGTCCTCGTTTTGTTTTGAATCAAACTCCAAATGGCAGAAGCAGAGCCAAATCTCCCTGAGCCTTCAGGCAGCAAGATGTGGTGGGAAAAGCAATCAGAAGCAGAAGCATCTGGCCCAATCCAGCTCCTCCATGGGCGGTCCCTGAGCCTAAAGGATCCCTGTCTTTGGAGATTGTCTTCACCCACTAATATATATTATATATATAATAAAAGAAGATAATTGTGTTGGTGCAAGTTGTCAGAATCAAAATGGCGTCAATTGTGTGAAACCCTGACAAATAGCAGAAGGCCACGAAGGGAGGGTCCTCGTGCAATTGTCCTATAACAAGAATGATCCCAGAAGACTCCGCAGAGGGGCCTGGGAGGTTAGCTCAGTAATAAGGTGCTTGTCTAGCAAGTGTGAAAATTGAGAGCACCATACCACATACACACACACACACACACACACACACACACACACACACGCACCTCTCACAGTCATGCGCAAATGCCTCTAGAACCTTAACACACACAAATACTCCTCCAAGGCATCTGTCCAGTATTAACTGTCTTGCCTTGGATGGGGGCCGCCCTTGTTATTGATCCCCACAGCCAAGCATGTTCATGTTCGTTTCAGAACAATGTGACCCTCCTCCTTTCACCTTTACGTGCCCCCCGCAGCTTGCTTCACTTCCATGAGTCTGCTCATAAGGCAGTTGTATTTCCATTGCATGTCCACTCCTGAGCGAGTTCCTGGTCCGTGGGAGCATCCTTCTCTGTTATGTAGGTTTGTGACACATCGGTTTGGAGATGGGAGAATAAAGCGATTAAGCTGGAAACGGGGCTCTGGCCCAGACCCTGTTTGCTCCCTTGTTTCCCATCCCTCCTAGGCTCCTCCCTGTCTTTGCTGTCTACTCAACAGCTCTTTGTTGGCTGGACATACAGTGTATCTCTCCAGGTCATACAGGAAGCAGAATTCTTATCCAAACTTTTTGGAATTTTTTTTTTTTTTTTTTTTTTTTTGTCTTTTGAGACAGGGTCTCCCTGTATGCCCCAGCATTGTCCTGGAAACTCACTCTGTAGACCAGGCTGGCCCTTGAAATGCCTGCCTCTGCCTCCCAAGTGCTAGGATTAAAGGCGTGTGCCACCATGCCCAGCGGGATTTTTTTTCCATTACAAAACAGTATGCAGTTATTGAAGACTTTAAAACTACAAGTATGTCTAACATTTTCTTTACTTCTTGTCAGACACCATTTTAATATAAGACAGGTTATATCTATGTTTTTATATCATTTCCTGAATCTTTTCCCATGACAAGGGAAACTTTTGTAATTTAATACATTATGTTATTGGTGGGCATAGGTTTGTCCCCAAGGAGATGTTTTCTCGGGAATACATCATCCCACATTTATCCTTGTCCTGGTCGCTAATGATTTTCTTTGAGAAAATACCTACAAGGAGAATTGCTTAGTTCAGTTATGAAAACTTTTAGCCCCTAACCATATCCCTGGATTAATTCTCCAGCCACGTTAGGGTCTACTAGCAAATGAGTTAGCCCTGAGTCTGAGATCCACTTGGGTGGAAAGGGGTTGGGAGGGGCACCACACTAGGCTCTCCTCCTTGTATGTCTCATAAACCACATGCCCAGAAAGGTGGTCGCTGGTTCATCTCTTTAGATCCTCCTCACATAAAAAACTGAACCTGGTGGACTTTCAGACCCTGCCTATTCCCAATTTTAGTAAATAAAAGGCAGAGAGGGGGTGTTGTAGGAAGAGCTGGAGGAAGGAGGCGGAGTCTCCAGTGTGTGTGTGTGTGTGTGTGTGTGTGTGCGTGTGAAGATGTGTGTGTAAAGGAGACTCACCTCCCACCCTGGGTGCTTAGCATAGAGAGCTGTTTACTAGGTGGGTGCCATTTGTTCCCCAAAGGAAGTTAGGACTTTTTTGGGAATTTTGTCAGCAGAGCAATTTTCAGAAGTTCCAGATTCTGTTTTCCACATTTATTCTGACAAACCATTAAGTCGGGTAGCGGGAACATTGCCTTAACCCCAATTCTGAGCTCAGAGAGAGAGTGATGCTCATTTGGAGTGCTTCCTTGGGGCCAGGACTGTTCTAAGCACTTTCGAAGCTTCAGCCCTCGAAGCAAGCTGGAGTGGGTTCTATTATTATTATTATTATTATTATTATTATTATTAGTTCCATTTTGCATAAGAGAAGCAAAGCGCCCAAGGTCAAATACCAGGTGAGCCTGAAGCTGGGTTGGAGTCTGAGCTGTGTGGGTGCAGAGCCCTGGGCTCCACCCTCAAAGTAGCAAAGCTGTAGTAACTGTTGGGTCACACAGTACTGGGCACACTTTGTGCTGCCCCCCCTTCCCTAGCCAACTCGCCCTCCACGGAGACCCAGGGAAGGAGATGCTGGTACTCCGCACACCCCACAGCTGGTAAATAAATGGTGGGGCTGAATCTCAAAAGCTTAGGGTCATCATGTGTCTGCAACAGGCCCCTCAAGCAGAGCACAGGAAGGCATAATTCATAGATGTGTGAGATTTGAGTAGAGCAAGAATTTCCCTTCCTAAAACTGACCTCAGTCGCTTCCACAGACAGGCAGCCATGCTGTGTTCCATTTGCTGCTTATAATTTCCATTAATTCTCTTCCTCCACAAAGCAGAACATCACTCAGCATCCTGGCTGTGGAGGAACTGGGTTGTAAAACTTCACTAAACGCACCTTGTTGGGCCCGTGAGATGGCTCAGCAGATAAAGGTACCTGCCAAGCTGGTGACCCAAGTTGGATCCCTGGGACTCACGTGGTAGAAGGAGAGGATCAACTCCTGTAAGCTGTCCTCTGACCTTCACTGATGAGTGCACACAATAAATAAATAAATAAATAAATAAATAAATAAATAAATAAATTTAGCTTTTAAAAGTAGATGGAGTCTGTCAACCTTCCAGATTGAATAATGGGGGGGGGGACGTGAAGCCCACCCCTAGCTGTGATACTGTTGGCAGTTAATGACTGCTAGGGGAAGGGGAATCATTTTTCTTGGTTTAACCACTATTACCTTGCCCATGCTCCAGTAAATAAGTCCACACCTTTGCTCATGCAAGCAACCTTAGTTCAATTCAGTAGGCCATTTTTAAAAAGAAGCCGGGCGTGGTGGTGCACGCCTTTAATCCTAGCACTTGGGAGGCTCATACACATAAAATAAAAATATAAATCGGCCAGGCCAGCCGGGGCTACGGGGAGACACTACCTCAACAAAAAAACTAAAAATAAATATCAATTAATTAACTGATTGATTAAAATGCATATCCATAATGCCTCTGAGAAGAAGTTATCATGGAGCAAGATAAGAGCCGCCTACCTGGCCGAGTCCACGTGCTCCCAGTACAGACAGCACTGCATCTTGATGGGCAATGTCCAAAATTAAGAGATGTTACAGACGAGGAGAACAGGAAGGTGGCAGCTTCTGTCTAACGACCTCACCTCCTCCTTCCCCTACTACTGTAAAAAATGAGCAGACTCCTGGGGAGATGCAGAAGAGGCAAAGCAAGAGAGATGGTGGACTTCCAGCCTCATTTCTTCGTGTGACGCACTCACGTCAAGGCTGCATGTGTCTAACCATGGTCGAGGCTGGACCATGTTCAACTTCCTCCCCCTGCTTCTTCCCCATGCTCAGGGAAGATCTTCCAGACTCTTCTCCTGCACCTTCACCTTGTACTGTGTCCTACTGGACCACTTCTGCCAGGTGAACAGCACAAGGAGCAGGTGGGGGGCAAGGTAGGGTTTGGAATGTTCTTGAACATCAATCCACACTTAACAGCTTTATTGAGGTAAAGTATATAGTTAACATACAGTTAACCTCAGTATTTTGGGGTGTGTGTGGGGGGGTGGGGGTGTGTGTGTTTAAAAAAACAGAGCATTGTGTAGCCCAAGCTGGTCTCGTGCCCTGAAACTCTTTACCCCTGCCTCTGTTGGGAGTTTAGATGTGTGCCACCACACTTAGTTACAACCTCACATATTTAAAGTGTGAAATAACTTCTGCTATACAGACACCCATGAAACCCTCCCCACCATCAAGGTAATGAACGCATCTATTAGCTCCTAAGGGACCGTCTTCCTAAGGGACCATCTTCCCTGCTTCCTTCCTCTCTCTGTTTCCCATACCTAGGCATTCATAATGTGCTTTCTCTCACATAGATAACATAGATTATTAGTTTCCATTTTCTGGAATTAAATATAAATGGAACCATATAGTAATATATACTAATAATTTTGTCTGCTTTCTTTCACTCAGCATAAATATTTTATATTCACAGCATATGTATTGTATTAGTACTTCATTCCTTTATATGGCTGAGTTATATTCCATTGTATAGATGTACCAGAAGTTGATTTTCCATTCATTTATTGATGAATGTTTGTACCATGCATAGTTTTTGACTCTTACAAATAAAACTGCTCTGACAAGGTGTTTATAGGTCTTTGTGTGGATGTACCTTTCTTTATACTGTGGTATCTCAATATATACTTCTTTGGTCATTCTGAGAAATGCAGACAAGAGTAACTTTGAAAAGATACTCCTGTGGCTGGAAAGATGGTCTAGCGGTTAAGAGTGCCGACTGCTCTTGCAGAGGACCCGGGTTTGATTCCCCAGCACCCATATGGCGGCTGAGAACCGTCTTTAACTCCAGTTCCCGGGCAATCCGACACCCTCTTCTGACCTCCACAGCACTGCACGACATGGTGCACAAACCTACATGCAGACAGTACATTCATACACATAAAAAATAAAATAAAAAAAGATACTCCTTTTACCAGAATTTATAATTGCAAAGGAGATCTACACTGTGAAGTAAACAGCCAGAGAATATGTAATAGCCTTTTCCATCTACAGAACAAAGATCTCTTAGCAGGAAAAAGAGACTGCGGGTCTGAAAGTTGCCCCAAGCAGAAGTTACTAGAGGTGCTGTACCTGGAGACTTCATCTGATACCCGTTTGCTCTCTGAGCACCTGCTCTGCCTAACCTCCCACCGCCTGTTCTTCTTCCCTCCCCTGCAGAAGGCCAACTCCTACACCTTTGCTTAGGTCTGTGTATGTTTCATTGTGAGTCTTGTACTTTGTGTGTGGCCCCTGGGTTTCTACACTGCTTGTTGGTTTCCCCCTATAATCTGTCTATTGATAGTTTAGTTACTTCATATACTAAAATGATTGAAACATCAGAGTGAAATGAATACATTTAAAACTTCCCCAGGATATCAACAAGCAGAATAACTGACCATATAGTAATCAAGAAATTGCTATACTGTTTCCCGGAATGGTCGAGTCCTTCTGTGACAGAGACTCAGAGGCTGCTGTTACTATAAGCCCTGACTCTTCACTGGGCCTACAGATCTGATGAGGAACTACCAACAAAATAAAAGCTTAGCACCTCTGTCCCCACTCTGTGTCTCCCTCTTTAACTACCCTAAACTCTAGGGTCAGATTCCTGCTTACTTCTTCATGGTAGGCATATTAGTCACGTGAGAAGAGTCTGTCTAGAAATCCATGATATGAGGTTGATTAGCTCTAAATTTACTGAACTTGTCCTCTCCCCATCAAGAATTGAAGACAGCAGTCCAGGAATGAGGAATGGAGGCCTTTACTCCTAGCACTCAGGAGGCAGAGGCAGGAGAATCCCTGGATGGGCTACACAGTAAGGCTGTGTAAAAAAAAAGTTGAAGACACAAAGATAAGAGTAACAGGTAACTAACATGTTTCCAAGATTGGCAGGGATGATGTCATAGATTGTCAGATGCCAGCTTTTGCAACAGCCTGTTCCAGACCTGGGAGCAGCATCTAGAAGTGGTCAGTCACTGCCCCAAACCTTTGAAAAGCTGAGCTACCCTCTGCTGAGCCTACCCACCAAAGGGGAGCAAATCCCCACGATGGAAACTGAGGCTGCCCCCTAAATGGGAACAGTGGTCTCAGGGCAGGAACCAGATTGCCCCCACAAACTAAGTCTGGGGGGACATCCCACAAAACCAGCTAAAGACAATGACCAGCCAGACCACAGATCGACCAAGATAACTGTCTGTGCACATGCTTGCTTCCTACGCTAATTCTTACTTTAACCCGTAAGCATGTGCTCTACCATTGAGCCACGTGCTCAGCCTCTGTCCTCTCGGCCAGTTTACAGGATGCTGGGACGTCTCGTGGCTTAGCTCCCGTTACCTACCAGCCATCCTTAAACCTCAGTTAAAAGGTCTCTTCAACCCCTTCCCTGTTCTGTTGTAGTTGTTTCATATAACTGGTCTGTTTTTCTTTTGTATATTGATAATTCTTTACCTATTTTGGATTTGCAAATATTTTCTCCTACCCTGTAGATTGTCTTTTTAGTATCTTTTTAATATATATTTATTTTTATTTTATGTAGATGAGTTTTGCCTGCACATCACATGCGTGCAAGCCCAAGGCTTCTGATCTCCTATGACTGGAGTTACTGATGGTTGTGAGCTGAACCCCAAACCTGGGTACTCTTAATCATTGAGCCATCTCTCCAGCCCTGTCTTTCTATTCTTTTAACAGTGTCATGTGTGTGTGTGTGTGTGTGTGTGTGTGTGTGTATGTGTGTGAGTGTGTGTATACATGTGTAGAGGTCAGACTTTCCTCCCGGCTTTACATGGGTTCCAGGGTCATCAGATTTATACTGCAAGAGTCTTTACTGGCTGAGCCATCTTGCTGACACAACAGTGCCTGTCTTTTGAGGACAGAAGTCTTAATTTTGTCTATACCACTTTTGAATTTTTTTTATTTTTGTATGTGTATGAAGGTACTGTCTGCATGTAGGTTTGTGCACCCGTGTCGTGCGATGCTGCAGAGGTCAGAAGAGGGCGTCGGATTCCCCTGGAACTGGAGTTAAAGACAGTTCTCAGCCACCATGTGGGTGCTGGGGATCGAACCCGGGTCCTCTGCAAGAACAGTTGGCCCTCTTAACCGCTAGGCCATCTCTCCAGCCCTGTCTATGTCCCTTTATAAATATTCTTTCCATTTCCTTGGACCTCTTATAAGACAAAGGGCTGAAGATGCTGACTGGGTTTCAAGGTTTCCTGAGAAACAAGCCATTTAGGAAGACCCCTGAATGAGAAGGAAAAGCTGCAGATGCCCCACCATGTGCCAGGGTCGCAGTCCGAGGTGCTTGCTCTGCACACCCAGGAACCACAGTTCCCACCTTCCAGATGTCTATCACCTCACTCCTGGGGTCTGATGTCAACATATTCTCTGGCACTGAGTTCCAGCTTGATTTCTGCTAGTTGTTTGAGACACCATTTGACTAGGTAGCTCAGGCTAGACTCAAATTATTAGACTCTTCCTCCTTCAGCTCCTGAATGCTAACTCATTTAGAAAAAGTTCGTATAAAGCTCAGGCTGTCCTCAAACTGTGTGGCAGAATAGGACTTTGAACAGATTCTTCTGCCTCTAACTCTTGAGTTCTGGGGTGACAGGCATACCTGCCATGTCTGCTGCATTCAGTGCTGAAGATGAACTTCCTGAATTTCTAGGCAGCACACTACAACTAAGCTTCATCCCGGCAACACTGCCACAATCTTAATGGACTCAAACCATCCTGCCTTTTCAGCACCTGCCACAGCAGAAGACTGTCTAGGTGTCTAGCTCAGGCCTTGAACTTCAGAACACATTCATACTATGATGAGCAATTAGTCACAAAGTCCTTTGACAACAATATCAGATTTCTTGGGACCAGGATCTCATTATTTAGCCCTGGTTGGAAATTGTTATATAGACGAGGCTAGCACAGACCTCACACACCAGTAATCCTCATGTTTGGAAAGCTGAGGCAGGAAGATTCCTGAGACGTGGAGTTCCACATACACATTATCTGTGAGACCCCATCTGAAGTTAAAAAAAAAAGAAATCCAAAGTAAGAACATAAATAAATGAACATAAGTAAATGAATGAATAAATAAAAGTCAATGCTGATCAAAAAAATAAAAATAAAATAAATATTGTCTCATAGATTTCGCTTTGGGTAGCATTAGATCTTTACCTAACCCAAGCTCATAATGATTTTTGCTGACTTTTTCTTCTAGCTTTATCTCGTCTATTAAATTGTGAACACTATAATTGCGTATTTTACTTGGACTCAAGTCTTGTGTGTGTGTGTGTGTGTGTGTGTCCACGCACACACTAGGAATTGAGCCCAAGTCCTCACACATGTTGTATCCCTAGCCGAAGTCTCATTATCATTACTAACCTCTCCATAAAAATAAGGCAGCAGCAGTAGCATCAACAGCAACAACAACAACAACAACAACTAACCCTGCCACAGATTCTAATGCAGCTCCCTAGCAGAGCAGACTGCAAACTGTGGATCATTAAATTAGTGACAATCATGACCACATATTTTTTAAATAAAGGATATTTTATTTATTTATTTATTTATTTGGTCTTTTTGAGAGAGGTCTCCCTGTAGCTCCAGCTGTCCTGAAACTTACTATGTAGACAAGGCTGGCCTTGAACTCACAGAGATCCGCCTGCCTCTGCCTCCCAAGTGCTAGGATTAAAGGTGTGCGTCACCACGCCCGGCTATTTATTTTTTTTATGTGTATGAATGTACTGTCTACATGTAGGTTGGTGCACCCATGTTGTGCAATGCCACAGAGGTCAGAAGAGGGCGTCAGATTCCCCTGGAACTGGAGTTAGAGACAGTTCTTAGCTGACATGTGGGTGATGGGAATCGAACCTGGGTCCTCTGCAAGAGCACTCGACACCATCTCTCCAGCCCCAACCACATATTCTTGAGTCCTGGACTTACTGGTAAGCACTTAAATGCTTGAATCTCTTTCTCTCTCTCTCTCTCTCCCTACTCTCTAAAATTTGTCTTTCTATTCAACAAGCTCAAATATCTCTATAGTGTTTGTTACTAATACTCATAAATTTTTAACTTCTGGGCTGGAGAGATGACCTAGCGGTTAGGAGCGCTGACTGCTCTGGCAGAGGACCCGGGTTCGATCCCCAGCACCCACATGGTGGCCGAGAACCGTCTGAAACTCCAGTTCCAGGAGAACTCCAGTTCCAGGGGAATCTGAGACCCTCTTCTGACCTCCGCGGTGTTGCACGACATGGGTGCACAAACTTGCATGCAGACAGTACATTCATACACATACAGAAATAAATAAAAATAATTTTAAAAAATAAAAAAAATTTTTTAACTTCAACCTTACTTAAACTTTAAAAGTTTAAGTTACAGCTCAAATGCATATTTTAGTTGCAGAAAAATATGATAGAGTGACCAACAAGACTTCCAAGCTCAGAAACATATTGCTTTGGGATAAAATTCTGTGGGAGGAGATCGATTCTGTAGCTGGAAGAGCGAAAAGTCAAGTGAAATGATCATTTATTGAAGAATCCCCCCAGTATTTTCAACATGGTGTGCCTTTTCAATTCTGTTGGCAAAGCTGAAAAGAAGGAAGGGGAGGAAAGGGAGGGGAGAAGGAAAGAGGAAGAGGAGAAGAGGAAAGAGAAGAAAGGAGAGAGAGGAAAAGGGAGGAAGGGAAGGGGAGAAGGTGAATAAAGCTGAAAAGAATAGTTTTACTTTTTGAATGTCAGTATTTACAATATGCCAGAAATTATATCTTTTACAACTCATTAAACTAGGATGAAAAATTCTGCATGTCAGCTTAAGAAAGCATTGTCGTAGCTGGGCGTGGTGGCACACGCCTTTAATCCTAGCACTTGGTAAGGCAGATGCAGGCGGAATCTTTGTGATATTCAAGGCCAGCCTGGTCTACAGAGTGAGTTCCAGACAGTGGGACTACAGGGAGACCCTGTCTCGAAAGGACCAAAAAAAAAAAAAAAAAAGAAAGCATTGTCATTTGAATATGTTCTTCAGAGTCGTTTCTGGAAATGTATGGAGCTAGTTGGTATAATAATAATAATAATAATAATAATAATAATAATAAACAATAACAACAACAGTCATGTTGTCCTCCAGTCAAAGAACCATCCTAGGAGTCGGCATGGTGCAGGGCTCCTCTGAGGAGGGTTAAGTGATTGGCTTTACTTCAGCACCACAGGCCGCTTCCTTCTGCATGGGGCCCAGGCACTCAAGCACCCATGTGCCAAGCTCTATGAAAAGGGACTTGAAGACAAGGATCCTGGGTGTCGCCAACCTTACCCACTCTGGGCAAAGAATCTTCTGGGGAGGTATTTGGTGAAGGGAGAAGCTGATGAAGAAACATCAGCACCACACAGGTGGGATTCCTTGAGACCATATGGCCACTGAGGCTACAATCCTCGGAACGTGGTCAGCCATCTTTATTAAGGCGAATGATGGCACGGGGCCCGGAGCTGGGCGGGCTCAGCTTCTCCCTCCTTTCCCCAGTCTCCATTCTTCAGCCTGGTCTTTGAGATGCAATCCTTCCTCCTGCTGGGCAGACTTTATCATTTGTGAGTTTTGTGTCTGATGAAGGACTGTGAGCAGTGGTGCTGGGCGGACTGGTGCAGACATGGGACGCATGGGCCTGACGGGATGGAGGGACTCCTCCTGACAGGGACTGGGACTCCTCTCCCGCGGAGTACACTCAGGTCTTCCCTCTGCTTCCCCCGGCCCCCTATGGACTGAGATAGTGAGACAGGGGAAAGGTTGTAGTAACTCGGGCAGGTTCGATGTCCAGGGCTGTGGGAATCCTGTCCAAAATGTCTGTCTCGTCTGCCAAGTCGGTTCCTGAAGTTCCGGCACCACTGATCTCCTTTAAGTAATGCTATCTAACCTAGACACACTTTAACTACAATCTGGTATCTAGTGGGTATTTTTTAAAATGGAGATCCAGGCTGGAGAGATGGCTCAGTGGTTAAGAGCACTGACTGCTCTTGCAGAGGACCCAGGTTCAGTTCCCAGCTTCCACATGGGAGCTGACTACTGCCCATAACTCCAGTTTCAGGAAATCTGACAGCCTTTTCTGACCTCCACAGGGGCTGCACTCACAAACATGCAGGCAAAACACTTATACACATAAAATAACAACAAACACATTTAAAATAAAAGGCCCTGGCTGCTCTTCCAGAGGACTCGAGTTCAGTTTCCAACACCCACAGCAGACAACTACAACCAGCTCCAGGAAATCATCGAATGCCCCCTTGTGGCCTCTGAGGGCAGCACACCTACTTTCACAGATACACACAATTAAAAATGGAGACCTGACTTGAGTGCTGGGATGTCCCAGGACCACCTGAAGCACAGCTCTCTTCACAATAGGTATACAATGGAGTTCTATGCAGCAGTTAAGAAAGATGACATCATGAACTTTGCAGGTAAATGGATGGAACTAGAAGATATCATGTTAAGTGAAGTAACACAGTCCCCCAAAACAAACAATGAATGGTATCCATCATCTGTGAATGCTAGCACCAATTACCTAGCTGTAAGGCAAACTGAGCAACGTTAATGTTATATTCCTCATGATCTGAAAACAACTGTGCTATTATATTGTGAATCCCTTAACAGATTCTAGAACTAAGCTACCATTTATTTTCAGAGTTAGGAATTTTTGGTATATGGATGGAGAGTATGTATGCATATTTTAGAGTAATATAAGATTTCAAAGGAATGCCAGGCGTGGTGTTGCACACCTTTAATCCTAAGAATTGGGAGGCAGAGGCAGGTGGATCTTTGTGAGTTCAACGGCCAGCCTGAGTCTACAGAACGAAATCCAGGAACAGCTGGGGCCTACAGGGAGATCCTGTCTTGAAAAAAAAAAAAAAAAAAAAAAAAAGATATCAAAGGAAATAGTGGGAAAAAACTAGTTCGCGTCTGACCATTGTCTAACCACAGTACTATTATTTTATGAGAGTGCTTCTTAGTATTTCTTTCTCTTTTTTTTTCTTAAGTATTTTTAATACAAAGCTCTTGAGCTTTTGTCCAAGCCTTTTCTAAATATTATAAAGATTAAAATCAGGTGGTGTAACTTTAGCCTTTCTGGATGCTTAATGACCTATACTTAATTCCCATACGCATTTTGGCTGAGGATCTTAAGGATAACTTTGTTCCTTGCCTCCCAGAGGTCCAACTAAGTCCCCAGGGGACTTGCATGGGGCATCTCTTAAAATGTCCTCAATGTAAAGTCACCAGTCTTCCTGTTCAGCGAGATCTTGGAGATCCACTAATGAGACTACCAGCCAGTGTCCCTAGTCTATAAAGAGGAAGAGTCTGCTCATGCTTCTATGAAAAAAGGAAGCCTGGTCTAGCAAACCTGACTTTTGTCCTCCGAGTGGATGGAAACTGGTGATTAAAAAGCCAAAAGGAGCCCAGGGCTTCTCCCCCCCCCCAAAAAAAAACCCCTGAGTGACACTTGAGGACCAGATCCTCAACTGACCTTGAGAAAACAAAAACCTTGGTTAATCTAGGCTAACTTTGTGGCCTTAAACATCCACAAAGAAAGCATAACCAGAAATAAATAAATAGTAAGGCCCGAGAAATTGTACTTCAAGTATAAAACTTGAGATCCTAGTAAAAAGACAAAAAAAATAAATAAATAAGAGAGCACAGTTGTTTTGCCTATCTTACTGGCAAGTGCACCTACCCTATGGCTGCCACTGCTTTTGCCATCCTTCAAAGACTTGAGACACAGCTTTTCAACCTTCCAATATGTATTGAAGACTCATGTCTCTCCAAGAATCCTCCAAACCTTCAGTGCCAGATGAGAACTGCTGAGACATCCAGCTTGTGGATTGAGCTACTACTGGGATTTCAGCTTCTTAATAGTATAGACTGCCATTGTTGGACTACACAGACTGTATCATGGAGACCAGTACAGGTAGATCAAGACAGGATACGATGCTTACTGGACTTCATTTGGTGACCATGGGAAGGGAAAACCCCAGTGTGGAGCACAAGGGCAGAACTGATGGTGGTTTGGGCGTGCCAAGGAGGAGCCTTCAAACATGACATCTTTCAGCCTAATAAAGAAAAAACTCATAAGCTGAAGATGCTAAAACCTATGATATATGTGGCATGCATATGTGCATATTTTGTAGTGATGCATATTGGAAGGAACAACAACAACAAAAAGACTGGGTCAAAGAACTGACTGAAACGCTGAACTTCTGCTTGAAACAGTAAACTTCTGCATTGAGAATTTTGAGAGAGACCGAGAAAAAGATGAAAAACGTGTTTGGCAGAATGTATGAGCTCTGGTGGGGTGGGGGCAGGGAGGGGGGCATGGGTCTAGATTTGATTTGTAATTTTGTATGAAATGCACAGAGCTTCAATAAAACATTGGCTTTGAAAAAAATAAAACAAATAAAAACAAAAATGGGGACCCAGGAAATGTAGGCCATCAAACCCAGCAAGATTTGAGGACAGGGGAACAGAGATGTGGGAGATCCTCCAGGGCCAGCTGATGAGGGAGGGCCTGGGGAGTCAGCCATGAAAAGAAGAGGAGAGTCCCTGGAGTGGACAACCTTAGCCACCATCATCATCCTCCCCTCCAATCCTCTTCCTCTTCCTCCTCCTTTTCCTCCTCGTCTTCTTCTTCTTGGAGGGGGCAGTACTAGAGATTAGACTCATGGACCCTGCATATGCTAGGCAAGAACTTTATTACTGACCTATATCCATAGCCCCACTTTATTTAAGCTTATTTTTATTTCAAAATATTTATTGTTTTGTGTGTGTGTGTGTGTGTGTGTGTGTGTGTGTGTGTGTGTGCAGGCATCCATATGCTACAGTATGCATGTGGAGGTCAGAGGACAACTTGGCATGGTTGTTCTCTTCTTTTACTGTATGGGCTCCAAGAATCAAACTCAGCTCCGCAGCCTTACATGGACAGTGTTTTCACCCACTGAGCAGCTCACTGGCCCCTTTTCAAGTCTTAGCTCATGCGTTGCCTGGGGTGGATAAGCAGTCCTTGAAGCTTGCAATCCTCCTGCCTCAGCCTCCCGAGTACTTGAAAACTCATAGTCCTGTGACACTACGCCCAGATCCTTTGGAAACAAGATTTCTTGTTTCCATAGAATGAGTAGTCCTTCCACCAAAATGGGAGAATCTCCTTTGAAAAGAAGAAACAGGCTCAAGGGTAAAGATGCTCATGGCCAAGCCAGGTGACCTGAGTTCAATTCCCAGAACCCACGTGACAGAAGGAGAAAGCTGACTCCCACAGATTGTCTTCTGACTGCCACACATGTACCATGGCATGAACATGAGACACACACACACACACACACACACACACGTAAATAAATAAATAAAATATTAAAAATGAAAGAGAAACAGGAGTAAACTATAAGACATAAGGCTACAAGAACCTGAACAAAATAAAAAACAATAAATTGGACATGTCTGTCAGCAAAGTATATGGGCCAGGCATGGTGGCGCACACCTTTAATCCCAACACTCTCAGGAGGCAGAGGCAGGCAGATCTCTGGTCCACATAGCAAGCTCCAAGTCAGCTGGGACTAAAGGGAGACCTCGTCTCAAAAAGACAAACAAACAAACAGCAATCAAATGGGCTTCAAAACTTTTAGGATGCAAGAATCAATCTGAAGTTTCACTCATGCAATTAGTCTTATAGCTGTGTGACTAAGATCTGTAAGGATCAGATTTTAAAGTGGGCGTTGCAGCAGCATGAATGACTCAGAGAGGCCACTGGCAGGACAGCTGCATTAGATACTGGCTGCCCTCACTGAAAACAGTAGTGAAAGCACTTTTTTTTTTTTAATTTAAGACAGGGTATCATGTAGCCCAGGCTAGCCTTGAACTCGATATGTAGCTCAGGGTGATCTTGAACTTCTGATCCTCTTGTCTCTACCTCCCAAGTACTGGGATGACAGGCGTGGGCCACCATCATACCCCGGTCCATTTGATGCTGAGTATTGAACACAGCACTATACCACCTGACCACATCCCAGCCCAGAACACACATTCTTTGAGTCCTGTGCTATCTAATACTGTCCACGTTCCTTCTGACTGGGTCAAAGGAGATTTAATCATGGCTATTATACATGCTAACAATTTTTTTTCTTTTTATGAAGTATTGAAGTAAAAAGAATGACTTAAATATTAAATTTTCATAAGACAAATCCCCAAATACAATTTATTTTTGCAAGACTCATAACCTAAATGGAATTAAATATCAAAATTTAACATAATTCTTTAAAGTAATTTTATTTGATATAATGAATGTGAGAATCATCAAACCACTTGACAAATATTAGAATTATGATTTCATCAACTCTCTATTATTCTGCCTTGGATCATTGAAAATCGTTTAACATATATTGACTTGAAGATCTTAGTAATGCTTTCTCTGAAGTTCTGTAGCTAATATCCTTTTTAAAAATTTTTTTTATTTATTTTTTATGTGTATGAATGTACTGTCTGGATGCAAGTTTGTGCACCCATGTCGTGCAATGCCATGGAGGTCAGAAGAGGGTCTCGGATTCCCCTGGAACTGGAGTTCTCCTGGAATTGGAGTTACAGTCGGTTCTCAGCCGCCATGTGGGTGCTGGGGATCCAACCCGGGTCCTCTGCAAGAGCAGTCGGTGCTCTTAACCGCTAGGCCATCTCTCTAGCCCCCTAATATCCTTTTAACTCTCAATCCTCTCCCCAATTCACTTGTTAGTTCAAAGTGCTTAATTNGATTGTTCTCTTCTTTTACTGTATGGGCTCCAAGAATCAAACTCAGCTCCGCAGCCTTACATGGACAGTGTTTTCACCCACTGAGCAGCTCACTGGCCCCTTTTCAAGTCTTAGCTCATGCGTTGCCTGGGGTGGATAAGCAGTCCTTGAAGCTTGCAATCCTCCTGCCTCAGCCTCCCGAGTACTTGAAAACTCATAGTCCTGTGACACTACGCCCAGATCCTTTGGAAACAAGATTTCTTGTTTCCATAGAATGAGTAGTCCTTCCACCAAAATGGGAGAATCTCCTTTGAAAAGAAGAAACAGGCTCAAGGGTAAAGATGCTCATGGCCAAGCCAGGTGACCTGAGTTCAATTCCCAGAACCCACGTGACAGAAGGAGAAAGCTGACTCCCACAGATTGTCTTCTGACTGCCACACATGTACCATGGCATGAACATGAGACACACACACACACACACACACACACACGTAAATAAATAAATAAAATATTAAAAATGAAAGAGAAACAGGAGTAAACTATAAGACATAAGGCTACAAGAACCTGAACAAAATAAAAAACAATAAATTGGACATGTCTGTCAGCAAAGTATATGGGCCAGGCATGGTGGCGCACACCTTTAATCCCAACACTCTCAGGAGGCAGAGGCAGGCAGATCTCTGGTCCACATAGCAAGCTCCAAGTCAGCTGGGACTAAAGGGAGACCTCGTCTCAAAAAGACAAACAAACAAACAGCAATCAAATGGGCTTCAAAACTTTTAGGATGCAAGAATCAATCTGAAGTTTCACTCATGCAATTAGTCTTATAGCTGTGTGACTAAGATCTGTAAGGATCAGATTTTAAAGTGGGCGTTGCAGCAGCATGAATGACTCAGAGAGGCCACTGGCAGGACAGCTGCATTAGATACTGGCTGCCCTCACTGAAAACAGTAGTGAAAGCACTTTTTTTTTTTTAATTTAAGACAGGGTATCATGTAGCCCAGGCTAGCCTTGAACTCGATATGTAGCTCAGGGTGATCTTGAACTTCTGATCCTCTTGTCTCTACCTCCCAAGTACTGGGATGACAGGCGTGGGCCACCATCATACCCCGGTCCATTTGATGCTGAGTATTGAACACAGCACTATACCACCTGACCACATCCCAGCCCAGAACACACATTCTTTGAGTCCTGTGCTATCTAATACTGTCCACGTTCCTTCTGACTGGGTCAAAGGAGATTTAATCATGGCTATTATACATGCTAACAATTTTTTTTCTTTTTATGAAGTATTGAAGTAAAAAGAATGACTTAAATATTAAATTTTCATAAGACAAATCCCCAAATACAATTTATTTTTGCAAGACTCATAACCTAAATGGAATTAAATATCAAAATTTAACATAATTCTTTAAAGTAATTTTATTTGATATAATGAATGTGAGAATCATCAAACCACTTGACAAATATTAGAATTATGATTTCATCAACTCTCTATTATTCTGCCTTGGATCATTGAAAATCGTTTAACATATATTGACTTGAAGATCTTAGTAATGCTTTCTCTGAAGTTCTGTAGCTAATATCCTTTTTAAAAATTTTTTTATTTATTTTTTATGTGTATGAATGTACTGTCTGGATGCAAGTTTGTGCACCCATGTCGTGCAATGCCATGGAGGTCAGAAGAGGGTCTCGGATTCCCCTGGAACTGGAGTTCTCCTGGAATTGGAGTTACAGTCGGTTCTCAGCCGCCATGTGGGTGCTGGGGATCCAACCCGGGTCCTCTGCAAGAGCAGTCGGTGCTCTTAACCGCTAGGCCATCTCTCTAGCCCCCTAATATCCTTTTAACTCTCAATCCTCTCCCCAATTCACTTGTTAGTTCAAAGTGCTTAATTGCTTCTGAACATAAAATTATCTGCATCTATAATCATCATTAATTATTGTGGCATTTTAACCTTGCAAACCTAAACAAACACATGTAGCTCAACTGACTAATAGAGGCTTCACACCCGAAGCATGAAGGAGATTTTCACTTGAAGATGTATCGAGATGTTACAGTGTCATCCATTAATAAATGTAAATGGCAGGCTGTATGCATGTGATTACTGCTGACATGCTATGCAGATACTACGATGACTTGGGGTAACCATGACTGCAGATGAAGTTCAGGATGTTTTGATAAGTGATGTGGAAATAGGCATCCAGCTATTTCCATTTCCAAAAGCTGAGGGCAGAAGGGCAATTTGCAGATTTGGAGCAGAACGCCAGTACATCTTATATGCACGCTTACACAGAAATATACAGTCTCACGCTTACAGAGATCTGCCTTATGATTTTCTGATTATGAATGCAGTAAAAACCATACTTTGAATTTAAATTTATATTCCTTACTCTGGATAGCAACATGTGACATCCGACTGTCAAAATCCTGAGCTGTGCCAGGGAAGCCAAAAAGCCCCACCAGTCAGATGAGTCTTCAGTGCTCCACTAGAAAGCACGCTTTGTGGTAGATGGATTTGCCTACTAAGTACAGGCTACTATGGGTGTTCTAAGCACATCTAAGACAGGCCTGAGGAAGCTGTGATGTTGGATATACCAGGCATATATCCTTGGCCTATGTTTTCAACTTACCTTAGGTTTATAGGGACATTACCCATCAGAAGTAGAGAAGCATTTTTGTATTTGAACCTGTATGCATGCGTGTCTCTCATCATCCATTTCTCAAGGAAAAGAATCTTGGGGCCTAAGAATCAAGGCTGGGAGGCTCATAATGAGGATGTACTGCATATTGAAAAGTGTGTGTGTGAAACATCTCATAGTGCTCTATAAATCTGTACCATTTAAAAATATTTTTATTGAAGTTTTGTGCATTTCTTTTTTATTTTTATTTATTTTGTATGTGTATGAGTGTACTGTCTACATGCAGGTTTGTGCACCCGTGTGGTGCAATGCTGTTGAGGTCAGAAGAGGGTGTCGGATTCCCCTGGAACTGGAGTTAAAGATGGTTCTTATCCTCCACATGGGTGCTGGGGATCGAACCCCGGTCCTCTGCAAAAGCAGTCGGCACTCTTAACCGCTAGGCCATCTCTCCAGCCCCACTGAAGTTTTGTGCATTTCCTGCATCATTTCTCAGTCTAATTTAGACTCATTCCCCTTTTCGTGCCCCCCACCCAACCTGAGTTCATGCATTCTGCCATATATGCCTTGTATCTTTTTCTGAGTCTTTTAAAAGTTTTTCTATGCTGAGGATTATTATTCTGGGGAGAAGTTTACTGTTTCAGTCAGTTCTTTGTCCTAGTCCTTTTGTTGTTGTTGTTCCCTCCAATTCATATTGCTTCAAAATATGCATATATGTGTGTGTCACACATATGCTAAAATTATGTCATCTGAAAGTGGACTGTATGTTAATTCCAATATTTCAGAATTCATACTTTTCCCTTTTAATTTTATATTACTCTGAAATATGTGTAAATACCCTGTACCCACATACCAAAATTACAAAGTCTGAAAATAAGTGGTAAGTTAATTGTAGAGCCCATTAATGGATTCACAATTATAAGAGCACAGTTGCCTTCAGATAAAAAGAAATATAACATTAATATTGCTCAGTTTGCCTTACAACTAGCTACTTGGTGCTAACATCCACAAATGAAAGATACTTTTGTTTGTTTTTCTGGGACTGTGTTACTTCACTCAGCATAATATCTTTGAGTTCCATCCATTTACCTGCAAAGTTCATGATGTCATCTTTCTTTACTGCTGCATAGAACTCCATTTTCTTTTCTTTTCTTCTTCTTTTTTTTTTTTTTTTTTTTTTTTTTGTATTTAGAACAGGGTCTCCTTTAGTCCCACCTGTCCTGTCTAGCTCCTGCTATGTAGCACATGCTGACCTTGAAGTCACAGAGATCTGCCTGCCTCTGCCTCCCGAGTGCTGGGATTAAAGGTGTGCACCACCAAGTCCAGCCTACTTCTTTGTTTTTTTGAGAAGTTCATATATTCTGGATGTTAATGCTCTGTCAGATGTATCACTGGTGAAGGTTTCCTCCCACTCTGTGGGTTTTCTCTTAACTTTATTGATTGTTTCTTTCACTGTACAGAAGCTCTTGAGTTTAATGAGGTCCCACTTGTCAATTGTTGACCTTATTTCCTGTGCAGCTGCTGTTTGATTTAGAAAGTCTTTTCCTACGCCTATGTCTTATATGTTGTTGCCAACGTTTTCTTCAATCACCTTCAGAGTTTCAGGTTTCACACTGAGGTCTTTGATCCATTTGGAGTTGATTTTTGTTCAAGGTGAGAAGTAGGGGTTTAATTTTATTCTTCTGCAAGTGGTGATCCAGTTATGCCAACACCATTTGCTGAAGATGCTGTCTTTCCTCCATTGAGTCTTCTTGGCCCATTTGTTGAATGTGAGGTGGCTGAAATTGGATATGCTCAGGTTTGGATCTTCAATTTTGTTCCACTGATCTATGGGTCTGTTTTTGTGCCAGTACCAGGCTGTTTCTATTACTGGTTTTAGCCCTGTAGTATAGTTTGAAGTCTGGTATGGTAATCCCCCCTGTATTGCTGTTTTTGCTCAGGGTTGCTTTGTCTATCCAGGTTCTTTTGTTTTTCCACATCAACTTTAGGGTTTTTTTCTGTGTCTGTGAAGAAGCTCGTGGGATTTTAATTGGGATTGCATTGAATCTGTATATTATTTTGGGCGGGATGGTCACTCTTACTATCCTCCCAATCCATGAGCATGGGAGGTCCTTCCATCTTCTGGTGTCTTCCTCAAGCTCCTTCTTTAGGGATTTAAAATTTTCATTGTAAAACTTTTTAGTGTCTGATGGAGGGTGCCAGGCCGGCTGGACACACAAAGTTCTCGGGCTGTGGTCCTGCCATCCCATCATCGCCAGGGCCACCCAGCTCTGGTAAGGGCACCATGTGCCAGAGGATCACTGGGAACTTTGGCCTCCAGCATCTCTCCAGTGGCCACTTCTGGTGGGAGAACCTCAAGACCAACGTGGAAGTTGGAGACGTGGCAAAGCAGTACCTAGAGAAAGGTCTTTTGGTTCCAGATCACGTGATCACACGCCTCCTGATGTCAGAGCTGGAGTCCCAGAGTGGCCAACACTGGCTCTTGGATGGTTTCCCAAGGACATTAGTACAAGGCGAAGCCCTGGACAGAATCTGTGATGTGGACCCTAGTGATCAGTTTGAATATTCCATTTGAGACACTCAAAGATCGTCTGAGCTGTGGATGGATCCACCCTCCTAGTGGGAGGGTCTATAACCTGGACTTCAATCCACCTCACGTGCATGGGATTGATGATGTGAGATGGATTGATGAGCCTCTAGTCCAGCAGGAAGATGATAAACCTGAAGCCGTGGCTGCCAAGCTGAGGCAGTACAAGAATGCAGCAAAGCCAGCCATCGAACTGTACAAGAGCCGAGGAGTACGCCACCAATTTTCTGGGATGGAGACTAACAAAATCTGGCCTTATGTTTACACATTTCTCAAACAAGATCACACTTATTCAGTCCAAAGAAGCATACTGAGCCCTACATAGGAAGAACCCAGAAGACGTGGTGGTTCATTCAATCTGTGTGTGTGTGTGTGTGTGTGTGTGTGTGTGTGCAGTATTGGTGCCGTGCCCAAATTAGAAGCTAGCTGAGATAGCGTGCAGCATCTTTTCTAGTTAATGGTGAAGTGATAAGGGAACTAGCGGGTAGAAAGAGTTTGTGAAGAAAAACCCTCCTCTGCAAGTGTGCCTTGTCCTTTGCAAAAAAGCCAGTGCGGGCTGGATTCCCACCGGTGTGGAACATGCGCCGTAGGTGGGGCTGACAGCCATGTTGCTATCACAGTCTTTTTGCCTGTGATGGTGGGGAGCTCTGGTTACCCCCACCTCCCAAAGGCTGTTGAAGCACAGCTCTAGCAAGCCTGGGAACGCAAGGGTCTGGACTTGGCTCCGTCCAGTCCTCTCGTTTGCCCCCTTGATGAAGCTGAATTGACTCAAATTGCACTCAGCAGTACTCTTCTTTCCAGCGACTGTGTCTCCTTCCTCTTCAGTCAACCCGCTTTCTGTTCACTGTTTTCTCACATCTATTTGACCCCTCTGTACACTCTTCAGTCTTCTGATAGTTACTGCATTTATCCCTCCCACTTCCTTCTGTGAACTGAGAGCTGCGGGACTGAGTTGAGTCCCTTTACACACTGGGAACTGAGCCAGGCAGAGGGGTGTGCTTTAAACCGCTGCTCTGACTTCTGGGCCCACTCTGTACCTTTTATTGTCGGGGAGGGTGGTATGAGATTCCCAAAAGTCTTCTGGAATTCTCAAAAAAACAAGGGAATAGCTCACGGAAATGATGATCGCATTATGTACAGACCTAGTGATCAGATCATATGCATTGTTGGACTAATGAAATGGTTAGATGAAGAGTGAGCTGCTAAGTGTTAATGCTGACAGTGTTTTTCTCCTGTGAGTAACCCAAGCAGACACGATAAGTACGGTAAAGGGAACAGGGTCTGTGGGCCTGAGGAAATTGTTGCATGAGATGTACATTGTACCTAAGTTGAGTTATGAGAGCTTTACTATTATGGGAACACAGAATATTGTTTTTCTTCCTATTCCAAAGATGCAATCTATAGGTGGCCATAAAGTCCAGTAATGAAGATACTAATATTTTGTCAATCATTATCAATAAAAGATAAAAAAAAATTTTAGTATCTTTGGTCAGGTTTGTTCCTAGATTTTTTTTTTTTTTGGAGGCTGTTGTGAGTGGAGAAGTCTCCTTGTATTTTCTTCAATTGCTTGTTATTGACATAAAGAATGGCTACTAATTTTTCTAGGTTAATTTGGTATCCCACCACTTTTCTGAGCCTGTTGATGGTTTCTAGGAGTTTTCTGGTGGAGTTTTTGGCATCCCTTAGGTAAACTATTGTGTCATCTGCAAAAAGGGATAGTTTGACCTCTTTTCCAATTAGTACTCCTCTTATTTCTTTTCTTGTCTTATTGCTCTTGTGAGCATCTCAAGCACTATATTGAAAAAGAGTGGTGACAGGGAGCAGCCCTGGTGGGTTCCTGACTTTTTAAGGGGAATGCTTCTAGTTTTTCCCCATTTAGAGTAATGTTGGCTGTGGGTTTGTTGTATACGGCTTTAAATCTGTACATTTTATATTATCAGTTAAAATAAGTTGCAAAAATGTACTTTCATTGTATACTAGTTTTGGCTTTTGTTGTTGTTGTTGTTTGTTGTTAATTTGTTTGAGGGAAGAATGCCCCATTATATAGCTTTGGCTGGCCTGGAGTTGCTATGTAGACCAATCTGACCTCAAATTTATAATCATCTTCCTGCCTCTGTCTCTCGAGTGCTGGGATCACAGGTGTGCACCACCATGCACAGCTCCTTCATACAATTTGATTTTTTTTTTAGAAATCTATATACTTATTGATTTATCTATTTATTGCATGTGTTTGTGTGTATGCACACTTGTGAGCTTGCCATGGAATACTCACGGAGGTCATCAGACAACTTATGGGAGTCGCTTCTCTCCTTTCACCAGATGGGTCCCAGGGGTCAAATTCAGGTTGTCAAGCTTGGTAACAAGTCCCTTTACCCATTAAGCTGTATCTCGTTTGGCCCCATTGGATTTTCCTTTTAACCCTGGGAATGTATTCCTTTTAAATATCCACCATGCTTGTTTAAGAGATTATTAAAACAATATGAGCAGAACAAAAGTTGTTCAAAAAAACCATGTAGAAGGCAGCAGGATGCTAAGCAGGACTTAGCTACTACCTGGTGGGGTGGATTACAAGCAGCTCCTGGGAGCCTATACCCATAGGACTCTCCTGAGAGGGAGTTACCTGGTGGGAAAGTGGGCCTCTGTATTTGAGAAAGCTCAGAGCTGGGAAAGGCTGATCAGATATGCTCCAAATATAGGGTATTTCATGCCCTGCCAGCCTGGATACCAGGGTGTAATCATGGGGAATATAGGTTCCTGTTAGAGTATTTGTACCTGTGACTACACGGGGATTTCCTGCAAATATTAGGGTACCACTCCCCTTTAGATGATAGCACAGCCAGAGACTGAGAGGCTCAGCCTCCGAAGACCGAGGGCAACTCATTTGGCAGCTCGAGAGAAGAGAAAGATTTCATGACAACAGCCTGTTTGGAGCCAGCTTGGAATTACGCAGTGAATCCTCAGTGGTAACCTAGCTGCGAAGCTGGAGGTTGTAGAATGAGCTGAGGTGAGAGCCAGGCTGCATCAGAAGAGACGGGGGCCTGTGAGGAGGCCCAGGGCCAGAGAGCAGTGATGTGTTTGCTCTTCTAGTTCAAATCCACTTCCTCAGAATTATGCTGGGCCTCAGGCAGCCCAATAGCTCAGGGCCAAGGTGAGTGTACTAGATGCTTTTCTCATCCCTGTGATCAAGTAACTGCGAACGACTTAAGAGAGGAAAGGTTGCTTTACTTCACAGTTTCAGGAGGGTCAGCCCGTGGTCCCTTGGGCCCATGCACTGGGCAGAACTTTGTGATGGGAGTAGACGGTGGAAGACCATCTTCATGGTGGATGGGAAGCCGAGAGAAGGAGGGCATGCAGAAAGAGGCCAGGACAAGATAGGTCACACAGAAATACATCCCCAGTGACCTATTGCTTCCAATTAATTACCCTTCATTTTTTCCAACAGTGCCATCGCGGTATGAATCTACTGAAGGGCTAATTCATTGATTATGTCAGTGCCCTCAGATCTAATTTTCTGTTATCTATAGTAATGTCCTCCAAGATGAAATCTCCCATGTTGGAGGGAAGCTTAAGATGGGGTATTCTATAGGGAACTAAACAACTCAATAGCTTCAGGAAGTCCTTGAAATTGACCAGGCTCACTAGGCCACTCCCTCTCCAAGCATAAACCAGAAGGACCCTTGAGAGATACTCAGAGCAGCCAAACTCTCTGGAAGAGGCGCAGACCAGCTGAGCTATCTGCAAAGGACACTCTCCAACCTGTTGAGCTGTCTGCAGGTTGTGCAGTCCGCTTCCTGTTTCCAGGTCTGTGAACTGTTACTGTGCTGAGGTGGGCTTTTGTGCTCCAGCTCTCTCTTGAGTGATTCCTGTTCCTGCAAGCAACCCCTCCTTTATGCTCCCATAAGAAATGGCAGTAAAGCTCATCGGTCCACCAAGATGGATTTGGGTGGCTCCCTATCTGGAGTGAATGAACATTTGTTCATGTCTCCCTGAGAAGAGTGTCACATAATGTTGTCTCTGGATTTGCCATGATGGGCACACCAGCCGTCTCCCTAAGTTCCTAGTCACTTCTTAATGCAATCCGTTGAGAGTCAGCATCAACCATCACAGCAAATGGCCCACTGGTTGGTACTGATAGCTCGGTTTCTCTTCTCGCCTGAAAAACCCCTCTCAGAATGTTACAATTTGGAGAGATAATGCCCATTCATTGTCTTGTGCTGGAAGACATTATTTTTGGCCTGGCAAGATGTCTCAGCAGGTAAAAGCACTTACGGCACAAGCCTGAAATCCTGTGTTGATCCCCAGATTGCCCATAAAAGTACAAGGAGAGAACTGACTCCATAGAGCTGTCTTCTGACCTCCATGCATCATGGAACACTCACCCCAACACATACACAAATAATAATAAATGTAAACATTTTATAAAGATCTTTTCCAAGGTCCCAGTGTAAGGACATAGACTCAAATCTCCCCGTTTCCCCTGGTGACTCAGCCCTGAGCAGCAAAGTTATTTCTATGGCCACAATTCTCCTCAAGGGATCACTATTAATTACACTCTGGCCAGGAGTAAATTCCCTATTACCATGACTAATCCTCAGAGTCACGTGATGACCTCATTGCCTGCCTGTCTTCCCTTTCTGAGAATTTATCCCAAGTATATGTAAGAAAATGCACAAGGGGATCTATGACAATATTCTTTGGTTAATGGAATTCTGAAACAAATGAGAGTGGTTAAAGTAAATTATGATAAATTTATATAGTAGAATGATATATTTATATAGGAGAGAGTAAATTGAAGTCATAGAACGGATACTCTTGTGTAATAGAAATGAAATCCAAGTGATAGAATGCTTAGGATTTTTCAAGCATCATGTGAATGTTTTCAAAGTAAATTTGGGTATAATGAAATATATTAAAATGCTTTTTCTCTAATTTAAGTGGTGATGTGGGGGAATATTGTTACCCATGGGCTTTGCAAACAAGACTCTCTCTCCTGTCCCTACCCACTGCCAGGACAGTGACAGAAAAGGACCCCAAGGCTTGCAGAATAGTTTTTAACAATCTAAGGAAATTATGATAAATGTTATGTGATAAAATCAGAATACCATACACAGCATATCTTACTTTAAAAAATCTTTTAATTTACTTATTTTATGTGTATTAGCATTATGCCTATATGTATGTAAGTGCGCCCGTGTCATGCAGTGCCCGAGGAGGACAGAAGAGGGTGTTGGATCCCCTGGAACTGGAGTTATGGACAGTTGTAAGCCATCATCTGTGTGCTGGGATTCAAACCTGGGTCCTCTGCAAGAGCAGCCAGTGCTCTTAACTGCTGAGCCGTTTCTCCAGCCCCCAACATGTCTTACCTTTATAAAATACTCCCAACCCCACATGCAACCATAAGAAATGACTGGGAAAGTACATACTAAGATATTGATGGTGTCTCTTGATTAGATTTTAGGATATCAATATTTTATTCATTTTTCCCCTTTATTTTCCAAAATCTGTTTGCTTTCTTATTTATTGTTTGTTTGAGATAGTCTCCTGTATTTCAGGCTATCCTCAAATTAACTGCATAGCCAAGAATGGGCTTGAATTCCTGATCTTCCTACCTCCACAAGTGCTGAGATTACAGGCCTGTGCTAGGACATGTGGTTTATTCTGTGCTGATATGGAACCTAGAATTCTCTGCATGCTAAGCAAGCACTCCACCAACTGAGCTATATCTCCAGGCCCAGTGAATTACTTAGAGTCTAATGCAGGGCCTCATGCATACAACTGAGCTGCTTCCTGTGGGGAAATTCAGTTTGAGTTAGGTATGAGGGGGCTAGCTTTTCAGCCAGCATTTCTCAGGGACACAGATGTGGGTCTTAAGGCATCCCTGACCCCTCCCCACAGGTGAGAGCAGTACATAATGCAGAGAGGAAAACAACTCATGACACAACTTGTGACCTGACTTGTTACCCAAGCATATGATACAGGGCAGAACAATAGCAAATAATGTATACAGGGGGCGTGATGCAGAGGTCTGGGATTGGCTGGGAGAAGTGACATCATTCTGTTTATATAAAGGATGTGCTGTATACAATAAATTAAATCTTCATTACCACCTGACAAGATTCCCAGATTTGTGTAAGTTTAAGCCCGTCAGGCTTGTGTTTGAGTGCTGAGTGCTAGCAATGGCTGGGGGAACCTGGCAGGTGCCTGTGAAGTCCGGCGTCAGAGCCGGCAGTTGGACGACTGGTGACAGTGGCGTGTCTGTGCCAGCGAGGAAAGACTGGGGAGAGCTGAACAAGTGCCAGTCTGAGAGGTCCGGCATGGAATCAGTGGTTCCCTGTCTGGTGTGGGTGTTGGGTGCTCACGGGAGTGTTAGGGAAGGGTGATCAACCGCTAGCCTACAAGGTTAGCACATAGCCAAGGGGGGCTGCTCCTTCCCCTTTTCTCCTAATTCCATTTTTTTTTTTGTCTTTTTGAGACAGGGTCCCCCTGTAGCCCCAGCTGTCCTGGAATTCACTCTGTAGACCAAGCTGGCCTTGGACTCACAGAAATCTGTCTGCCTCTGCCTCTGCCTCCTGAGTGCTGGGATTAAAGGCGTGTGTCATCACACCCAGCTATCCTAATTCCCTTTTATCCAGTACATGTGGGTTGCATCTCTGAGTGCAGGTGAATGCTAACTACAGCCCTTCCAAATTTATTTTTTCTTCCTTTCTTCTTTTTAATTTAAATAATTATTATTTGTACATATATGAATGTATTCCCTGCATGTAGGTTGGTGCACCCATTCCGTGCAATGCGGTGAAGGTCAGAAGAGGGGGTCAGATTCCCCTGGAACTGGAGTTAAGCATGGTTCTTAGCTGCCATGTGGGTGCTGGGAATTGAACCCGGGTCTTCTGCAAGAGCAGTCAGTGCTCTTAACCACTGAGCCATCTCTCCAGCCCCCTTATTTTTAATTTATTAACATGTTTGTTTAGCCCATGGGTTTAGAAGTACAAAGAGCTCCAGTTGGAGTGAGATCCCATCTTACTGCAGGCATGTATTTCTGTCCTCAAAATTTCTAGAATGAATATATACCATGGTTATAATGGGGAGGTATTTAAAAGAGGTTTTCATTTTCTTTCTCTCCTAATAGTCACCCCAATGTTAACATTAAGAGTCAGAGATTTGTCCCTTTGGTATTGCCCCCTATAATTATAAAGCAGTAATATACATATTAATTACATACTAATTAATACCAAATAGCATTTGCAATGCTAATACAGAAGTAGAATTATGCTGTTGCTCACATGGCAAACAGTGGTTGTTTCCTTCCATGTGTGCTTTTTTTTCCTGGTGCTGATATTACCTCATTGTGGGGGTTTGGGGCGAAGGAGAATGAGATGGGGAAAGGATCTGGGAAATTTAAAAAAAAAATCTTTTTTTTTAATTTTATTTATTTCTGTATGTGTATGAATGTACCGTCTGCATGCAGGTCTGTGCACCCGTGTTGTGCAATGCCGCGGAGGTCAGAAGAGGGTGTTGGATTCCCCTGGAACTGGAGTTCTCCTGGAAATGGAGTTTCAGACGGTTCTCGGCCGCCATGTGGGTGCTGGGGATCGAACCCGGGTCCTCTGTAAGAGTGGTCAGCGCTCTTAACCGCTAGGCCATCTCTCCAGCCCCAACACTCTCTGTTTTTGACCTGAGTCATTGTTACAAAAAGCTCACCCTGTGTTTCCCAAGCTATACTTTTATTTTATACGGCTTTTCTGTACCTGAGTTTTATTTTACAAAAAAAAAAAAAAAATCACACAGCATAAAAACTTGGAGCTTTAGCTACAGTGCTCAGGTGGTCTTCCAAGAACCCCTCTGTCAGTCAATTACCTTTCTCATACCTGGTTCCTCCAACTTCTGATCTTCTGAAATACCCTGGATGCTAGGCTTGCCCAAGTCCCACCTCTCCCCCAAAGACTGCTGTTACTCCGCCTGCTTTCTACCACAGGCTCCACGTCTACAGTTCAAGCAAGCACAGATGGAAAGTGTTTGAGGGAAAACTGCACCCGTAATGAACATGTACGGACTTTTCCTCATCATTATTCCCTCAACAATACAGAGCAACATTCACCATGCGTTCCCATTGCATCGGGTATCAGAAGTCGTCCAGAGACTATCAGAATACAAGGGAGCTGAGGCATTGGCTGTATGCAAATGACTCCACTTTACTCAAGGAGGATCAGAACCCACAGGTTTGGGCATCCACCTGTTGGGGAGGAATGTCTTGGAACCAACTCCCCAAGAATAGGGACGCACAGCTGTATATTGAGCTGGGATTTGAGCTACATCCTACTTTTATTGAAAATGGTGACAGAGCTTTTGTTTCTTATTCCCTTTACTTTGGGGGTATTCTGAGAGAAAGAAGAATCATCTTCACATTTCATGTTAAAATCCCTAAATCTCCACCTTGGTTTTTAGCATAATCATGGGGAGATTTTTTTTTTTTTTTTTTTTGGTTTCCTGTGTCTTCTAAATTTTCTGCAGTGAATAGGCATGACTTTAATAAGGTGAGCACACACACAAAAGGTACACACAGAAGGGCTCAGTAGGCCGTGAAGCACCTACATCTGCCCCTTCCTCACATTCTCACTGAGGCAGCTAGGCAGAAAAAGCCCACTTTCCTTTGAGACTTCAGCTCCCTGACACCTGTCAGAGAACAACACCTCTTTGTCAGGGCATGTGAGAAGGTGACTCAGGGTTCTTTGCTTGGGCCTGGGGCTGGTTCTTAAATAGCCTTTACCATGCCAGTTCCTCTGCATGAATTGTGGAGCCTCCCATGTACTCTGAATGGTTAGCCTCCAATGCTTGTTTTTATAAGAGAATTCAGTGGTATTGGTGTGGGGCAGGGGGTACAAGTCAAATGATGTCATTCCAAGCAATAGAGGTGAGCATGATGTGGGAATTCTCCATGGCTGCTTCCTACAAGGCTGTCCCTCCGCTTGGTCATAGGGGAGTGACCCTTCTGAGGTGGACACCCTCACCCTGGAACACTTGTGGTCCTTATTAGTAAAGGATTTACCACCCAGGCTCAAGGCAACTTGAATGGCCTACAGGCCTCTACAAGGGCTCAGGGGGCTGATGGGAATCAGCCAGGGACCCTAAAGGTACAAATATTCACATTCCTTGAGCTCTGAGTTCCCCCTCCACCCCCTAGACATTGCTATTTGAATTGTCTCATTCGAGCATCAAGATTCCACAGGGCTGTTCCTCCTTTCTTCCAGACACTTCCAAGCTCCAAGCACTTCTTCTTCCACTCCCAGGACCTTCCCCTTTCTCTGTCACTAAGATTCAGGTTTTCTACAGCCTACCGACAACTGCACTTTGCTGAAACTCTTAAGAGAATTTATCTATCCAATTAAGTGAGGAAATTGCTCTCTAAATTTAACATGTCCATCAATCTCACCCACTATGGCAGCACTGATTTGGTGGGCTGAATCTCTGAGGTTGTTTTTATTTAATTCAGCAGAAACTACATTAGGTTTCCCCAACCTCACAGGTTTACTCATTTCTCAATTTGGTTTTATTAAACTCAGCGTCAAACACATCTCATGAATCACCCTCATCGATATTCCTGCTGGACTCCCCATCCCTACCCTGGAGCTCACAGGAAGAGCTGCTCAGGGAACAGGCCAAACCTCTCTTGCTGTGTTGGAGGACAATGACTGTACCTTGTGCCCCTCTTGAGAATTCTGTTTTCCCCCAACCTCTTTCTGAAAGGGAGCAGGGCAATGAGTGTATGCATGTGTAGAAACGCACACGCAGAGACAAGCTCTGTTAAAGTCAAACACAGGGCTGGAGAGATGGCCCAAGAGCAGTGGCCGATCTTGCAGAGGTCCTGGGTTCCATTCCCAGCACCCGCATAGCAGCTAACAATAGTCCCTAAACTCCAGTTCCAGGGAATCCAACGCCCTCTTCCGGCCCCTGCAGGTATTGTATGCAAGTGGTACACTTACATACATCCAGGCAAAACACTCATACATTAAATAAAATTTTTTTAAATTAAAAAAAAATAGTCAAACTCTTCTTGGGTTTTTCCTCCACATTGAGAAGCCATCTGTCACCTCTGAGCACTCCACTGGTGTGCCAAGAGGGGGCCTCACACATATGCACAAAGACAGTTCCACTTGGAGACTGGATATCATCTTTAATTAATAATGCCACAGCTTAACATCCTTTTTGTTGCTGTAGCAGATGGTATGTGTGTGTGTGTGTGTGTGCACGTGCGCGCGTATGTGTGTGTGTGTGTGTGTGTGTGTGTGTGTGTAGTCCTGAATAGATGAGGGGCCAACAGAGACTCCCAAACAGTTCTCAGCAAATGACTTGTGAGCAGCAACAGTCTCCATCGGGGCAGAGGCCAGACTCGCCCCCTGTGGTCTTGCCCCTTCGATCCTGCCGGACCACCTTGCGTGCATTCTGAAGGGGAGGCTCAGGCCTGCGCCAAGTATGATTAAAGGGTTTCTCAGCACAGACCAGCCTCCAGTTCTCATTCCTCACCACCCCTGACCAGAGGGAGGTCCCTGGTCAAGATACATATTTCCGGACAAAGGCCAGCACTAGCCCCCTGTGCCATTTGGGAGCACCACCACAGTGGCCCAGCCCTGGGCCAAGATCCAGAGCTACTGGGCCATTTGATTAATTCCTTTCAGAGACAGGCTAGGTATGGCCCAGGCCTTTCTTGGGGCCATCAAGAAGGGGAAGACTTGGCCGGTGGTAGCCAGTGGAGTCCCATCCAACCCAAGCCAAGAGCCTGTTCTCCTGCTAGATCTACTCTCCGATCCGTCACATGCCCAACAGGTCCACAGCTCAGACATGGCAGGGGAGGGTGACGGTGGGTCACAGGAGGCCATGAGACCTGGGCTGAGCTGCATCCACAGCCATGTGCCAGCCTGCAGCCAGCCCTCTCCCCCATGGGACTGACAGCTAGAGCTTTCTGAAACCAGACGGGACCTCCACAGGCCAGCAGCAAGTTCTCAGCCCGGTGTAGAGGGAAAACCAAGGTGGCTCTGCTGTCCATTCTGCTGCTCTGTGCCTGGGAAAGGCAAGGAGCCCGAGTCCCAGGATGGTAGGATCAGCTGTTGGGGAAGCAGCGCTGTCCAGGCGAGGCCTCGGGCCGGAAGCTCGGCTTGTTCAGTGGGCTGGGGTAGTAGGTGGTCGTGTACACATTGGTCTGCTGCAGTGGGTAGAAGTTAGCTCTGTCATCAGGGATCAAGTTATTCTTGTTCAGAGTCTATGGGGAAGAAGGAGGAATCAGAGAGAGGAAGGAAGGAAGAAGATGGGGATGGGGTCAGCTCAGACCAAGTCACCCAGGAGCCAGCCAGTGGGGGGACATTCCAGGCGTTGACCGGGCATCACCATGGCCCCTTCCCACTGCCCACCCACTTATGCCCAGCATAGAGCCGGGACCACTGTACCCTTCACCCTGCTCTCTGCTTCTACATGCAAGTTCCCACCTTGAATTCCATGGGTGTATACTTTTCATTCTTTGGGGTGCCCCCACCCTTGTAGTGCAAGTGGTTGGGGGTGGCGGGATGGACAAGCGTGGACTCCTGAGACTGACGCTGGCAAT
Source organism: Rhizomys pruinosus (assembly GCA_009823505.1). Classification (NCBI taxonomy): domain Eukaryota; kingdom Metazoa; phylum Chordata; class Mammalia; order Rodentia; family Spalacidae; genus Rhizomys; species Rhizomys pruinosus. Next base: position 282,823 of record VZQC01008455.1, on the reverse strand, counting down.
GCTGGCAAGACAGGTACACTGCCAAGGTCAGGAGCCCGGAGCCCAGGAAGCAGGAGACGCCAGTGGCCACCAGGTGGATGAGGCTGAACCCTGGAGGGACAGGCAGGTGGAAAGGAAAGGGCCCCAGTGAAGAAGTAGACCCCCTGATTCCCTCCCTGAGAGCAGAAAGCCACAGGAAGCTCCAGGACATGAGGACAGGAAAGGGCTTTGGGACTAGAACCATGGGACACTGGAAAGCTGGGGAGTGTCACCAGGATCTTCTCGCCCTCAGCATGTGGGTGCAGTCAGAGGTGACAAGATGACAACCTGAATATAGACAACTTCCTTGAACCCAGGCCAATGATGGCCTGGCCAGATCTCCCTGTGCATGACCTTGAAGCAGTGGGGACCCCCAGGCTTGGTTGTCTACAGCAGAAGCGAGAAGAATCCAGGCTCTGAAGTGGGTGGAGGAGGGACAAGGACAGTGACTGAGTGGATCCTTTTACCTCCACAGCTGGTGGCCTCCTCCACGCTGGAGGCCGGCAGGATGACTGCAGAGAAATAAGTAGAGGGTAGGGTAGAGCAGAGAGGGAGGACACGCGTTGGGGACCGAACCGGGAGATGATACGAAGGTGCTAGGACAAGGACCTACCGGGAATCTCACTGTAGGGACAGGGTCGGCTCTGGCTGCTGTTGCCAGCGCAGGCACCTGGGCGGGGGACAAGCTCCTCACAGCTCCGGCTCCTGCTCTGGGCGCCGTCCTCAGTGCAAACACCCCACTCAGACCACAGTGACCAGCCTTCTGTGGGTTGTAGGTTGAAACGAGGTGGAATGTCTCAAAATGTTTCTGCTGAGGCTTGGGTGCTTCATGACATTTCCCAATCCCAGGCGGGAGCGACCCCAGTACCTGGGCAGGCTTGTGTAGCACATAGTGCCTCCTCCGTGTGCAGGCCAAGGCAGATGTCCTCACCTGGGGACGGCGCGGGGCTGCTGCAAGACCGTGTGCGTTGATAGTGGCCGCCACCACAGGATGCTGAGCACTGGGACCATGCGGTCCAGCAGGACCAGGCACCCCGCACTGAAAGCGGATGGGGGGTACCTTGAACCTCATGACCTCCTCATCTATCCCATACTGCTCCTCCTTAAAAGACCACGTTGTTGGGGCTGGAGAGATGGCTCAGCGGTTAAGAGCACCGACTGCTCTTGCAGAGGACCCGGGTTCGATTCCCAGCACCACATGGCAGCTAAGAACCGTCTTTAACTCCAGTTCCAGGGGAATCCGACGCCCTCTTCTGACCTCTGAGGCATTGCACGACATGGGTGCACCAACCTACATGCAGACAGTACACTCATACACATAAAAAATAATAAATAACAAAAATTTTAAAAAGAGCATGTTGTTAAGGATGCCCCAACCCAAGGGAGGCTGGGGGCGGGGAGAGCTGTTTCCTACCCCTCCATATCTCTCCTCACAAGCCAGCCTCACGTCAAATCAAATTCCCTATTCAGCTAGGTCCATAGCAGAGAGAAAAACTGGAGGGAAAAGGGCCCTGCTCCACTGGAGTGGTCACTGCGTCCACAATCAAGGCACAACACAGGCTTTTAATCTCAGCAGTCAATAGGCAGAGGTACATGGATCTCCGTGAGTTTCAGGCCAGCCAGGGCTACATAGTAAGACCCTGTCTCAAAAGAAGTAAAGCAAGCCCCAGACCCCTTCTTCCCCCGGGAGAAGAGATCCCTGGGTAGGCTGAAGAGTTCCAGGTTACCTGGGCAGGCCTGCGGGTTGCAGTCCTGGTACTCCGCAGCATCTCCCACGCAGGGCAGGCCTCCGTTGCGGGGCTCCGGGCTGGTACAGGTTCTCTTGCGGACGCGGAAGCCCAGCTCGCAGTCCCGGGAGCAGGACGACCACGGGCCCCAGGCGGCCCAGCCTCCGCTCAGCGAGTGCGCGGACGTACTCCCGCTGCGCAGGAGATCCTCCACCAGGGCTGCAGAGGGCCGCGGGCCTCAGACCGGCGCCCGCCCCGGCCTCCGCGGCCCCGCCCGCCTCCCCGCGCGCCTCCCCGCGCAGGCACGTACCGTCCGTGTCGCAGGCTCCGGAGCCGTCGGCCGGGCAGGTCCTGGTCTCCGTCCTCCTCTTGCCGAACTGCAGCCCGTGCGGGTCGGCCAGCGGCGCGCGGCACGTGAAGCGGAAGCGCTGCTCCTGCCGCGCCCCGCCTTGCGTCACGTTCACCGGCAGCCAGGGCGTCCAGGGCGTGTTGCGCCGCACCTCGGGGCAGCCGTCGGGGTTGCACGTCTTGAACTCCTTCAGGGAGGACACAGGTTTCAGAGCCCCGCGGCCTCCGGGCCTGCCCCGCCCAGGCCTGGGGCCTCGCGCTCGGCCCCCAGCGCTCACCACGCCGCAGCCCGGGCAGGAGTTGCCATTCTCGCAGGCCCGACGCCTCGACTGCACGCCTCCTCCACAGTTGCTGCTGCACTTGCTCCAGGACCCCCAGGAGGCCCAGAAGATGGGCACTGGGCAGGGCGTGTTTTCATTACAGAACCTGGAGAGGAGGAGAAAGCGTGTGAGCCTAGGGAGGTGTACAGCCATCCCTGGGATAGCCCTCCCCTGGGTCCCCTGGAGAAGGCAGCCCCCCCCCGCCCCGAGGGTGCCTGGATCCCCCCCACCCCCACCCTGGCTGTGCAAGCTCACCGCTCCTCCCGGCTCTTGCCCACGCAGATGCGGCCCCCGTGGCGGGGCGCTGGGTTGCTGCAACTTCGCTGACGCACCTGGAAGCCGATCCCACAGGATGTGCTGCACTGCACCCATGAAGACCACGGGGACCACGCCCCATTCCTGGTGGGGTGGGAGGGGACAGAGACACATGCCCCTCTGAGCCCTAGCTTCTTAGATCTGGGCTGCACCTGGGGCAGGTGGATTTTGTAATGTCAGGACTGGCAAGACAGTGACAGAAAATATCAGCTCCTAACCAGGCTGGCTCAGGCAGATTCGTGCATTCATCCGTTTGCTCATTCATGCCTCAAATATGTATTGAGAGCCTTCTTCCATAAATCAGGCTGTGCTCAGGGCCAAGGACACAGAGATAGGGCCGGGCCCCTACACAGACAGGCAAAAGGACACACTCTTTAGAGTAGGTCTCAGTTATTGTTCCAAACTGCAACCTTCCTTTCCCAAACCCTTTGCAGACCAGTCATCCCTCTTTCTCCCCTACACAAGCTCTGTCTCCACCTCAGACAGGATTAACTCATGTCCACCTTGACCTGGGTGATCAAAGTTGGCCTCTATTGCTTACTGGTACCCTTCTCTTTAAAGCAAGGCTAACGATTGAATTCCCACCCCTTGAAATTGCTGTGAGGGTTAAATGATGGAATGTAGATGAAATAATTATTTTAAGAGTCTTTAAAATTATGGGTTGGTTGTGATTATATCCATTTTATGGAGTCCCCAAGTACCAGGCACGATGTAAGTTCTTTACATACATTATCCCTTTAACCTTCTCAGCAGCTCTCAGAGGGGGGTATTGTATTCCTTACTTAGTAGTTAGAGGGCTTGCCAAGGTCATCTCTAGACTGCACAGCCCAGGACTGCCACCATCTCTTGCTGTCCCTCAAGTGTGGGACACCAAGGCTTATCGCCACTAGCCTTTGAAAGTGACTCCCATGCCTGCCCGTCCTTGTCCCTCATCTTCTCCTATGATACAGAAACTTGTCTTCTCACACTGTGGTGGGAAATCTGCTACTGCTCCTATTTCCTGCCTTAGACATTAGCCTCCTGTCTAGTTCCCAGCATTGACTCCAAGTGTAAACACCTGCATACGATGTCCCTTTTCCCCAATTCTCTCCATCTGGGTTCTAAGCAGACACCATGCAAGCTCTGACCTCGCCTACCTGGAGCAGTTGGCGATGTGGATGGCTGGCCCTAGGCAGTCGAGGCCCCCACAGCGAGGCCGTGGGGAGTCACAGGATCTGGCCCGGCATAGGCAAGAACCCGAATTGTCTCCATCTAAGTGCTCACACGGTTGCCATGGTGACCATGGGCCAAAGGCCCCGTCCCGGGTCACATTCTGCACCTGCAGACTCACATAAGGGGCAGGACTCCTGTCAAACAAGGCAAAGGCAGCGGAAGGATGAAATCCCAGGGGTGTGGGGAACATTGATGGGGAGTCATGGCTTGCACTGAGAGGAAGGGTCGGAGGGCACCCGAGGGTTCTCACAGGACAGGCTGTGATGTTCTGAGTCCAGAGGCTCATGTTGGAACTGTCCTCAAGCGTGCTGCACCGTTGCTGTTTCCCGTCCCAGCCGCAGTACGGGTCCCGTGCCCCGAGGCATGCCCTGGCAGATGGAAGTCCTGAGACTCAAGCCTCTGGCTTTCCAGCCTCAGCTTTGTCTTGCATTTTAGAATGGATGTACTCAATGCAATAACCTGGTGAGGTTGGACTGTCACTCTTCCTCAAATTCAGAAGAAAGCCAGAGAGCTCACCAAGGATCAAACTCTATCAGCAGACTGGACTGCTTTTCCTAGTGTGAGGGCCCCATCACGCCAACCTGGGGCCACTAGAGAGGATACGGATCACAGAAATGCAAGGAGATATCCTCTCCCTGTCAGATGCTCCGATTAGATAGACACAGAGATGACCTTAAAGTTATGCTCAGCTCTGGCTCACATGAAAATCACCCAGGGAACTTAGAGAAATACTGATACCTGACTCGACCCCAAAGAGACACAAATCTAGGTGGTTTTAAAAAATATTATTTTTATTTTAGTATATGAATATATTGTGTAGGCATACATGTAAGTGCATCCATGTTGTGCAGTGCCCTTGAAGGTCAGAAGAAGGTGTTGGATTCCCCTGCAACTGGAATTACAGATGGTTGTTAGCTGCCATGTGGGTGCTGAGAATCAAACTGGGGTCTTCTGCAAGAGCAGCCAGTGCTTCTGACCACTGAGCCATCTCTCCAGCCCAAGGCTCCTGACTCTTTTTTTTTTTAATTAATTAATAATTTATTTTTGTATATGTATGAATGTACTGTCTGCATGTAGGCTTGTGCACCCGTGTGTCATGCAATCCCACAGAGGTCAGAAGAGGGTGTCAGATTCCCCTGGAACTGGAGTCAAAGATGGTTCTCAGCCACCATATGGGTGCTGGGGATCGAACCTGGGTCCTCTGCAAGAGCGGTCGGCACTCTTAACTGCTAAGCCATTTCTCCAGCCCGGCTCTTGATTCTTAAGGGTAGGAGTGGCAGCATATAGAGTTAATTCTTTCCCAGCCCTGGTAGGGTGGTTTTTAAAAGTCCCCCTGCGAGATGCTAAAGAAAGCCCTGTTCAGAATCAGATAACAGTCTTCTAACTATACAAAGGAGAGGGAGAAGAGGTTTCTCAGGGATCCTGAAAATTCTACTTCATGGAATTGGGGTCATATCTACTTCCCGATTTTCCTTTCCCTTGCCCTGTATTCTATCTAACTTCACACCCATCCCTCCAAACACAACACAGGAAAGCAGGATATATGACTACAGTTCAGGGTCGTGTGGGGTTTCCCGTGCTTACGCTGGGAAGCACAGGCCAGCGGCTTAGCATCAGGGGAATGAGGTTAGCTTCCAGGACAAGGTCATATCCCAAACCCACTTTCCTGGCTGCAAGGCTGGTCTCCACGGAGTGACCCAGAAAAGAGAGCGGCTTGCGCACGAATGGATGGCTCGGATGCCTCCACTTCTCCCCCTCCAGGGATGATTCTTCCCTTTCTTCTTCTGATTTACCTTACGTTTTAAGTGAGAAATTTAAGTCTCTGCTACTAGGACTTCAAGGAGGAGGAAGAGAATCTGTGAGGATTATGGAGAGTCAAGACTTGTTGTCCATTGCTGACTAAAGAGAGCATCAGGTCCTGGAGCCAAGAGAGGGGCCCTGCAGCTCTGCAGTGAGCCCACTGCCATCCCTTCCGCTGACGGTCCCAGCTTTTACCTCCTTTCTGACCAGATCTACTGGGAATGTGGAGACAGTGCAGGGAGGGGCAGGGGCTCAGAAATCAGGAGGCACAAAAATGGGCTGGAGGCTCCACGGTGTCATGCCTGCTTGCAAAGGGATTTTCCCAGTGGCCGAAGGACCAGGGATTCTGGAAGCCAAAGCGATCCACACAAGAGCCAAAAGGCTGCAGTGTTGGTGTCTGCAGGATAGATAGACTTTTCCTTTTCACTTGAAGCTTCAGGGACAGTCATTTGTCAGTTGTGACTCAATTAATTTATAGAAAGGGTCCCACTCTGTAGCCCAGTTAGTGTGCTCATTAAGTTGTGTCAGGCTCTACTGGGGAAGGGAGAAGAGGCCATGTGAGAGATTTAAAAGAAAACAAAGGAGCGAAGAGTTGAAGAAGACAGTGCTGTCCCCTGATATAGGCTCACCCATACTCTTGTATAAGTGAAGTGGTCCTTGGAACCTCCACAGGGGAGACCCCCACCGGACTCCTCTGTTGCTTGTGAATCTGTTTCCTCTTTATGCACTCAAGGGCAACTTATCTAAATTGGCCAGTGTAAGTATGCTCATATTATCCTCTGGGATCAAAACAATCCAAGTGCACCAGACTGGCTTTGAGATTCTGCCCACTGGCTGACATTTAGACCAAGAAGCAGCAAATTCAACCAATCAGAACTCAATAGGTCATCGACTGAATTTAACATCTTTTGTTGTTAGCCACCAGGTAGGTGTTGGGAACCAAAACAAGGTCCTCTGGAAGCCATCTCTCCAGCCTCCAGAGATCATACTTTGTAGATGGCATTCCAGAGAATGACACCCAGAAATGTCCTCCAGCTCTACATTCAAGTACACATATATGCATGTACCCCCCCACTCACATACATACACAAGAGAAAGAAGAATCTTATTTGTTATTATCTGTTACAAGTCATGGCTAATTCTCTTTTGCCCAGTGAGTCTATATTCTATATAAAGTGCTGTATCAGGTGCCTCTTGAGCTCTATACCTTTTCTTAGAGATGATAAATTCAGTCCTGGGGTGTGTCACTGGGTCTCAGGAGCTCATGAATTAAGCTAGACTGGCTCAAGCCCAAGGGATCTGGTTATTACTGCCTCCTGAGTGACAGGAATACAACAGTGAGCCACCACACCAAGCATTTCTGCATGGGTATTAGGGATCGAATTGAGGATCTCCAGCTTGCAAATCAAACACTATGATGACGCAGCCATCCTCCAAGCTAACAAGTAAGATGCAATCCACCAAAACAAATGTCTGCCAGCAGGAAAAAAAAAAAATTGGTTACCGGTAGAAGAATCGGCTTATATAAGACTAAAGCAGAGGACTGTGGAGGAAACACCAGCCTCCAGCTCCTTCTTCTAGGGCTTCCAGCTTAAAACAATAGTTCCCAGTCTTCGGTGCAAGCTGTCATTTCCTGGGCATCGTTTGAAACACTTAAGCAGACAGAATTAAAAAGGTTGCCTGCGTCTGGGCCTTTGGGACAAGAAGAGGTCCCGGCATTAGGACCTTTAAGCTCCCTGGATGGGCAGCCATAGTTGAGAACTGCTGTTTCCCCACCATTGTCAGGGTCTCAGGCCTTGTCTGTCCAATCCCTGACAGAACAGGAGAGCAGGAGAGAAAGACACAGAGCAGATGCTGGCCCCGCCCTCTCACCCAGGCCCGCTCACTTGCTCAGTCTCTCCTGACCAGCTAAGGCCCCCAAGGAAGAAGAGACCAGATGCTCCAGACAACCTGCCCTGGTGCTGAGCCCTGCCCTGCCTGTCTGAAATGCTTTTGAGTCTCTCTGGGCCAGTGCCTGCTCCTCCTCCCACGAATAACTAGAGAGAATCACTGCTCCCCAAGCTCAGGTGCATTCATACTCCCTGCCTTTGGGCCAAAGGGCACCTCAAAGCTGACAGAACAAGGAACACGCTGAAGAAAATGAAAGCCCCAAGCCAAAGAGAGTTAGAGTGTGCCATGACTGTAGAGTAGAGGCAATTTAGAGTTCTTCCATAAAGGAGCCATCAGCCTGATAATATATCAACACGTCTTTTTATACTGCAGTGTCTCAAGCAGCCATTACAAAAGGGAACAGGTTCATTCTAACAGCTCTCAAGCAGGACAGAGATGGATGGCGGGTGTTGTAAGCCAGAGGATCCCGGCTCCCTGCAGCGAGCCCTACAATAGGAGCTGTCCAGGGTACAAACAGCATCCTGGGTCTTGGGAGTAAGTGACCAGTATTCAAGACTGCCCAGCACAGGGCCCGACTGGAAGGAGATGCCACTGGGCGTGTACCTTCCTTGAACTCATGGGTCAGGCAGAAGAGATCTGTGAGTGCTCTGAGATCAAGGCGAAAGATCTGCTGGCAGAAGGAAGGTGCTGACTCAGGCACTGAGTATCTGTAAAGCCCTGAGAGGTGTGAGCCCTGCCCCTGTCCGGCCAAGCCAGAGTCTTGGTTGTACCCTATGGGGCTGTGATGTGTCTGAGTGAGAGGAGCCCTGCGTCCTGGGTAGAGTTGATGTTCTCTCTCTCTCTCTCTCTCTCTCTCTCTTTCACACACACACACACACACACACACACACACACACCATCCATGACAGCACACTTCTGATGTACTTTGATTGGGACTTGGCTCCCAGACATCTAGAGCACACAGCTTGGTGGCTGCACGTACTGGTTCCTGTCTTTTTTCATACTTTGCAATAATATAACTTTGCAACTTATAGCTTTTAGACCCACCTGTAGGTTTTTTAAGTATTTTATATTTCTTTATTTATGTGAGGGACCACACACATGCCACTGTGGGTGTGTGGACCCTTCCCCCCACCTCGGGTTTATAACATGGTTTTCATCATCTACTTCAGGGGTGCAGATCCCAAACTCGGGAAACTGGACTCCAAACTAACCTCTGCCACCTCTTTCCAGAGTAGAAGTATATTGGGAATAGCATATAACTCCCCACCCACTCACAGGACCGTGCAGATGTGCAAATGCCGGCTCCTTGCCCTCCTCTCATCTGCTGCAGACCCAGGACTTCACAGTGGGCTAGAGTCACACTAGCTCACACAGACGTCCTTCTGCCCCCGACAAGGCTGCTGCCCACTGTCATTTGGGTGCTATGCGGGCTGTCTCCACTCCACTGCTCCACCACCATGACTCAAGTCAACATCCTTCCCTGGCACTTTCAGCTGGCCTCAGTCCACTTTCCAGGCCCATTTCCCTTGCCTTTTCTATACCAGCCTCCTCTCAGGCCAAATAATCAGTCAACTGAAGCATCAGCCCCGGGCAGCAGGCCACTCTGTGTAGGGCAGGGCTGACTGGTGAAGAATAAACAATTCTGGGCCACTGAGTTTGCTGTTGATATATAACCTCTTGGAGAGTAAAAAGCCCATATTAAAAGTATAATAGCAACACAAGTGTTTAAGAACACAGAAATGAAGGAAATGCTATCAGCGGGCAGCCAGGGCTTCCTGGCCAAACAGCTGTCTGAATTCAATGTCACAGATTTGGAGCCCCAGGCTGCAACCTCCTAAAAACAATTGGGCCAAAAAGGGAATAGTACATACCTTTTCTGACTAGCTAGCCTAGATCCTTCATGAGTACCAGGCCTCATCTTTACAATTTTGCTTAAATTAGCCATCATTGGGCCACCAAACTCTCCCAGCCTGCCTCTGTCATTTTCCTGGCAAGAGAACTGAAGTTCAAAAAGGTTGGGTAACCTGCTTAAGATTACACTTGTGCCCCTTTCCTAAAGCCTAGGGAACAATTTGTGGAAGAGGGGGCATGTAGAATGTAAGGGCTGCAATTGGGGTGAATTGTGAGACTATAGCAATATAGACTGGACACTTATTTGATCAACATGATTGTACATACAAGCCCCTCCAGCTGGATGGTGGGAGCCTTGGGCTGTGTGGGTTTGGGCATAGCTGCCTGCAAATTGGTTTTACATGAAGGATGCTTGTATTCATTATTTATTATTTATTGTTAAAAAAAAAAAAGATTACATAGCTTGCCGGGCATGGTGGCACACCCCTTTAATCCTAGCACTCGGGAGGCAGAGGTAGGTGAATCTTTGTGAGTTCAAGGCCAGCCTGGTCTACAAAGCGAGTTCCAGGACAGCTGGGGCTACAGGGAGACCCTGTCTCGAAAAGACCAAAAAAAAAAAAAAAGATTACACAGCTGAGCAGAGCAGAGCTGAGGTGAGTCCCCAGGTGTGTCTAATTCCACGCACTGTTTCCCATGACACCCTTCTGCCTCTCCCTGTTGTGGCAGACCCAGGCCAGGGTCCTCTCCTCAGCCAGATGTGTGGAGAGCTTGGAGGCCTAGTCACACAGGCCTCCCATACTGACAAACAGCCCCGCAGGTGCCCGAGCACAGCAGGCTCTGTGACTGTGTCACACTGATGGAACCGTGTGGGGAGGGACAGAGGCTCTACTGCATGCCCTCCAGCACCCGCCTCCCATCACCATTCGTCTTCCTCCCCTGCCAGCAGACCTCTGCCCAGCTCCAAGTACTATAGAACAACCCTTGGCAGCAAGGATCCCATTTGTCTCTCAAATGCTAAGGACCAGTGCACAACCAGGAGGACCCCTTGGTGAAAAAGCCACAAAGTCCATGTGGCTGTGCCTGGGCCAGCTTTTGATGATCATGAAGGCGAGGGATCCAGGGTGGCCTCCCGTTGGTGACACAGTTCTGTTTGCCCTTGGTTTCTCTCCTTAAATACTGGTGTCACTGCTGACAATTTTTTTAATTCTGTGGCCCGGAAGCAGCATAACACTGCGAGCCTCTACAGCTCTTCTATGTGGTTTGTCTGCCTCCAAAGGGGGGGGGGACACCATCCCCCAAGTGCCCTGTATCTGGGCAAGAAGTGCTGTGGTTTCAAAGGCAATGATCTCCAAAATGAAGGGCTGCCCACAAGAACAACCGCCACCCACAATTTGCTAAGTGATTCCCCCCAGGCAGTGAGTGATAACTGCTTTCCATTGATTGACAATAACAAAATCCTTCCAAGATGTTTTAGGAATAGGAACCCATTTTCTGGAGAGTTAAGTGACTTCTTCAAAAGCATCCAACTGGAGACCTGGAAGTTAAGATGGCGTGTGTGCCAGACTTCAAAGCCTCACCACCTCCCTTCAAGGTCTGATTGGTGGGATAGCCTCCACCCCACCCTGGCAGCCCTCTGCCCTCCTGGCAGTAGCTTACCCCTGGCTGCGGTAGGCTGTGCACCTCTCCAATGGGACCCGCAGCACACCATCGCTCAGTCCCACGAAGAGCGCGCGCTCGCTATGCAGGATGCGCAGACTGCGAAGGGGCTCTCGGCGCGCAGGGGGCAGCGCGTGCAGCTCTTCCAGGTAGCAGCCACGGAGGCTACGGCTCGCGGTGGACAGCGCCTTCAGGATGGTGCCCGACTCTGGGGAGGCCAAGAGAGGTGGCCTTGAAGCTGCGGCAGCTCACAGCCATGTCCCCATCGGCAGCCTAGGTGGGGCCTAGTCAGCTCACCGGTGCCTATGTAGAGCACGTGGTAGAGCGTGTCCTTGGCTTGCACAAGGTCTACCACCAGGTGTGAGAATCGCACGCTGTCTTGAGTGACGCAGGGCTCAGGCGTCACGGGCTGTACCGCCTCGCTCATCAAGAAGAGGCGCTGTGCGTCCTGCAGGCTGCGCTCAGTGAGGTTCTCGTTGGGGCCTGTCTCTGGCAGGGTGCCACACTGCCACAGGGAACAGGGTCACAGGTGCGCAACCCCCACACCACAGGGGCTGCCAGGATCCCCTTCCCACCCAAGGGCCTTGGGCAGATGCTAATTCTCCAACATCCCTACCCCAAGGATCTTGCTGGAGTCCCCGGAAGCTTTCCAGAAAAAGATATCTTCTTTAGAACTAGGAGACCCTGAGATTGGGAAGCTGAAATCTGCTAGGGCTGGGGAAGACGACTGGGAGGACAAAGGGTCTGGCCTAACTCCGGACGGAATCGTTTGAGTGCTAACAGAGTTCTTCAGAAGTAAGCGTCCATCCACAGGGTGGTCCAAGCTGTTACCCCTATAACCCTATCAGCTCAAAGCGCTCACGGTTTCCAGCCCAAAGCTGGAAGGCAGTGAACAATCTTTTATTGCACACTATATCAGTCTTCACAGAGACCTATGAGGTACGACCCAGTAAAGTTCCAGATAAGGACAAAGAGGCTCCGGGAGGTTGGACGACCTGCCCAACGTCACATAACGCTGGAGGGGTCAGGATTGCTAGATGGAGAAGCCTAAGGTCCTTCCCAGCTCTACACCGCCCCCGCCTGCAGCAGGCAGTTGGATGGACGTGAAAGTCAATCCCATTTGTGCTCTCCTCTTCCCATCACAGGAAGGGGGCCTCACACCACCCAAGGTAGCCCTGACTATGCCTGCAGAGGCCTTGTAGGCATTAGTTCAGCTGCTGGATATACCGTGAATAATCTCCATATAAAACACCCAAAGTCTAGCACAATTTGCCCGTGTAATGCTCTCTGGGTCTCCCACAGTTCAAAGAGCTGAGGTGCCTGCCCCTCTGAAGGTGTGGGGTCACACAGAGCAATGCTCAGAGCCCAAGCTCTCTGACTCTACCTCCTTCCATCTTTTCTTGATCACAGTCTGAGAAGTTACCACCCTCTTAGGGACCTGTCAGAGACCCCAAAGACAGACGTAGAGGATCAGGGACAGGACTGTGCTAAGCAGTTGAGAGTCAGCTTGTGGCTGGTGGGGGAGGGGGACAAGGGGAGGGTGGCTGTACCTGGAAATTAGGGATGGGGTTGGCAATAGGCAGCCAGGCAGCCCTCGGGTTCTCCTGGTAACGGAATGGGCCATTGAAGGCCCGGGAGATGGCACTGAGGTTGAAGGCGCAGACGGCGGAAGCAGCGATGCTGTTTCTGAAAGATAAGAGATGGTGGGATGCGGCCCTCCTTGTAGGCCCAGCACCTTCCGCTGGAGCCCTTCTGCCTACTGTCATGTCTGATCTCCCCAGCCTAGGAAGCATCTAAGATGCACCATGGGGGATGTCAAAGAATGAGGCAGTGCCGTCCTCATAATCTCCAACCCTGGGAAGGAACCCACTGTCAAGAAACACTGGTGGGTCTGGTCCCTCTGTGTCGATTCCACATCCCTTTCTCTCAGTGAGGGGTAGAATTATAGCCAATGGCCTACATTAAGAAATACATTTTTTCTGGGCGTGGCAGTGCACACCTTTAATCCCAGCACTTGGGAGGCAGAGGTAGGCAGATCTCTGGGAGTTCAAGGCCAGCCTGGTCTACATAGTGAATTCCAGGCCAGCTGAGGCTATAGGGAGACCTTGTCTCAAAACCACAAAAGAGAAAAAAGGAAAAGGAAAAGGAAATACATTGTATGAGCCTGGAGAGATGGCTCAATGGATAAGAGCACTGGCTGCTGTTGCAGAGGATCTGGGTTCAATTCCCAGAACCACTGTCCATAAATCCGGTTCCAGATGATCTGACACCCTCTTCTGGCCTTCGCAGACACTGTACACATGTATGCATTTATATACATGCAGGCGAAACACTCATGCACATAAAGTAAAAATAAATAAATTAAAAATATTTAAAGAAATACATTTCACATTGCATCTATATTGACATTTCATAAAACAATACATATCCAAGTTCAATACGTTATACTCTATCATGTGAGTCCAGTCTATTTTGATTTATGTGTGTGTGTGTATGTGTGTACATTAAACAGACAGTTAGCAAACCACTGGTTTATGCTGCAATCTGCAACTCCCCAGAGCTTGGTGAGCTCTACCATCCTTCTAGGCCCACTCCACTCTCCACAAGTGTGATGTGAAGAGCTTGCAGAGATGATGTGGTGGTTGGAATGAGAGTGTCCCCCCATAGGCTTTAAGTATTCAGACATTTTGTCTCCAGTTGGTAGCACTGGAGGTGCTTTTGGAGGTCTTAGAAGGTGTGACCATGCTAGAGGAAGTACGTTATTGGGGACAGGCTTAGTGAGTTTAACAAGCCTTTCGGTCTCCAGTCGCTCTCCCTGCTTCCTGTGCTCCTTGCGAGATGTGACCCTCGGCTTGCTGCTCCAGCTCCAGCCGTCATGCCTCCCACCACAATGGACTCTGATTCCCTGGAACTGTCAATCATAAGCTCAAATAAACTTTTCCTTTTATAAACTCCCTTAGTCATGGTGGTTTTATCATAGCAACAGAAAAGTGACTAATACAGATGACATTGTTACACCATGGGTCTAGTCCTAGTCTCTGCATTCCCTTCCTCTTCTCTCCCAAGAGTGTCCATTTTCCCCCCCCCCCCCCCGCCACCTGTTCCCAGCCCTGTCCACGCCCTCCGTTCATCCCTCTGGTGTCTCTGCAGCCTGGCAAGGCTTCTAATCCATACTGTACAGAGCATCCAGAGTGAAAAATTTTTTTTTGTCTTTTCAAGACAGGATCTCCCTGTAATCCCAGCTGTCCTGGAACTCACTCTGTAGACCAGGCTGGCCTTGAACTCACAAAGATCCACTTACCTCTGCCTCCCAAATGCTAGGATTAAAGGCATGTGCCACCACACCCAGCCAGAGTGAGAATTTTTAAATGCACACTGAGTTGCTCACTGGCCTGCTTCAAATCCTTCAGTAACCTCTCCTTGTCTTCCGGGTAAAGATCAAAACCCTGAGAGCGGTCTACAAGGTTAAAATGGGTTGCCCGACAGCCCTCCCATCTCTAGAATATCATCCCCTTAAAGGCGGAGCCATAACTGCTTTTGGCCACTACTGCCCAAACCCCAGCAGGTTAAGCACCTGGCATGGAAACGTAAAGCGACACATAAACTACTTACAAACTACAGTGTCGTCCCCCCTGGTGCCTCTCCAGCTGCTTTTGCCTTCTGCTCACAGCTGCCTACCCTCCTGTGCTAAGCAACAGCAAGTCATGGTCAGCACGCTTTCATCTCCTGGTCTGTGTGAGCTGTGCTGAAAGTCTGTCCCCTGGCCAGAATGGCCTCTCCGCTGCTCTTGGCCAGCCTTACTTCCATCCTTGCTTGTCCCCTTAGACTGTCCCTCATCAGTGCCTGCTACCTAGGGTCACTCTGTGGCTCACAAGCGTCTGATGTCCTGACAAAGGCCCTGCTCAGCATCCCTCCCAGCAACGGCCTTCCTTAGTCTCGATCACTCTTCACGTGAAAATCGCCGCTTTGTTAGCCTCCATGCAGAGGCGCAGTGGAGGGGGAGTCTGGCATCTCTAGGAAGGCCACCCTTCCCCTCACCCAAGGGATAAAAGGGGCTCCAAGTATCAGCCTGCATGTTTTAGTGGTGGCAGGAATCCCAGAGCACTGCTGCCTGAGTTGAAGGGACTGTGGAGAATCGCGGTTAAGTGGCTGCCACCCATTCAGCCCAGCCCGTCTTCTCTACTGTGGTCACTAACACACTCTCCCTTCATGGGCCATCAAGCAGCCGCCTTTCCTCTCTGCTTATCTGGCCTGGGCCTGCTCTTCTCAGTAACTTAGAGCAAGGGTTTACCACTCCAGAGGTGGGGAGCTACGAAATGCTCAGATGACCAAGTGCAGGAGAATGCAATCCCTGCTTCACAGAGGAAGACACTGGGCTCTGAGGAGGGCCTGGCCAAGCCAACAGACTGACAGGCAAGGTGGGTGGCAGAGGGCAGGGACTCACACGTTGGTGGTGAAGACACCGTAGATGAGATCCTGCTCCGGGAGGTGGAAGGCACTCTGCAGCTCGTTGTAGTAGAAGGGGACCTCCCCTGGGCGGGAGCAGTTGAGCCGCGCCTTCATGAACGTGGTCCATGTGTCCTCCAGCAGGAAACGGCCCCCCACGTCATTCTTGCACACTCGGGCCACCCGAGAGTACACAGTGCGCCCACAGTCATGCTCCACGGCATTCTCCCGCAGGAAAAAGTATGCAAACAGCCCAATGTCAAAGGCCGCCACAAAGTTTGGCTCTGGTGAGATTGGCAGAAAAGGAAAACGTGTCAGGCCATCAGGGAAGATGACAGGAGACTGAGAGGGACTCGGAGTGGGGACCTTGGACCCCTCCTGGTGACCCAAGGGCTCTAATTAACCCTATTGCCACCTCCAATACAAAATGAAGCCATAAAATTTGTTAATGGGATACTGTGCACTATTGTAAGAACATTGTTGGTTCACCCACTTAATCCTCACCAGGATTACTGCCCTATTAAAGATGAGAACATCCTGGGACAGAGAGGTTCAGTGCTTGCTCAAGGCCACACAGCAATTTGGTAAAGAAATATATTCCAACAAGGGGCAGAAAATGCATACTGTCCTCCCTCTAACGTCTTCTTTCCCATAACTACTATTCCAGTCAGTCTCTCCCTCTCTCTCCCCTCATAGCCCGTCCTCTGTCTGTCCTGGGTCATCAGGAGATCTGGGGCTCACCCGTCTCTCCCCTCATAGCCTGTCCTCTGTCTGTCCTGGGTCATCAGGAGATCTGGGGCTCACCCCTCTCTTCCCTCATAGCCTGTCCTCTGTCCTGGGTCATCGGGAGATCTGGGGCTCACCCCTCTCTCCCCTCATAGCCTGTCCTCTCTCTGTCATGGGTCATCAGGAGATCTGGGGCTCACCCCTCTCTCCCCTCATAGCCCGTCCTCTGTCTGTGCATCTCCAGTGTGTCTTGGTCTTTGGGAAGATACCCGCTCTGCTCTAGCCACTTCCTTGTTGAAGCAAGAGAAGCAAGGACTGATGGGATGTCAGAAAAGGCGCAGCCCCACCCCAGGACTGGACCTCCTTACCGTTGAGCCACTTCGAGTTATACTGGGCAGTGCGAAGTGGTGGCCCGCTGCCCAGACTGCGGTAGATGGCCGGGTCTCGACCTGAGAAGTCGATCACGGTGGCCGCATAGAGCTCCCCTTGGGAGGAGATGACGGCTGTAGAGTTGTGGCGTGGGTCATAGGGGCAGCGGGCCACACCATTGATCTTCTCGATCATCCGGCTGAGGTTTCCCACCTGCAGACAGAGAGAGAAGAGGTGCTTTCCTTGAGGTCCTGAGGCCACCCATTCTTTTTATCCTAGGGTTCCGTTTCCTCCGGGACTCTGGGTCTCCGTGGACCTCCCCTCACCCCTTCTGAGTTAGCAGCCACCAATGAGGATAAGGTCGTACAGAGTGCCATGTGGACCCTAGACGGACTGTTCAAGTAAAACTGACCAATAAAATACAGAAGTCAGGGTCAATTTGAGTTTCAGATAAAGAATGAATATTATTCCTATTTGTCTCAAGATTGCATGGACAGCCTTGATTTTTTTTTCCTTTGTCACAGCTGTCAGTCCCACTCTAAGGCTGGATGTCTGAGCGAGGCACCTTGCCCTTGCACCCCTCTCTCCAGCCTCTCCTTCTGGCTCACCTGTCTGCTGGAGCACACTGGAGAAAAGGCGTTGGTGCCACACATGAACACCTTCCGGCCAGAAACGATCAAGACCCGCACGTAGTTCTGGCACTCCTCCTGAGGTGGGAAGGAAAGTGATGAGGGTTGCGCTCTGTCGGTGTGGAATGGAGCCCCCTTGTCTCATCCCAGGGCCTCACAGAGGCCAATGGACACCGACAACCCCACAACTCTGCGGTTCATGCCCACCCTCCCACTGACATAGGAGTCCTAACTCTGCCAGGCCAGGCATCTGGGGAAAGGATCCTCACGCCTACAAGGAGCCTCGCCCTTCCCTGACCACAGGCTTCCACAGATCCCCTGGGGCCACCTGCATGTACCTCAGTCTTTCCTTTGCTCTGGCAGGAGCGACGAGTGTCCTCGCTGGAGGCCCACTCTGTGGCCTGTGGGAAGAACACAGGATCATCTGACACTGCTCATACGAGCAGACAGCAGCCAGGGTATGGAGTGGACCGGAAGCTGGGAAGGGTCTGGGAAGCTGGCAGGGTAAGGCTTCCTCTCCCTGCATTAGATGGACTGGGAGGTGGGGCTGCCAATGCCCTCACCCAGAGCTGCCCCTGCCTGCTCCGAGTGAGGGCATCTGCAGGACCCACTGCCAACCTCACAGGTTCTATCGTTCCCACACAGCTTCCCCGGGACCTCTCCAGGTCAGCCACGAGGCTGCAAGCAGCCAAGAAGGGTTTTCAGCACCACCTAGGTATTTTTTTTTGGGGGGGGGGGATGTGCCTTCCATACATCCCTCAAAGGAGTGGGAGGCTGACGGAATCTCCTCTCCCCCCCCCCTTTTTTTCTGAAACACGAGTTGAGGATGAACTTGATCTTCTGACCCGCATGCCTGCTTTATGCAGCACTGGGGATCAAAACCAGAGTTAGTCTACCTACTTCCTTTCACGGGTCCCTCACTGCATCGTTCACACTGCTATGGGGTAAGAGGCTGGGGACACAGCTTTCCTATCTCCAGGGGCACTAGGAGAGGACTGTCCCCCCTCATCCCCTTCCCCCTTCATCTCCTCTCCCCACCTGTAGAGCAGTACTGAAGGAAGAGTGATACTTTTCACCCAGCCAGCAGCCCTACTGTGTGCATGTGTGAACATGGACTACTGGACCTGTCTTAGAAGACCTGAGCAAGCAGATTCTCATTCTCTCTCTCTCTCTCTCTCTCTCTCTCTCTCTCTCTCTCTCTGCTTTTAATTTCTCACAAAGCTGCTTTGTCTGGCTATGGGAGAAGGCGGGGGACAAGGAAGGACCCACAGGGCTGTTTTCCGCTTTCCAGAGCAGGCAGACACGCTCCTCGAGTTGCATGGCTGCGTGGAACAGAGGGATGCTGAGCCCTGCAATCCCTGAATGTGGACCCGACCTCCACTAAGCAGACTCTAGGCCAGTCTGGAGCTCAGACCTGCTTCCTCTCCACTTTAAAGAAGAACAGATGACCCTTGGGGTCATAGTTCAGCTGGACAGAAAGGACTGAGCACTGCTAATCTCAGGGAAAGCTGTGAAATAGGGGTGTGCACAATGAAAAAAGGCTACTGTGATTTCAACAGTAGGACAGGCACTGTGCCAAGGGACTTGACACGGTCTCTTTTTTGACCCTTGAAACAGCCATTGAAACTCTAGCCTTTGGCTCAGTATAATGGAGTGGAAACTAAACCCAGTGAGGTTGAGCAATTTGCCCAAGGTCACAAAACTAGCAAGCAACAGACCCAAGACACAAAGCAGACCACGGATACAGGAGGAGGAGCCTTTCTGCAGCCCACCACTGTTACCAGATTCCTCAAACTTATGGTCCAGAGATAATATGCATATTTATAATGACAACAGCACAGAATGGGCTTTTTGAAGTTAATTTATTTGGAAAATTATTTTTAGCGAGGTAATAATGCACAGGTTTTTTTAAAAAAAAACTATATATGAAAAAAAGATTTAACTAAAACCCTAAGTGTTTATTACTTCCATGCTTCGGCCCCCTTACCCCAGAACAACCATTTCCCAATGATTAAAAACCAATGTTAAAGCTGGGTGTGGTGGCATAGGCCTTTAATCTTAGCATTTGGGAGGCAGAGGCAGGTGGATCTCTGTGAGTTCAAGGCCCGCCTGGTCTACAAAGTGAGCTCCAGGCCAGGTGGGACTAAAGGGAGACCCTATCTCAAAAAGACAAAAAAAAAAAAAAAGTTAAACACCAATATCCCAGGGCTGGAGAAATGGCTCAGTGGTTAAGAGCATTTGCTGTTCTTCTGGAAGACCCAAGTTCAGTTCCCAGCACCCGCATCAGGTTGCTTACAAGTAACTGCCTGTAACTACAGCTCCAGGAGATCTGCCACACTCTTCCAGGCTGAGGGCATCAGCAGAACCCACCTCTCCCTCACACTCATTAATTTTAAAAAGTCCCAATGTGTGGACCCACCTCACCTTGCCTCTTTTGACATCCTGTAGACAAAGATTTTTCCCACTTGTCTGCCTCCACTTTACCCCACCTCAGAGCATTCCTACAATACCTTCCCATTCTCCTTTTATAACTCATATTTTAATTAAAAATCAGCATTGGTATTCACGTTATTGTAAATATGTAACGATTCCCTCTACCAGCGAGGTGGCTCCGATTGCCCTGATGGTAAGCCAATCTACAACGCAAACCAAATATGCTGCCAGTCACCCGCTTTTATCAGGTGCATTTTAATGGAAACATATTGAAAGTGCTCTTATTTAAGATATATTTTTATCACATATTGATCGTGTACATAAAAAAAGAAAGATCTGAGCAAATTTAAACGTCCTTAACCTTCTTTAAATTCCGAGCTCATCTCTCCTGAATCCTTTTCTGTTCGGATCTGTCACTGTTCATTTTGCTGTTGTCCTTTTACTTAGAGTATCGTTCATGAACTATGCAGGCAGGAATCCTTAGGTGGGTCATTCTTATCTCCGGGATTTTCTTCTAAGCTCTACACGTTTGGATGCTGACACTGTCTTGATCTTACCAGATGTCCACAGGTTTTCATTATTATTATTTTTTATTATATATATATTTTTTGTACAAGATTATGTTACTAATCAAATCTAGACCCATGTCCCCCACCCTATCCGAGGTCATTCTGCCAAACATGCTTTTCATCTCTTTCTCAGTCTTTCTCAAAATTCTCCATGTGGAAGTTGACTGTTTTGAAGAGAAGTTCACCGTTTCAGTCAGTTCTTTGATGCAGTCCTTTCTGTTGTTGTTGTTGTTTCCAACATGCATCACTCCCAACTACTTGTACAAAAGCTCAAGGGGCCGTGCACAAGAAATACTTACAACTAGGTAATTGGCACTAGCATCCACAGATGAGGGATACCATTCGTCGTTTGTTTTTCTGGGATTGTGTTACTTCACTCGGCATGATGTCCTCTAGCTCCAGCCATTTACCTGTAAAGCTCATGATGTCATCTTTCTTTACTGCTGCATAGAGCTCCATTGTGTAGATGTACCACATTTTCTCTATCCACTCATCAGTTGAGGGCATCTGGGTTGGTTCCAGCTCCTTGCTATTGTGAAGAGAGCTGAAATATGTCCACAGGTTTTCTAACCAACCTGGACTCATCTTTCTTTATATGTATCATCTTATTATTTTTATTTTATTTTATTTTATTGGTCTTTTTGAGACAGGGTCTCCCTTTAGTCCCAGCTGGCCTGGAGCAGACCAGGCCGGCCTTGAACTCACAGAGATCTGCTTGCCTTGCCTCCGGAGTGCTAGGATTAAAGACATGCGCTTAAAGACAGTTCTTAGCCTCCATGTGGGTGCTGGGAATCGAACCCAGGTCTTCTGCAAGAGCAGTCAGCACTCTTAACCAGCCTATTATTATTATTATTATTATTATTATTATTATTATTATTTTAGACAGGGTCTCC
This sequence comes from Rhizomys pruinosus, assembly GCA_009823505.1. Classification (NCBI taxonomy): domain Eukaryota; kingdom Metazoa; phylum Chordata; class Mammalia; order Rodentia; family Spalacidae; genus Rhizomys; species Rhizomys pruinosus. The sequence continues at coordinate 261,618 of VZQC01008455.1, read as the reverse complement.
CTATAGCCCCAGCTGGCCTGGAACTCACTCTGCAGACCAGGCTGGACTTGTACTCACAGAGATCCACCTGCCTTGCCTCCTAGGATTAAAGGTGTGCACCACCACACCCAGCTTAAAGACAGTTCTTAGCCGCTATGTGGGTGCTGGGAATCGAACCCGGGTCCTCTGCAAGAGCAGTCGGTGCTTTTAACCCCTGGGCCATCTATCCAGCCCCATATGTATGATCTTATAATCGTTGTCACATTAAGGGGCTGCTGTCAGCTAGTCAGAACAGCACGATCAAGACCACCTGTTCAGGTTACAACTGTATCAGGACCGAAGTCTGGCCAATAGTGACTATAAGATGCTTGCAATTGTATGATACCTCTGATTTCAGACTCATTAATATGTGAAAATGGTTATCTACAAGTCAATAAAAATCCTCAGGATCTGGTAAGTTTCCTTTCTTGAACAAGTTTCTGTTTTTCTTGAACTAAATAACTCTTGATTTTCTTCATTGGTCTGCTTTTCCAAAGGTGTTAGAAATCCATTTCAGTATCATTTTCTAACTGTGTGCACTAATTGTTCAGATAATACGTTTGTTCCCAACCCCTTCTTCATCTTCCTAACCTCCGCTCTCCTGCTCCCGTGGGCAGGCTGCTCGGAGCCTTCCTGCCAGCCAAGAACACAACTCATCTCACTCTTCTGCTTTCTGAAGCCCACGTTGCCCTGGATTTTTATTTAGTTGCTTAGTTTTGTAGAATACATACACCTCCAGTATCTTCTTAAGGAAACGAACATGGAGGATCAATTTTTGAAATTCTTTCATGTCTGATTGAGTCTTTCTTCACACTGACTATTTTCACACAAGGGTTCTGGGTTGAAAATGAGTCCAGCGCGAGCTTTCTAAACATTCACGTACCGCTGTCTTCTCGGTTCTAGCATCTCTCCTCAGAAGCTGGATGCAATTCTTAAGTCCCATCTTTTATGGGAACCCCTTTTGCTTTCTTTAGACTCTGGAAGCTTTTAGGTTCTTTCTAAGAGCAGTGACTTAAATGTCACCCAAGCATATGGGTCACTTCTGAGAATTCAGTCAGCTTTATTAGGATGAAGACTTGTCCTCTGTTTTGGTGACTTTTCTTATGCTACTTAGGCCTCCGCTTCTGCCTAACCCTTTCCTCTTTCTCTTTTTTAGACTGTATATTACTCCAATCCATGCTTGATCCTTATCCTTGATTTATCCTCTAATTTTCTCGTTTCCTATTTTTTAATCCTTAAATTCAGTTACTGTTTTCGCAACTGCATTGTCACTTTTCAGAGTTTTAATTTCTTGTTCTATAAGATGTTTTTATATCTCAAGATACTCTAATTATTTGTGTAATTTTTTATTTTTTTTGTTTTTTGGATAGTCTCTGTTTCTTACAGCTTCCTTCATTCTGTTGGTTTATTTTGGTCTTCTCTTTCACTTTAAGGCTTTCCTCAAGTGTGTGATGATACTTGGCTTTTCTCTGCACATTTTATTTTAATTTTATTTATGTATTTTTTATGCATATGAATGTACTGTCTGCATGTAGGTTTGTGCACCCGTGTCGTGCAATGCCTCGGAGGTCAGAAGAGGGTGTCAGATTCCCCTGTAACTGGAGTCAAAGATGGTTGTCAGCACCATGTGGGTGCTGGGGATCGAACTCAGGTCCTCTGCAAAAGCAGTCAGTGCTCTTAACTGCTAGGCCATCTCTCCAGCCCCTCTCTGCACATTTTTTTAATTTTTATTTTTTTTTTGTATGTGTATGAATGCACTGTCTGCATGTAGGTCCGTGCACCCGTGTCATGCAATGCCGCGGAGGTCAGAAGAGGGTCTCAGATTCCCCTGGAACTGGAGTTCTCCTGGAATTGGAGTTACAGACGGTTCTCAGCCGCCATGTGGGTGCTGGGGATCGAACCTAGGTCCTCTGCAAGAGCAGTCGGTGCTCTTAACCGATAGGCTATCTCTCCAGTCCCCTCTCTGCACATTTTAAAAGAAGTCACTAAGATAGGTAAGGTGGTGCACACTTTTTATTATTATTATTATTTTTAATTTTACTTATTTCTGTAGGTGTATGAATGTACTGTCTGCATGCAGGTTTGTGCGCCCGTGTCGTGCAATGCCGCAGAGGTCAGAAGAGGGCGTCAGATTCCCCTGGAACTGAAGTTCTCCTGGAACTGGAGTTTCAGACGGTCTTCAGCCGCCATGTGGGCACTGGGGATCGAACCCGGGTCCTCTGCAAGAGCGGTCGGCGCTCTTAACTGCTAGGCCATCTCTCCAGCCCCGTGGTGGTGCACACTTTTAATCCCAGCACTCGGAGGCAGAGGCAGGCAGATTGTTATAAGATCGAGGTATATATATCTCTATCTATCTATCTATCTATCTATCTATCTATCTATCTCTCTATCATCTATCTATCTATCATCTATCTATCTATCTATCTATCTATGTCTATATCTGTACCAAGATATACATATATCTCCAATTCCAGGCCAGCTGTGGTCTCAGGGAGATCCTCTCTCAAGAAGAAGAAAGAAGAAGAAGAAGAAGAAGAAGAAGAAGAAGAAGAAGAAGAAGAAGAAGAAGAAGAAGAAGAAGCGGAGGAGGAAGAAGAAATAAGTCACTAGCCATTTCCCACTGAAAGGAACCAAGACTTATTGGTTCTATCTTGGGCAGAAAATGTACAGGGCAAGCCAGGAATATCTCCTCACACCAATAGCTAGGATGCAAAAACAGCTAGAGATGGATTGAAGAGGATTCCCACTGTGACAGATCAGATAGTTAGTGATCAATGAACAGGGCTGGGGATGTAGCTCATCAGGTACAGTGCTTGCTTAGTAACCACAAGTCCCTGAGTTTGATCCCTAGCACCCCCTAAAATGGGTGCAGGGGCCCACATTTATTATCCTAGCACTTGAGAGGTGAAAGCAAGGTCATCCTCAGCTGCATCTTGAGTTGGAGCCTAGCCTGGGAGACATGAAAGCCTGTCTCGAAAACTGAAATAATGAAAGAAAATAACCACTATTGAAAGGTCCCAGCAATCTCATCATTTGAAAACTAGTAAATAAAAGAAGAATATTGAAGGTGTGCAGGGGGTGCAATGCCAAAGTGTGTCGAGGTGAAATCACTTGAGCTGGAACTTCAGAAAGGACCATTCCATTTGGCTTTACCTTTCTCATAGAGGGGTCTCCTCTGTACCAAGATAGGTAAATAGCCCTGATTACCAGGGGTGGGTAACGAGGACTGCAGGTAAGATGAACTGCTCATTGGAATAACACTTATCTTCAACGGCTTTTATAGCTTAGTGACATCCCTAGAATTTATGACTCTAGTTCAAAGACCCGTTTGTTCTGTCATTTCTTCACGAGTTCATTGGTTTTTGTTTAAAAGTATAAAAAAGCATCTTGCTCTGGTCATTTATTTGGATTTCATGGTCATGTAGAGATCTCTGGGTATGTGTACCACTTAAATGGTTTTCTTTTGTATTTTTTGGTTCCCATTCAGTTCCAGGGGACTGACGCCCTTTCCTGTCCTCTTCAGACATCGCATGACACAGGTACGCTTACATACATACAGGCAATACATGTATACACAAAATAAAAATAATAAACTTTAAAAAAGAAAGAAGCAGTGTGGGAGTGCAGAGGGAACCCCTTCTCCTCCATATTGCATGTTAGGCTACTTTTCTTTTCTTTTCTTTTTGGCATTTTTGAGACAGGATCTCCCTGTAGCCCCAGCTGTCCTGGAACTCACTCTGTAGACCAGGCTGGCCTTGAACTTACAAAGATCCACCTGCCTCTGCCTCCTGAGTGCTGGGATTAAAGGCATGAGCCACCACGCCCGGCCAGGCTACTTTTCTTATTGCTTCAGTAAAATACTTAAGGGAGGAAGGTTTCTTTGGGCTCTGAGTTTTGGGGGTACAGTCAGCCATGGCAGGGGAGCTCTCTGCTGGAGCAACTCCGGGTTGGGTAGTGGAAGTGATCCGGAAGACGAGGAAGCAGACAGCAAGCTAGAAGCAGGGCAGAGCTATAAACCACAAGGCTTGCCCCAGTAATCCATTCCTCCACTGAGGCCCCACCTCCTTGAGGTGCTGGCCAAGACAGTCCCACCATCGGAGAGCAAATATTTAAACACGTGACAAACACGTGAGCCTGCAGGAAACAGTCAGCAAACATTTGTCTTGCCTTTGCTGCATGACCATATCACTGGGTAATCACCACAGAGAAGTTTGCTTTGTAATGGGGGAACCGATCATCAAGGGTCGCCAACAAAGACTTTATGTACTTCCCGAGGGAAGTACTCAACACTATGAAGTAATCTTGCCAGAATCCAAATGATGAAGCTGAGTCTAACAAGCAATTTATAGGCAATACAAGGACTACAAGAAGATGGTGTTATACCTCCCAGATTGTAGTCAATATAATCAGGAAACATAAATAAATCGTACAAAGAAAGAAAGAAAAGAAATGCTGTTTAAAAGAGACTTAAGAGACATTTAAATAAACTATAACATTTTTGGATCCTAATTCAAACAAGCAAAATTATTTTGATATTTTTTCTTTTTGCAATGCTAAGTATGGCCCTGGGCCTCACATAAGCTAACACTGAGCTGCACTCCACCCCTGCCCCCCACCTCCCCCAGCCTATTTTGAAACTTTATGAAGCAATTAGGAAACCTCAGGTGTTTAGTGATATGAAAATATTTTTAAGTCACTTAAAAAAAATTTTTTTTTGTATTTCTTTATGTGTATGAATGTACTGTCTGCATGCAGGTTTGTGCACCCGTGTCGTGCAATGCCCCGGAGGTCAGAAGAGGGTGTCAGATTCCCCTGGAACTGGAGTTCTCCTGGAATTGGAGTTTCAGACGGTTCTCAGCCACCATGTGGGTGCTGGGGATCAAACCCGGGTCCTCTGTAAGAGCAGTCGGTGCTCTTAACTGCTAGGCCATCTCTCCATCCCCTTTTTAAGTCACTTTAAAAAGAATCCTCATTTTTTTTTTTTTAGAAATGCATATTGTTCTGGGCGTGGTGGCGCACACCTTTAATCCTAGCACTTGGGAGGCAGAGCCGGGTGGATCTTTGTGAGTTCAAGGCCAGCCTGGTCTACAGAGTGAGTCAGGACAGCTGGGCCTACAGGGAGACCCTGTCTCGAAAAGACAAAAAAAAAAAAAGAAAGAGAAATGCATATTGAAGTCTCATTCTTGTTTACTGTTTTGTTGAGACAAGACCAGACTAGCCCTGGACTGGAAATCTTCCTGCCTTGGTCTTCTGAGTGCTGGGTTACAGGCGTGAGTCACCACCCCCAGATCTCTTCTTTTCCCTCCCTCCTTCCCTCCATCCCTCTTCCCTTCCATCGCCCCCTCCTTTTCTTCCTTTCCTTTCTTCCTTTATTCTAGGCTAGTCTAGTCTAGTCTATTATTTTCAGTGCTGGGGCTGGAATCCAGAACGTTGCCCATGCCAGACAAGGGCTTTCCACAGAGCTCCGTCTCCAGCTCTGCATGTTGACATTCTGGACGGCATGATATGCCTGAGATTTGCTTCTAAACGATTCCTAACAGGATGGTGGGGAGGATAGATGGGGCAAGAGTAATGGTGATCTATACTGATACACTGGGGTCATTGTACCATCTATTTTCTTGTGCGTATGAGACTGAGCATGATGAACAACCATATTTGCTTTCTTTAAGAGTGAAGCACCATGCAGCACATTATCAGCCCCATGGGTGACTTCTCAGGGTGCTGGTGGGGTACCTCTCCTAAGGGTTCTAGTGGGGTACTCTACGGGGCGCCCCTCTCTGTCATACTCCAAAGTCTTGTCTCTGAACTCACCGAGTTTCATACACAAAGAATCCTCTAATCTCTGTCACGGGAGTGGGGTACAATGTGTAGATTTAAACTTGAGATCTTTGTTCTAGCCTCACACCCCGCCAATGCCCTTCACTCCTCCTACAGGTCCTAAATATGGATTCTCTATTTGAGACCCTGGAAGAAGTGTTTCAGCCTCCTTTACTGGGCAAATGGGGATATGGTGGGAGACTCCGCTTCCAGCTTCTCCATTTAGAGATTTATTTACTTATTTGCCAGCACATCATCTGGGCACTGTGTCCACTATTTAGCAGAGACTAAGCTACCAACAACTATGGAGGATGTGAGGTACCCTGGAAGAGAGCTGAGACCACCCCAAATGTCTGTCCAGACCCCAACAGAGCCTCATTAGTGTCCTGGTGTATGTGTGTGTGTGCGTGTGCGTGTGCAACAGTCATCATTACTGGGCTTACAGGCCACCTGGAACCCAGAGACCATAACACTGGGGCCTCCAGCCATATCATCCCGGGGAGCTGTAGTGACAAAGGTAACTCTTGAGAGCTTAACTGATAAACCCAAGCCTCCCAGCCCCCCAAACAGTGGATGATACACCTTGTTTTTGAAAATTCCCCAAACCAGGAGATTGAGTTATACTGATAATCTCCATTTCGGCTGAGCTGACTGCCCCTCAACTACACACACACACACACACACACACACACACACACACACCACACACAGAGCACATACACACAGAGCACACACAGCACACACAGAGCACACACACAGAGCACACACACAGAGCACACACACAGCACACATACACACAGCACACACACACACAGCACACACACACACACACACACACACACACACACACATACACACGCCCTGTGTGCTCCTTCCCTTCTAAATTGGGAAGAAGCTGGGGATTCTGATTCTTCTTAGGGAACAGTAGTTTACAGTCATTAGTTTATAACCTAACCCCTAATAGGGGTTAAGTTCTTAGAAGTCCCTTAAATGGACATTGGTTTGCAAAAACTGCATTTAGATTTTTCTTTAGGAGATGCCAATTATTTGGAGTATCGATAAAGCACTGAGGTTTAAATAGGCTTAAATCTTACCCTGGGGCTCCCTGGGCAGCTCAGTGCCCCCTTCCCCATCAGCACAGTGGTGGGGTAGACTCATTTTAAGCCTTGGTATAGCTGATTGTGATAGTGGAGACCGCTAGCAGTGGCCAAAGACCCCAGAAAGGGCAATGCCTGGCTACTTGCTGAAGTGAGTACTTATCACCCAAAGTCAAAGCTTTCTCCCCAGCCCGGACAGCTGGCCAGAGACCCTGGTCTCCCGCCAGCCTCACAGAGGGGGTGTGGGATGGTCTGCCCCAATTTCTCACTTGTTCTCTCTCCTTTGTGGCCAAACCTCCTAGAGCAGTTTACAAGGACATACAATGTATGAATTTCTCTCTTTAGTTCTGCCAGGAGAATCCAGTCTGAAGGTTGAGGATCCCACTAAAACTGAGTCCCCATCACAAGCATGAGCTCTGGGTCTGCCACGGATGCCCATGACTAAGACCACATCAACACCAAGCTGGGTGGACCAAACCCCAGGGCTCAGTCATCAAGCAGTCCGAACTTCCATGACTTATACGGTGCATGACTTATGCCCTGCCGACTAGCTGTGAAGAGGCCTGGGGAGACCACGTCAGCAGGGCAGCATCACAGACAAGGCTTGACAACCTAAACTTAGCTCTCACTGCCTATTGGACCCACTTGGGAGCTTTTGAAAACCCCAGTGACCAGGCTGTACCCCAAAGTAATTGCAGAAGAATCTCTGAGACACCAGCATTTGTCAAAGATCCCCTGGTGGAGCTAGTGAACAGTCAAGAGACCAAAGATCTGGAGTCAGCCCCATTCCCCTCTAATTTATGGTAGCCAGCTGTGTGATCCAGAAACCAAACTAGACCTCTGTGGTCCAGGTATGACTAACTCCTGCAGGGGTCACCTTTACACAGAAGTTCGTATGCCTGATGATCCTCAGGTTGTGGGATGCTGTGCTCTCATGTGACCCTGCCACCTTAAGGGCCCTTCCTGCCCTCCATCCCCCTGACACTGCTCCCCTTCAAATCTCTCCATCACGCAGCTGGACAACCGCAGTTTCGCCCTGACTCCCGGCTCCAGTCCCTGCTCTGGGTCAAGTGACTCAAATGTCAAGTCTATCTGTGTCGTTTCTCTGCTTAGAACTCATTCATGGATATCTATAGCCTTCAAAATACAAAGTGGACCCCTAAGGTAGCAATGAAGACCTCCTGAAATGAAGCCCCTCCCACATGGGGGGCCTCGTCTCCTACCCTTTGCCTACTCCCTCCCTCCAATCTGACCCTCGGTGCTGCGTGCTGTCTCACAGCACTGTGTGCTGTGCGCCTCTGTTCTCTGCTTTGCTGCCAGGCAAATAAAGCCTTTGAGCTCAAGTTCAAAGGCAGCGCCTCGCAAAACCTTTGCAGACCCTGTTGGGCCCGGAAGGCTCCTCTCGCCTCCGGGCCGCCCTTCTCACGCGTGCTTTTATTTCTCTGCATTCCTCTCTTCCAGACTTTAAGACTCTCAGTGGCAGAAGGCCTTCACTTGTAGATCATGGGAGTCAAATAATGATCAATTGCCAAGCACTTGGGGGGCAGGCCCCAGGACCAGCTCCCTCAACATTCACTTTGAACCTCTGTGAGGGTTTCCCCGGGGCCTTGACCTGCTAGATTTGGTACTTTGGCTTTGTCATCTATGGACACAAATTAGAAGTTAGGCTGGCTACTTGTGACCATGGACTGCGGACTCTGGGAACTTTGCCTGTCTCACTCAAGTCTGAGCTACAGGAATACACTGCACGGTCCCCCTGAGGGCACAGAAATCATGCACCATCTCCTATGTGCACTTAAGGGAATGGTCTTCACCTTTAGAGCTCAAATGCCATGCACCATGTTTAGTACTTCTTGCCCTCATCACTAACCAAGTACCCAGTAGCAGCAACTGAAGGGACGAAGGAGTCCTTGAGCTCATGATCCAGAGGGTACAGCCCATTATGGTGGGGAAGGCCTGGCAGAATTCAGGGAGGCAGAAGCATGTGGTGGAGAGGCTTCACATTTTGATGGATCAAGAAACAGAAATGGGACCGGAAACAGGGCTGGGCTGTACTTTTAAGGCTTGGCCCCAGTGACCCAAAGGTTCCATATCTTCCCCAAACACTGCTGCCAGCTGGGATCAAGAGTTAAAACCCAAGAGCCTATGGGGGATATTTCACATTCAACCCATAACACATGCATAAGCCTAGGCTTGGCCTTCAGAAGCTACTCGCTAAAGGTTTATCATGTGGGTAGACGGATAGATGGGCCGCTTGGTTTGGTAACGGCATGGATGAATGGATGCATACATGGCATTTCCTTCGTTTGTCCTAGTTCTTCCAACCTCTCCTTTCCAATGGGCACATGAAAATGTGCCCTTAGAGCTTTCTTCTGGTATCCAGACAAGAACTGCAATGGCCACTAGCAATGTGGGCCCAACTGGAAGCCAAGACACCAGAATGTCACCCTGGCTCAGCAATGGGGTTTTCCTTTCTCTAATTGCCTGCCGCAGTAACACTCCTTGCCAAACAGCCCAGTGCTTGATTAACGCCCGAGTTCTAACTAGATTGTGTACATCTGTCATCTTTCCCTGGAGTCAGAGAGTCTGCTTTCCTAATACCTTCAACCCCCCAGCTTAGAGCTGGTATGTAATAAGTGCTCAAAGAATGCTCGATTGCTGGGGGACGAAGAGAGCTCCCAGACATGGAAATGGAGGGTCTCCTCTCACTGAAGAAGAATGGCCGGCCATTCTTTCTCTATAATGTTCAGCCTCTGGGGAGATGGTTTGGCATCTGTTTCTCAATATGGAATAACTGTTCTGGTTCAAGGAGTCCCATTAAAAAGCCTCTCGGAGCACTTAGGGAATTATGCTTGGGGAGCCTTTCATGGCAGCAGATAATAAATCCATCACAGCTCAGTGAAAATGCTGAGTTAGAGTGGGATGTCTCAGGCCAAGCTAAGAAAGGAGCCAGAGACCCCATTCCCTTGAGGCCCAAACTCTGGGACTCTCCTATGGACTTAGGCTCCAAACTTAGAATGACCAACTGTCCCAGTTTGCCTTAACAGAGTCCCATTTTTAGCCCTGAAAGTTCTGCATCCGGCAAAGCCCCCAGACCCAGCCAACAGAGGCAGAGGGTCATCCCAGCCTGGTGCTTTTTCCTCCTTTTCTTGTGGGCAGCTTCTTAGCACAATACAAAAGCCCTGGATGACCCTCCATGTGCATGTTGGCTGAGCTCCACTTCTAGGTATCCTCCCAGCAGTGACCTCAATAGCAGGGTCTGAGTCCATGGCCAAGAAAAAGCAGGTGGTTCTTGCTATCAGTCTGAGGCTCTGAATTAGGAATCTCGCTATGTGGACTGACTGCCCAGCCCTCAGTTTCCAAATACAGAAAATTACAGGAAATGAAGAAAAACAAATGTACCTGGAGGAGGGAGACATTGGCAAGGCTGAGTCTGAAGAGGTAATTCCTGTGAAAACAGAAACAGAAATCCTAAGCCACTCAGCCTCCACAGGTAGATCCCCAGGAGACAACCTCCTAGCCTAGACCTCATGGGGTGCCAGGACTATGAGCTCTGTAGAGGACCCCAAGAGAAAGCTTTGAGTCTTAATTAGCTCATTGAACCTTCACGAAATGTGGCAGCAGCTATAAGAAACTCCAGTTTACAGATGAAGAAGCAGGTTGTGTCAATCAAGCTCTAGAGATAGTTAAATCAAAGAGCTGGGATTAACCCACAGACTTTATGCTGTATCTACTCCTGACTGACCCGACAAGCACAAGGAGGAATCTCTGAAATCAACAGGAGGCCACTATCTTGGACTAAGTCCCATATTGGGCCCCAACAGATCAGATTAAAAATAAAAATGGAGTCACCTATGCTCAAGTTTTTTGTCATGAAAGTGAAACTGACCTTCTGAAAAATCAGGAGAGAGAGAACAGCCATGGTCCCAGACAGGCAGGCCAGTACCAATTGCCATGGGTTGACCACAGGTATTATTCTGTTTTCTTTCTCCCACCCTCTACTTTACAAGAAAAGTAACTTTGAAATGACCAGTCTGCTTTTTGTTCTTTGTTTCTATTCTTTTTTTTCTCTCTCTCCCTTCCCCTCTCTCTGTACATAAAGCCATGCTCTTTGGCCCAGTTTACCAGATTCTAGAGTCATAAAGCTAGTTAGTACCTACAAACTAAACAGTTGTCATTTGTCCTGTGATTTCACCTTTCCCCACCACAGAAACTGTTTCTGTTCAAGAGAAACCCAGCAGCTCTTGCAGGGATGCATATGGGCCTCCCACACAGGCCCCAGGGTCCTGTTGGCTGCCTCCTCTCCTATAGCCAGTGATTCTGCATAGCCCTCTCCATGGCCCCTTCCTGGACCTCTTGGCTCCCTCGTCCAGCCTGCACAGCCCCACCAGCCTTAGCTTCCTCAAACACCATTTTCACAAAGCAGCAGATGGCTCACAAACTTTAATGATAATGATGACACTGCCACCCCACCACTACCATCAGACAGTCACTGAGGACTCATATTAGGTACCACCAAAATTGTTATGACTGAACTTTCCAGCCAGTAGGCCACCACCCAGGGACCTGGAACTTTGGAGTTGTGGGGGTGGTAGACTCACTAATCAGTGTAGCAGAAAGGTGAACTCAAGTTTGGGGAACAAGCCCTGCAGCAGAAACAGGCAGATCTCCAGCTCGGCAGCTTGCTGGGGTCCTGGTGAGCCCTCGCACCCCTATCTGTAAAATGGGGAACAGTCCGTGCCTGGCTTTCTTCATCATGGTCTCATTGAGACACAGTGAAAGGCTTCACTAATGACAAGCAGATGTGATTTGGTTTTCTCAAATAATCTTTCTGCCCTTCTTCTATTTGTTTTTGGCCGGTTCTCTTCGGGTTCCTGAACTTTTTAGGAATAATTACTCTAGGAAGTTCTTGCCACTTCAACTGTGCTTAGGGGAGAGTAGTGGTGGAGAGGCCAGAAAGGAAGGGGGCGGGGGTCCTGCTTCAGGAAGTCAGGGGTGGGAACGGGACACCTCAGGCAGGGAGACTCCACCTCTCTCTGCCCCACTCCGCTTCTCCACTGGCCTGGAGGCGAGGGGGCCTGACCCATGCCCTGGGATCCAGGCCTCCACTGCCCCATTCCCAACCCTCTCTCCCAGTTCTTGGCAGAGGTTCCTGGCCCTGTACTCCTGGCCCAGGGACAGATGGACTCCAGCTTGTGGCTCTGCCCCAGCTATGTGCTCAGGTAACACAGGCATCTGCTTGCAGCTTTAACAAATTAGGGGAAACATCGCATCACTTGAATAGTTTTTATCCCATCAAAAATCATTCATCATAACAGCTCCATGGGGTTTCTGGGAGCTGGGAGATGAGAGCAGAGAAACTCTACAGCCCGCCCAGCCCTCAATCCCACGGGGAACAGATGGATAGAAAATTCTCTCCATCCTGAATTTCAGAGGTCCAAGGGGGTCAGACAAAAAAAAAAAAAGTCAGAGGAGAGAGAAAAGGGCCCAGGAAAACAAGGAGGGGAATAAAATAGCCCAAGGTTCAGGACAGGGGCCCTGGGGGCAGAAGGACCAGTGCTGGACTCTGCTACTTTGCATCTGAAGGCAGAGCTAGGCTCAAAGGCCCAGCTAGAAGCTGTGCCTCTAGCTATGCAAGGGAAACCGGAAGATACAGCAACGAGGCTCAATGTGTGATCACAGGCAGGTGGCAACCTCGTTGAGCTGTCTGTCGAATGGGGGTGATCACAGAACTCACCTCCTGGGGTGACAGAGAAGACTGGATTATTTTCTGCATGTGTGATTTACTACCATACTGGATAATTTGTGGTATGATTTACTACTTGTACTAGCTGATTTTAATAAACAGATGCTCTGTAAAATAGTGCATGTGGCAATCCACAGGATGAACCATTTTCAAAATGCTTTTGCCAGGTTCGGAGCAGACTTCAGGGATGGCAGTCTTTGGGCTTAGAAAAGTGCATGTGTATCTTTCTAGTTTTTTCCAGTATTTGTTACATTTTTGTTTTTTGTGTGTGCAGGTGAATGTGTGTGCATGTATGTGAATGCGTGTGTATGTATGTCAATGTGTGTATATCCATATGAATATATGGGGGCACATGAGTTCCATAACATGCATGTGGAAGCCAAAGAACAGCTTATAAGAGTCAGATTGCTCCTTCTGTAATGTAGTCTCAGGGGGACTGAACTTGGGTCATTGTCCCTGGCAGCAAGTGCCTTTACTTCCTGAGCCACCTTCCTGGCCTTCTTTGGCCTTAGGGTCTCACTATACAGCCCAGGCTTGCTTTGACTTCAGGGTGACCCTCCTGCTTCAGCCTTCCTACTTGCCAGGATTACAGACATGAGTTACCAAATCAGGCTCAAACTGCTGGCTGGTGACATCTTAGGGATGGCATGAATATCAGTTTCCAGATTTTAAATTTGTGATACAGTTATGCAAGAGGTTATCACTGGGGTGGGGGGAGGGCATGCCTGGGTACATGAGACCTCTTTATTATTTTTAAAAATTGCATGTGAATGGATAACCTTCCCCAAATAGAAAGTAAGACAATTACTCTCCTTTGAATTAAAAAACAATGTATGTGTATGTGTATTTTTTATGGATGTCTCTCTGCATGATGCTGTGTGCACTTGGTGCCTTCAGAGTCCAGAAGAGGGTGTTGGATCCCCTGGAGCAAGAGTTACAGGTGGTTATAAATTGCCTAGCATGGGTACTTAGAAGCAAACTTGGGGGCTGGAGAGATGGCCTAGTGGTTAAGAGCGCCGACTGCTCTTGCAGAGGACCCGGGTTCAATCCCCAGCACCCACATGGCGGCTGAGAACTGTCTGTAACTCCAGTTCCAGGGGAATCCGACGCCCTCTTCTGACCTCCATGGCATTGCACTACACGGGTGCATAGACCTGCATGCAGACAGTACATCCATACACTAAATAAATAAATAAATAAATAAATAAATATTTTAAAAAGAAGCAAACTTGGATCCTCTGAAAGAGGAATATGTGTCCTTAACCAATGAGCCATCTCTTCAGCCCCAACAATGTTCCCTCTACATTGTGTGTATGTGTGTGGAGGGGGGGTTGGGGAAGGAACCATGCTCTGGTAGCCTGCATATATACAGACCACCTCTAGGAAGATGTAGAGAGGGCCCAGAGAGAGCACATTTGTGTGAGGGGTGGCCTTAGTTCTCCCTGGGTGCTCTTTTGCAACTTTTGTATGTTTTATAGGTTATATTGCTGCAAAATAATGACTTAATTTGGAAAAAAACTTAAATACTTCCAGCCCCAGGGTCACAGCAGCCCGGTGAGGCTGGCCACACAGAAACTAGAACTAATAACTTTACAGAAAAGGAACCTGAGACTCAAAGTCAATTTCACCCAAAACAAGAACCCAGTTGCGCTTAGTAGTAGACTGCAGCCCTGTGGGTGATTTGCTTCCTTCTCATACTGCAGGTGAAGGAGTGGAGGCCCGAAGGAAAGCCAAGGGGCAGTAAGTACAACCAGCTACATGGTGCCTGGCCAGTCCTCTCCATGTATACAAGCTGAGCCCAAACCTCCCGCACTCACCAGCCCTAATATAGATTCACTGGCTCTGGGGTTAGGAGACCTGGGTTCTAGGCCAAGGCTTGAGTCATCTTGCTGTGTGGTCCAGGAAGCTCCTCTTTCCTCCTAGGGTCTCTGCTTCTTCATGTTTAAAATGAGACCTTAGAATAGACCAGCTATGCTCAAGCTCGGACCTGCACCAATCACAGGAGGGCTTGTGATGCACGGCTGGGGCCCGCTCCCAGAGTTTCTGACCCAAGAGGTTGGGGCCAACTACAGCATTTGCATTTCCTGGAGCTTTGAGGGATGCTGGCCTGGGGATCCCCTAGCTCATTTCCAAGCTGCTTGCTTCTAAAGTTGGCAGCCAATGATTTTGTGGTGATTACCTCCTCCTACTTCTTCTCCAAGAGGGTCGTCTGCTCAGTAGGGACGTGGACAGTGGAGCAAAGGTGAGCAGGCCACAGGAACACAACGGAGCCCTCTCCGCACGTGGCCTGTGTCTGTACCCTGGGTGCAGGCTGCCAGCCGGCCAGCAGGGGGCTCCTGGGCACCTCTAACTGGGCAGATCCTGGCACCACAGCAGGGACAGGGCAGAGGGTAGGTAGCGGGCAGAAGGCGGGCATCCCAGCGCTCACTACCCTACCAGCCTCTGAAGAATGAGGCTGGATGACCCTGGGAGCACTGGACCCACCCCCTTTTCCTCTAGCTGCAATAAGCTTCACTCCATGGTGAACAGACATTCACACAGAAAAAGGGCCTGGCATAGAAGGACAGGGCTCAGGACACAGAGGTGTCCACAGTACTCTCATCTCAATACTGTTCCCTCAGCCGACTCCAAGTACACCCACTCTCAGCCCCAACTCTCCTGCACCCCATTACCTGGCTCCCACGATGAGCTGATTCCTGGAGGGATCAAGAGCAAGCTGGGAGAAATCCCGGACTCCAGGGTAGCTGAAGTTAGAGACCCACGGCTTCAGATCTGGGGAGAGAGAAGCGACCCTTCTGTTACTGCCGCACCAGCATCGACCAGAGGAAAGGAAAGGAAAGGAGGAAGAGAGTGGGCTTGAAGCCCTCACGATGTCTGGCTGGGGTCCACTTGTCCACCTCTGCAAGCAGTCAGCTTGTGACCTCGGGGGCTAGAGTACTGTCACCATTTCTGTCTCTGGGAGAGGACTCTGCCCTGCACAAAGGAAAACCTGTAATCATCCTTGATTTCCTGGTGACCCCAAGAGGCCACTTCAATACTTATCCTGTTTGCCCTTCTTCCAGTCTCCAGGCTCCATTCATCTAAGTTGTGGTCCTTTCTTACCTAGACTGCTACCCACAGCCCCCTACCCTACCTGTCCTCCTTCCTGCCTCTCCAGCGTAGTTTCCTCAAGACAACTGAGCAGTCTATCCAGAATCCATGTGTAGCCACACCATCTCAGGTTTAGACCCTTGCCAGTTCCCCAAGACAAGTCTCAACTCCGATGACCTTTAGGTTGTGGCCCCACTGACCTCCCAAGCTAATTCTCTGATTTTCATTGTTTAGTTATTTGGTGATCAGTTGAAATTCCTTCAAATTCCATATCCCAGCCACATTAAACCTAAACATTTTTATACTCCCCCGGTCTACTCCATAGAGAACACAAACCTTTGTACCCCTGGGGTCCCTTTAATAGCACAGTTCCACCACCCCCTCCCCACTTCCTCCAAGAGGTCGCCCCTCAATCCATCCATCAGGATGACAAGATAGTATAGCCTTTTGCTTTTTGACATAGTTTTATCTACCACAGTGCATGTTCGTTCTGCTGCTTTGCTTTGCTGGCAGCAAGACGTCACTTCTAAGACCTCCAGGCTCAGACCTGCCTCAAGCAATGTCACTGAGGTGGGAGGGCTGGGTGGTCAGTGTCTACCCCTGTCTTAAAGGAGGATTTTCCCAGCCAAAGCCAAAGCCTTTCATGAGCAGTGTTCATGGTCTGATGACAGGTGAAAGCCCCCCGACTTTTTCCTTACTCTCTCCTTTTGGAGACCTACGGCTCTTTCCCAGCTTGACTTCCAGCACCTGAACTGCTCTCTGGATGAGAGGGAATTGGCACTAGTAAGGGTTGAGATGGGGGTGGGGATGGCGTCAAAATAAAGGGGAAACTGGAAGCCCGGCGCTTTCTCCCTAGTGTGCATTAGGGATTGGCTCACACGAGGCGAGAGAGAGAGAGAGAGAGAGAGAGAGAGAGAGAGAGAGAGAGAGGAGAGAGAGGGAGAGAGAGAGAGATCCAAGGGAAATAAATCATTGCTCATTATCCCTCCACTACAGAGTAAAAGCAAACCTTCATTTCTGCACGACAGGCAAACACTTAATCACTCCCCGGAGAAAAGGAGGTTTTAGGAATTGGATGTTTTTCAGAAAACTGTGGTATGCGTGCTTTAAAAAAAAAAAAAAGAAGAAGAAATTCTGTAGCAAAATGAAGCAAGTCCGTGGGCCCCAGCAGGAGGCTAGGGGTCGACAAGCATGGTCACCTGGCCTGCGTGGCATCTGGGAAATGTACGCATCAGGAACGGAATCTGAAGTTCAGAGGGCTGGACGTGAGCTGACCCCAGGGCCACTTGGAAATCCTGATGGGAGGATTGATTACCTTAGAGGCTAAACCTAGGGCTCACCTCCTCTGGAAAGACCTTCTGGGTCAGACCCTCTCCACATTGTCTCCTCCCTCTCAGCTCCATTCAACCCTGTCCCCATCAGACCAGGTGCTCCCTAATAGTAGCAAACAGGCTGTGCTTTAATTTCCCCTGGCCAGAGGCAATCCTGATTAGCAGCAGAATGTGTGAGGAGGTGGGCAGACGACTGATGTGTTGCACATACCCTGCTGGGGACAGCTCTGAGCTCAGACTTCCTTCATTCAGGACTTCTCTCCTCTCAGGAGAGGAGGGAACATTCTGGGCTTGGATGACAATGAAGAGGTGGAGGTAGGGGCACCTTCCAGTTTGTGTCCCTCCCCCCAGCCCTGAAGGAACCCACATGGGTAAGATGAAGGGGACATGGCTGGGCACAGTGCCTCCATCCAGGGGGAGCCTTGGGAAGACAGCCAGCCCCCTCTTATTAAATAGGCAAAGGGGACCAGAGAGAAGGCTGTCTTTAAAACACCGAGCACGTTCTGAGCTCCGTGTGCAGTGAAGGCTTTGGACAGCAACTTTAAGAGAAAAATGACATTCTCCATGACACGCCTGTGATTTTAATTATAGTCAATTCAATCACCCACTTTGCGGATTAACCACTGCCAGTGTTAACTCCAGGCTGGCTTCCCCCTGCTGCCAAGAAAGAGCATGCTGTGTGGCAAGCAGAATAATAGATGGGCCAAAGAAAAACCCAGGTGGGCCCCCTTAAAAGGAACCCACAGGGGGAAACTGAACCTTACAAAACACAGCATGGCCAGATGTTGCAGGTGCTTTGAGGTCGTTCACAGATCTGTCCGGTGGCCAAGGAAGAAGGTGGCTCACAACTAGAAGATGGGAGACCTGTGGATCACCCGGACATTCAGGGAAGGTCTGAGGGGTCCTGGAAGTGGGGATCAGTGCTGCACTAGACTAGGACAACTTCCCTGGAATAGATCCTTACCTGCAGTGTACTGAGACCTACTGTGTGCTTAGCATGCTGCAGATGCCAATACCAGGGAACTGGTGCTGGAACTGGCTCAGCTGGGGTGGGGAACAGAGGGGGTAAATTGAAGAATGATATGAAATAACTGAGTACCCAAAGAGAACACCTGTACGCACATAACAGGAAGGCACACATGCACGCACACATATGCATGGGTATTCACCACCAATAATCTGGTGAATAAATGGGAAAGTTGTCAGGATGAAGATGGTGTGGCAGAGCCCCTCACTCTAGAAGAGGGGTGAGGGGTGGAGAGTCAGGTGAATTCAGTTCACACCTGATGATAAAAAATGGTCTCTAACCCACCCCACCCCCCAGCACTCACAAACAACCTCCCACTTCTCCCATCCTGACAGACAGGGGAGGGAATAAGGATCCCTCTCAATTGGCTGGGCCAACAACAGGAAATGCTCCATTAAGAGCTGTCTCAGGGGCCCCCAACATGCCAACAGTCCTAGGAATCCTGCTCCTTCGTCCTGCCTGACTTGGTCCCTTCCTTCAGTCACAGCCACCAGGAGCCATCAGAAGTCTGAAAGCGTGTGCGCGTTTTGTACACTGAAGACACTGCTAATTTATTGTAATCCACTTAAGCTTTCAAAGCCAGGATCCCAGTTCAAACAAGACAGAGTGGAAAAGACAGCTGGAAGCTTTCCTCTTGGAGAAGGGTACAGCACACAGCTGGGGGCCTGCACATCCACATGCCCCCCCCCCGCTCCTCCCTGCAGCTGCCCCACGGGTTTCCGGGTTACTTTCTCCACCCCACGGGACAGTGCTCTGTAGGCCGAGCACCTGGTGGCCCTTCCAGAGAAAGTAAAGTCAGGAGACTGACAAGGAGACCCGGCTCTGACAAGTGTCTTTAGCCCTAACCCTACACATTCCTACCTACACTCTACCACCAGCTCGGTCTAAAGAGGGAGCAAGCCAGTAGTATAAAGTAAGCACAAGCCATTACTGCTCAGTGTTAAGAACCTGGTGACCATGAAATCTCATCAGCAGATCCCAGTGTAACCAGCAGTGTAGGTAGATCCAAGAGTAGGGCTGTGATCAGTGACTATGATCACTCAATCCAGAGTATGAATGTGCTCAGAGACCCTTGGATGGGTTAATAGATCATGGGAGAACATCCAGGCCTCTCTGGAATCTGTGTTGTATTTTTTAGATTATCATCAAATACATACGCTAATTTTAGAAATCGTGGAGAACTTAAGGAGCCCTTGGAACACATCCAGTGATGTGCACATTCCAGTTTGGGAAATGCTTTAATAGGACACTCCCACGCTCCCCCTTGACAAGTAGAGGAGTTATGAGTCACCAAGGCCCCTTTTGCTGGGGGTTCCCAGGACTCCAAAGACAGGCATCCCTGCAGCCAACTTAGAGCACGAAGGGAGCTTTCCAGAGGACTCCAGCCCCTTCCTCGTGAGTGACTCGTCTCTCTTCTGCACACAGAGAAGCCAAAAAGTAGAGTGTGGGCTTTGAGCTTCCAGAATAGCTAAAGCAGAGACAACCCGCCAAATCTTGGTGATTCCCACCCAGGGTATCCATAGCTTCATTCTCTAGCCAAAAAGATCCCAGTGAAAGATGACTTCCCCCTGGGAGTTGTGGATGAAGGGCCTGAATAAATTATCTGGAGAAATTAGAGCCCTCCATCTACCTGATGTCCATTCTTAAAACACCTACCAGAAGAAGAGTCTAAGTACCTACAGAAAGTGAATGTCCCCAGGGCTACAGACAGCCTGAAGACCCTCGGTCCCCCCAAGGCCTGACTTATGACCCTCCTGACAGCAGAGGAGGCTGCTCTCACCTTCAAAAGCCACGATCGGGTGCTCCCTCCTGGTGCATGGCTGCTGCTCAGCGTTGGGTTCACTGGAGATGTCGTGGGAGCTGGAGAGGTGGGACACCAGCAGGGTGAGGCTGGGCAGCAACAAGGAGACAGCCAGGGGTCCGGGGGCCACCATGGTGGGCCCCTGTGCAATCCGGGCTCCTGGAGGCGGGCCAGGGAGAAGACCTGTAAAGGAGAACTCAGTCTTACCAAGTGTTCCTTCCATCAATGTCCACTGTGCTCTGTTCTCTCAAGGTTGTCAGAAGCCCCAAAGGGTTCTTTAAAAATAAATTTATATCGTGTTTGTATTACTCTGCTCTAGTAATGCAAAGTTGTAGATCATATCTTGAAAGCTAATTTCCCTTGTAATGGTATTCTGGACAAAATTGACAAATTATAGAGCCTTTTCTATTATGATCCCAAATGCTTTAAAATTAGTTTTAATGATAAAGGTGGGGTCCATTTAATAAATGGACCCGGAGCAATGGGCGGTCATTTGTAAAAGGAAAATCTTGGATTCCAGTCCAATTTGGACCTCACATTTTATACTAGGAAAAATTCCAATTGAATAAAAGATTTGAATGTTAAGGATAAAATCATGAAAAACACCAGAAAAATCCTTTATACTTTAGAGTGAAAACTATAATTCAAAATCCAGAAACCATTGAAGAAAAGCTTGACGCACTTGACTTCACTAAAAGCATAAACTTCTGAATGTCCCCCTCCCACTAAAAATAACATCAGGCAGAATCAAAAGGCAACTGACAAAAGCTAGATGTGGTGGTGCACACCTGTGGCCCTGGACCTGGATTGAAGGTTTGTGGCCAGCCTCACAGAGTGAGACCCTTGGAGATGGCTCAGTTTGGTGAAGTGCTTGGTATGCAAGCAGGAATACCTGAGACTAATCCCCAGGACCCACCTAAGAAAGCCTAGCATGGTGGTGCAGCACATTCTTACAGGCAGAACGGGTAGATCCCTGGGGTTTGCTGACTTGCCAGCCTAACCTACTTGGCAAGTCCCAGGTCAAGTGAAACACCTTGTCTCAAAAGACAAGGTAGACAGCTCCCGGGGAAGGGAGGACACTGAGTTGACTTCTGACCTTCTCATGCACCAATGAACACGAACACTAGTTTGCACATGTAAACAACACAAGGCAAATGACAAACTTGAAAAAAAAAAGGTGTGGTTCTGATAGCAAACAAGGAACTAATAATATTCCCACAGACTCAGAGAACTCCTAGGAATCAAGATGACCCACAATCCAGTAGGAAATGGGGTAAACAACACAAATACAACAGCTTAAAATCTGAATGACTCCCGTTCTCACAATAAGAGCACTGTAAATGAATACTTAGATCTACCATGTTAGCAAAAATCCAAGTCAGCACACTTTCTAAAAAATGTTTTAAAATTTATTTTGTATGTGTATGAATGTTCTGTCTGCATGCAGGTTTGTGCACCTGTGTCATGCAATGCTGTGGAGGTCAGAAGAGGGTGTCGGATTCCCCTGGAACTGGAGTTAAAGACGGTTTTCAGCCACCATGTGGGTCCTGGGGATTGAACCTGGGTCCTCTGCAAGAGCAGTTGGCGCTCTTAACCGCTAAGCCATCTCTCTAGCCCCAAGTCAGCACATTTTTGATGAGGCTGTGAGGAAAAGGACACTGTCCTCTGCTGCTACCGGGAAGTAGACCAGCAAACCCTTCAGGAAGGAGCCTGCAAACTGCAGCGGAACCTCCTACACATTTACCCTTTGAGCCAGTTACCTATTATGAGAATCTAGGCTGTGGTCCTCAAAGTGGGGTCCACAGATCAGCACTGAACCACACACAGCCACAATTCCATGGCAGGATAGACACAGAAATTTGGAAGTCAGTATTTGAAAACCTTCATAGTAATTTGAATCTTTTTCATGTGTATTGACTGTAATAACTAAATGTTCTCAGAAATAGAGCTGTTGTATTGCATGTACAAGGCCCTGGGCTCCACCTCAGCACCATGAAACAAAGAGAGAAAATAAAACATTTAGCCTTGTACATTGTTTTTCAATTCATTTCTCTAGTAACTTACTCTTATTGGATTGTACGTAAGTATCCATCTGTGACAGATTACAAATTGAGAAGCCAAACCTGCTCCTTCACAACAGATAGCTGAGAAGCAAAAATAGACCACAGAGGCATCTGTAGGAGCACAAAATGACTTATGTACAAGATCATTCACTGCAGCACTTGATAAAACAGCAAAAAGACAAAAACAAGCAAAGTTACTGAAACAAGAGGCTGCTTTAATAAACTTGAGTGTGTCTGTTACAGAATACTATGCAGCTGTAGAAAAGGGTGGCTCTCTTTTCTTTTTTTAAAATTTCATTTATTTTTGTATGTGTATGAGTGTACTGTCTGCATGTAGGTTTGTGCACCCACGTCATGCAACGCCACGGAGGTCAGAAGAGGGTGCTGGGGATCGAACCCGGGTCCTCTGCAAGAGCAGTCGGTGCTCTTAACCGCTAGAAAAGAGTGGCTCTCTTTTCTATAAAGTGAAAGCTCGCGGTAGATCAGAGACTGCTCATCAGGGAGGGAATGGGTCCGAATCACTTTCCCTGAGGCAGGGCCTTGGGTGGCAGGTGAGGGATCCCCGAGTGACTGTCAGGACAGGCAGGAACCAGAGAAGGAAGGAGGTCTTCCCTGCTTAGGCCCTTTGTTCCTAACCTTTCTTCCCTATTTTTTTTTCCTGCCTCTACCACCACACTCCAGGTCTGGAAAAGCAGAATGAGCTCCTTCCTGCCTGTTTGCAGACGTGTGAGTGGAGCGCACCCGCTGCAGACGTGTGAGTGGAGCGTACAGCTGCAGACGTGTGAGTGGAGCACACCGCTGCAGACGTGTGAGTGGAGCCCACCCGCTGCAGAACTGAGTGGAGCCCACCCGCTGCAGAACTGTGAGTGGAGCGCACCCGCTGCAGACGTGTGAGTGGAGCGCACCCGCTGCAGACGTGTGAGTGGAGCGCACCCCCTGCAGACGTGTGAGTGGAGCCCACCCGCTGCAGACGTGTGAGTGGAGCCCACCCGCTGCAGACGTGTGAGTGGAGCGCACCCGCTGCAGACGTGTGAGTGGAGCGCACCCGCTGCAGAAGTGTGAGTGGAGCGCACCCGCTGCAGAACTGTGAGTGGAGCGCACCCGCTGCAGACGTGTGAGTGGAGCCCACCCGCTGCAGACGTGTGAGTGGAGCCCACCCGCTGCAGACGTGTGAGTGGAGCGCACCCGCTGCAGACGTGTGAGTGGAGCCCACCCGCTGCAGACGTGTGAGTGGAGCCCACCCGCTGCAGACGTGTGAGTGGAGCGCACCCGCTGCAGACGTGTGAGTGGAGCCCACCCGCTGCAGACGTGTGAGTGGAGCCCACCCGCTGCAGACGTGTGAGTGGAGCGCACCCGCTGCAGACGTGTGAGTGGAGCCCACCCGCTGCAGACGTGTGAGTGGAGCCCACCCGCTGCAGACGTGTGAGTGGAGCGCACCCGCTGCAGACGTGTGAGTGGAGCCCACCCGCTGCAGACGTGTGAGTGGAGCCCACCCGCTGCAGACGTGTGAGTGGAGCGCACCCGCTGCAGACGTGTGAGTGGAGCGCACCCGCTGCAGACGTGTGAGTGGAGCGCACCGCTGCAGACGTGTGAGTGGAGCGCACCCGCTGCAGAACTGTGAGTGGAGCCCATGGCTGCAGATGTGTGAGTGGAGCGCACGGCTGCAGACGTGTGAGTGGAGCGCACCCGCTGCAGACGTGTGAGTGGAGCGCCCCCGCTGCAGACGTGTGAGTGGAGCGCCCCCGCTGCAGACGTGTGAGTGGAGCGCACGGCTGCAGACGTGTGAGTGGAGCGCACCCCTGCAGACGTGTGAGTGGAGCGCCCCCGCTGCAGACGTGTGAGTGGAGAGCACCCGCTGCAGAACTGTTCAAGACTAAAGGGCCTTCCTGTCCGCCCTTCCATTACTTACCTGCCACTTGAGAAATTTGCTCCCATAGCCCCCCTTCGAACCCTTCATCCTCAGGCACACACAGGTACAACTCCTGGCGGTCCCCATCTTTCCTCCACGTGAGACTAGACTTCCTGTTGCACGCAGGTCGGCCCTGTTCCACCCTTGGTGCCTGCTCTACCCCTCTCCTGACCCTGGTAGGGAGCCCTTCCCACAGGCCACAGGGGCCGGGAGCAGTATCACGGTGCCAAAATCCCAGCTCTTTTTGCTAGCTGTGTGACTAACTAAACCTCCCCTGCCTTGTTTCTCCAAACTGGGAATATCAACAATATCAACTTCCCCAGCAGCTCTGGGGATGGAGCTGGTTCCTCTAAAGGCCTGGCTGGGCCAGGGCCGCAGGGAGGGATCAACCACTGTGAGGGGTCCTGGTGCCTGCGGGGGCGGGGGGGGGCGGCCCTTCAGCTAACACCTCCAAATGCTCTCTATCCCCCCCCATCCCGAACTGCACCCACGAGGCACTGCAGGGATTCGACACAGGGGTTCCCTTCCCTTCTTCTGTGTGGCTCTAGCCAAGGAGCAGGGGTGCGACCTCCCCTTCGTCCCTGTGGCTCCCATCTCTGCCCCCAGGTCAGGGCTCGAGCCACGGTCCTTTGCTTCCAGGTTTCCGAAATCACTGTTATCTCCTTCCCTCAGAACCTGGGTGGCACCAATGCTCTGGGTACCAGCCCAGAGCGCTCACAGTGAATACCTATGGCTCCCAACCCATTTCCCACGTCCTGTAAACACTTCCTTTATTAAGCCATCGCTTTTCCCAGTTTGATGGTGCCATCCATTTCCTTGGGGGACCTGGACTAATCAGGGTTACCTAGTGTACAAGCGAGTATCATGCTTTGAAGCCCTAGCCAAGCTGTCTCCCATGAGGCCCGAAGGCTGTCTGAGGCGGCCTGGCGAAGCAATACCTGCCTCAGCAGACAGCATCACTTGAATGGCGAGCCACAAGAAATCCTCCCTTTAAGTTGCTTTCGTTTGTTATTTCAGCACAGCAATGAGGAAGGTAACTAACACACCACCCTTGCCGACACTGCTCCCCTCCTACCAGGACCCCCTGCCTTCCACTCAGGTTGGACCAGCATCTGACCAGCTAGTCTAAGCCCCAGGAGCCCGAGGCAGGAGCACATCCAGGATCCTCCCCCTAAAGTCCCCAAGTTCTGCAGCAGAAATTTCATTCTAATTATGGTTTTATGCAAATTCATCCTCCAAGTCCCTCTTGGATGAATAACTGCTAGATTAATATCACTGTGTCCACCTGGGCCCCAGCACAGCATATCTGTCTGCAATTCAAGAGATGGGCAGAGATGCCCAGGGCATGACAAGGCCAGGGAAGAAGTGAGGGCAGGGCCTGGGTACAGAGGTCTTCTGGGAGGAGAGGAACAGAGGGAGACTCCATACAGTAAAATCGCCCAGACAAACTGAGAGCACACAGGGCGTCTTTGGGAAAAGCCTTTGCTCAGGGTAGGCTCTGTGTGACTAGGAGCCCACCCCAGGCTCACATGCCCCCCACCCCCACCCGGCATAGGTCTGTTCCATCATGGTCTTGTCAAATGAGCCAGGAAACCCTAAGAGGGAGCAAAGGAAGATCCCAGGAGCAGGACAGCTACGAAGGAGCTGGGTACAGGTGCAGAAGACCAGGGTGGAGTGCGACGAACGGGAACTTGGAGCTTCACAAATCTAGCAGTGCCATACTCAAAACAGAGGTGAGCAACAGGCACATCGCCCGAGTGTTCTGGGCTTGAGCTTTCTGAGCTGAGTTCTAGGTACTTGCGGGTCCTAGGTGTCAACTTTCCAACTCCCAAGAATTTATCTTTGGAAATTGCTCCTCTACCCAGAGCCAAAGGCAGAGACCCCAGCAGCCTTGTATGGACCCCGAAATGCCCCACCCCAGACACAGCAGCTGGCACTGGGGCAGTGAGTGGTCAACGCAGACCCACGGGACCTCTCCCGTAAACATTTGGCAAATTGGCCGGAAGCCATCTGTCTCCCGTCTCTGGCAGAGGAAACTGGAATGTTGGTTCTGAGAGGGTGGATATAATCTGCCAGGCTGTGGCTAAGGACAATCTGAAGTGAAATAAATGAGTGACAGGACAGAGTAGAAACTCATCGGGGGTCGGCAGCCTTCTAGTTCCCAGTTCTAGCCCTTTCCTGAGACCTGACTGCATACCACAGAAGCCATTCCCCTCTAGGTCCTGGGTGTTTTTGTTTTGTTTTGTTTTTGGTATTTTTGTTTTGTTTTTAATGTGTACAAGTGTTTGGCCCACATGTATATAAGTGCACCCATGTGTGCAGTATCTGCAGAGGCCAGAAGAGGGTGTCAGGTCCCCTGGAACTGGAGTTAGGGATGGTTGTTAGCTGGGAATCAAACCCAGGTCCTCTACAAGAACAGTCAAGTGCTCTTACCCACTGAGCCATCTCTCCAGCCCTCAGTCCTAATTTTTGTTGCGTTTAATTCCTAGTTTTGCTTAAGCCAGTCAGCATGTGTACCTAACCAGGTACTGATCACAGGCATGTGTCATGATATCATCATTTCCTGTCCAGCAGAGCCTCTCCATGGCTGAGGGGCAGGGAGGGGCCTGGCCTTCCAGACAGATGCCCAATGACGGGGAAGAGGCAGCTGTTGACAGGCAGGTAAGGAATGCTCTAAGAGCTCCCCTCTCCCACTGGGAACTGGCAGCTGTTCAGTGCCCTTCAGTGTCGTGCTCACAGGGTGGTACAGGTAGATGGCTGGAAGCGGAGGACCCACCCGCAGCTGTTCAGTGCCCTTTAGTGTCATGCTCACAGGGTGGTACAGGTAGATGGCTGGAAGCGGAGGACCCACCCGCAGCTGTTCAGTGCCCTTCTGTGTCGTGCTCACAGGGTGGTACAGGTAGATGGCTGGAAGCGGAGGACCCACCTGCAACTGTTCAGTGTCCTTCAGTGTCGTGCTCACAGGGTGATACAGGTAGACGGCTGGAAGCGGAGGACCCACCCGCAGCTGTTCAGTGCCCTTCATTTACAGGGTGGTACAGGTAGACGGCTGGAAGCGGGGGACCCACCCGCAGCTGTTCAGTGTCCTTCAGTGTTGTGCTCACAGGGTGGTACAGGTAGATGGCTGGAAGCTGAGGACCTACCCACAGCTGTTCAGTGTCCTTTAGTGTCGTGCTCACAGGGTGGTACAGGTAGACAGCTGGAAGCGGAGGCGATGGCACAGGATCATCAGCTGGGCTTTGCTGACCTCTGGGCCTTTCCCCAGGTCTGGACCTTGCACTTTCTTTAGTTATTTGTGCTGGATATGAAACCAGGGCCAGGTGCATGTGCCACCCTTGCTCTCCCTGACCCCTGCATTCTGTTCTTCTTGCTTATTTATCTGAATAAGGGGGAAGATGAACCTCTCTCTAAGAGTTATTCTAAATGTTAAATAAGTTATTTTATCTAATGGACACTTGCCGTAAGTATTAAGTGGCAACTCTTTTTTTTAACTTTTTAAAAATTTATTCTTTATGTGTATGAATGTACTGTCTGCATACAGGTAATGCTGCAGAGGTCAGAAGAGGGCGTCAGATTCCCCTAGAATTGGAGTTAAAGACAGTTCTTAGCCACCATGTGGGTGCTGGGGGATCAAACCCTGGTCCTTTGCAAGAGCAGTTGGCACTCTTAACCGCTAGGCCATCTCTCCAGCCCCTTAAGTGGCAACTCTTTTAAAATATTTTATTTCTTATTTTTATTTTTATTTTGTGTGTGAATGTGTTGTCTATGTGTATATAAGTGCACACATGTTGTGCAATGCCTGTGGAGGTCGGAAAAGGACATCAGATCCCCTAGAACTGGAGCTACTGATGGTTGTTAGCCACCATGTGGGTACTAGGAACCAAACCCACGTCCTCTGCAAGAGCACCCAGTGCTCTTAACCCCTGAGCCATCTCTCCAGACCTAGGTGGCAACCCTTACTAGTATTATTATTAGAGACTATTATTAGAGATGGGATTGCTTAAAGCCTTGCTTTTCAGGTCTCAAATACCATTACCACCCAAATACAATTTGGCTTCTTATACATAAAATCCAATGTTCCTAAGACAGGAACTTCTACTTCTAAAGTGGGTATGTAATCTGATGTTAGAAACGATCTCTGAACTTCTCCACCCGCAGAGCAAGCCAGGGGCCATCGATCTTCCCACGGGTTGGCTGTACAGTACTCTGGAAAGCTCCTAGGCCTGGGTGCAGGTCTCACATTCATCACCCGTAAATAAGGCTAAACATGTCCTGCCTTCTTAGAGAGAATGTCTCAAACACCAGAATGGAAGGCTGCCACTCTTCCAGCCGGTTAGCATCCAGAACATTCAGCTAGTTGCCCTTAGCAGCCTGAGACGTCACAAAACAACTACTATGTTCCAAGCCCCCTGTGGATGGGGCACGAGGACTGGAGAGGCTCACAGGATACAAGCAGGGCTCCTGTTATCTTCCAGATCTTAAGGCATAATAGGAGACAAAAGATGTGTCCCCAAAGGGCAAGAGACAGTGACTGGGGGCTGGATATGGGGGAGGGGACACAGAAAGCCGGTCTTCATCCTGTCTCCAGGTTGCCTGCCTGTCACCCACATGGTGCTGGGATGGGGAGGAGCAGCTCCAGCTGACTCTTGCTATTTTGGGAAACCCTGAGCCAGGAGGAACTTATCCCCCCCCCCATCTCGGCCAGAGCTTCTCTTGCCTTTATCCGCGCTGCTGTCCCAATTCCCTGTGGGTCCTCGATATGGGGTCACTCTGATGGTGCCTGGAGGCAGGTGGAGGCATGTGCATTTGAGAGAGAACATACACCCACGCAGGTAGCCCTTCTCCAGGATTTCTGCAGGGCTTCTTTGCCTGGAGCAGACAGTTGGAGAATGAGCTATAAAGGTGAAGGAATGGGTTCTCAGAGAGATGGTAAAGAGCCAGGGAAGGGCAGAGGGGCAGAAGGGCGGAGGGGCAGAAGGGCGGAGGGGCAGAAGGGCGGAGGGG
This sequence comes from Rhizomys pruinosus, assembly GCA_009823505.1. Classification (NCBI taxonomy): domain Eukaryota; kingdom Metazoa; phylum Chordata; class Mammalia; order Rodentia; family Spalacidae; genus Rhizomys; species Rhizomys pruinosus. The sequence goes on along the minus strand of VZQC01008455.1, from coordinate 232,715 downwards.
CAGGGCCAGAGCCTTTGGGAGCACAGCTAGGGGCTTCTGCCTTTCACAAGGGACGAAGGAGAAGGGGGAGAGGAACGGAGAGTATGTTCTCCCTGAGTCCTCCACGGGACCCAGACCAGTCCCACCACTGGCATTGTCTACAGAACTGTGTCTTCCCGCCTTGCCAGACCTGACTACCTGGGCCATCTGAGGAGCAGCGATTCATTCCTGGCTCTTCTTTGTGTGAGGAGGAAATAAGGTCTCAGATTGTCTACCATTTATCATCTCCAAGGAGGCCAGAACAAGGGTAGATGGTCAGTATGCAGCAGACACCTGGGCTGTGTTCAAGGTACAAAAGGCCTCGAGAAACTGGACGTGAGCAGGAGAGGGGCTGCAAGGCCTGGTGTGGACAGCAGATCTCAATAGAGCATGGAAGTCACGTGGTAGAGCTCCCTCGGCCACACCAGACTGAGAGGACAGCCCCGGCAGAGACTTGGTTTCTGGATGTTCTCAGATAATGGAAACTGGGGACAGAGAAACGGGGAACAGAGTATGGAGAGGAAGGCAGAGTCCACTCATGATGGGACCCAAGGGCAAACCTAAATCTCTTCAAGGTCATAGTCTACCAGTCATGACGGGATGGAGGGCAAACCTAAATCTCTTAGAGGTCATCATCTACCAGTCATGACGGGCCCGAGGGCAAACCTAAATCTCTTAGAGGTCATTGTCTACCAGTCATGACGGGCCCGAGGGCAAACCTAAATCTCTTAGAGGTCATCGTCTGCTCTTGGAGGTGCTGGACAAGACGGGCTCCCTGTTATATTCAGTTGTAGTTGTTTGGGGAGGTCAGGTGGCAGTAGGCCATTATCATGGGCAACTCAGAACTAGAATCAGCAAGCACTCTTCCTCTAAGAGAGCCAGGTCTTGTACCCGGAAGACTTGAATCTCAGGCCCCTCAGGCACCCTATGAGGGCATATCAGCCCCCCTGGAGGGTCCAACTCCAGACAGAGACAGAGAGAGAAAGTAGAAGCCTGGGTCACAGAGCACTGCAGCCAGAGAACCACACCCAGGCCGGGCACTAGGACCTCTCAAGTTATTTGCTGAGCAAGCAGAGGCCTCTTTTGAGATAGTCAGAGAGGACTAGGCCATCCCTGACACAAAAGATGGGGCCTTGAATGCAAGTGATAGGGTGTGCTGGATACAGTGCTGAGTCCCTGCCTCGCAAATCTCATAGTAACTCTGCAAGGCGGTCATTATTAGCGTCATTCTCAACTAATCATGGGGAAAGAGGTTAGCAAGACTGAAGAACTGGCCCAAGGTCCCAATACTGTTAAAACAGAGTCGGGATGTCACCTAGAGACTGTGGCCCCTGCACTGGCCGGCTTCCCTTCAGGACACACAGCCCAGTCCGTAGGCACACTTAGCAGCCTGGCTCCTTACACCTCCCCAGCAGCCTTCGGAGTCTAATTTGGTTTCCTGAGTTGGCTTTTTTTTTTTTAACCAAGGAGCACACTTTCTAGCTGTAAATTATTAAGCTGATTCCCACTACAAATCAGCCTCCTGTGAGTTTGGACTGTGGGAGTCCGTTTATCCAGGTCCTAAGCAGCTCTGGAGAACAAACGCCAGGGGTTCTGGATGGACGGGGCAGAGTGCAGACCCCAAGCCAGCACTCACAGACACCTGGACACGTCCTCCAGCCCAGGCCTACAGCCAGGAGGTCAGCTTGCAGGGTCGACTGAGAGATGTTTTCCTGGGTCCTTACCTCAGCTCTGCACACAAGGACCTGAGGGGAAGGGACCCAGGCCTGTCCTCAATGTCCAACTCCCCCCCACAAATCCCTGCTGCCATTCAAAATCTCCACTTGGCTGCTTGCCTGGAAAAGCAGGAGAAAAGAGAAGGAAATGAAAAGAGGAAATAGTGGGGAAGGCAGGAGCACAGAAGGCTGTATCCTCGCCATCAACGGCCTGACAGCGGGGGAAGGTGCGGGGGCACCCTCGTTCTAGCACCCCTGCCCCCACTGCCACCGAATGCCCAGCTGTGGCGTAAGCAGCGGAGGCTTCTTCCCAACCATCCTTCGCTCACCACTTGGGGGGCCCAGCCCAGTCAAACTCACACAAAGATAAGATTGAGATGCAGATTCCTTCCCTGGCTCTGAATGGAACAGATTGGATACGGATTTTTCTCTTTTCTTCCCAGTTAGACCCAGTGGCCCAGAGAGAAGGCCGGGTCCACATGGGGGAGGAACCATGTCTGGGCTTTTCATCTCTGGAACCTGAGGGGTGAGAGTCTGGGGGAGTGTCCCCTCCTTGCCTGGCTCCCATTCCCAGGAGCAAGCTCCTTTCTGGCCATGCCTTGGGGAGAGTTGGAAGGCAGTGTCTGAGTTTCTTGTGTACAGTCCTAGAACCCTCCAAGTCACCCGTCTCCATTAGAGTTTGGAAGTCCCTCCCACAGTCCCATCCACATCTTCCGAGTGCAATTGAACCCATAGGGAGGATAGAGGAACATGTCGCAAAAAGTTTAACGCGAGGGCCCTTACAGTTCCTTTGCTTCAGCACTGTGCTCTCTGGTGAGGAGGACACTGGGGCTTGGAGGGAATAGCCAGGTGTGTGGAGGGAGGTGAACCAAACACACATAGAGAGCCCCGTGCTCAGAGGACCGTGGTCATGAGTCAGGAAGACTCATGGGGCTGCAGTAAACAGGGTGGTCAGTTCATGCCTTGCACAGATCATCTGGCACTGTGGTGGTACGATGCTGAGTAGGGTTTTATTTCCTGCTTCCCAAATATCCTGTAATATTTAATTGTTTTGGCAAGGAAAAAGAAAACAAAGGAGACTCGCCTACTTTAATTACTGGAATTAAATGCTAAGGACTCTGTGGAACACACGGAACACAGGCATCCTGCTTATCTACTCATTAGAGCAGCCGCCTGCCTGTCCCCTCCCCACAGGCAAGAGCTCTCTGTGAAAACACTTCACTATCAGATATTCCAAGGCTGTAAAATGGAAACTGCATTTGAAAGCATCCCTCTAGCTCAAAAACAGAGTCAAATCCAGTGAAAGGTCTGGACTCTTCTGGGCTGCCAGGCACCGATTCTTTTGTTAAACTCAGACCTTGGTGGGGAGGGCCCACTCCTGTTGGGTCCCCTGAGCAAGGTTCTTCCACATCCAAAGGGCTACTTCCATATGAAAAGAAAGAACTCCAAAAGACACGGATGTTGGTGCTGATGCAGTAGGAAAGCCACAGAACTGGACCCATCACCATCCGTGGTTTGAGATGAGTTGGTGGGGATGAAAATTGATGCGACAAGGTGTCTTGGTTAGCTTTCTGTTGCTGACCAGAATCAACTTGGGGAGAAAGGGGTTCCTTACAGCTTACAGTACAGTCTTCATTGAGGGAAGCCAGGCAGGGGCTCAGGGCAGGAACCTGGAGACAGAAACTGAAGCACAGACCACAGAAGAATGCTGTGTACTGGCTTGCTCCTCTGGCCTGGGCTCAGCCTGCTTTCTTATACAACTCAGGGCCACCTGCCCAAGGATGGCACCATCCACAGTGACCCGCCCCCACCTCCATCATTCAACAGTTAGAAAAAGCCTCGTAGATATGCCCACAGCCTGACGGACAGAGGACATCTCCCCACCTGAGATTCTCTCTTCCCAGGTGTGTTGACAACGGAGGTCATCCAACACATTAGGCAAAACAATATGGCCAATTCTTAAAAATATTAAGTATTAAGTAGAATTATCATATGACCCAGCAATTTCTTTCCTGCGAATCTCCCAAGAGAATTGCAAGAAGGATATCACAGGTATTTGTAGGGCCTGGGTGTGCATCTCTGCCTGTCTGGTTTTGTTTTCACAGAAGTGTTATTCACAACAGCAAAGAAAGAAGGAATGCAAGTGTCCATCAGCAGATGAACGGATAATACTGAGGGAAATACGGAATGAAACACCTTAACATGAATGAGCCTTAAGGTATGATGTGGTGAGATAAGCATAAAAAGAGAAACCCAACTCCGCTTACATGAGGTTGTTAGAGTAGTCTAAGTAATAGAGACAGAAAAGAGAATACTGACTGCCAAGGCAAAGAGGGAAATTGCCCGCTTCATGGGTGGAGAATTTCAGTTTGGCAAGATGGACCAGGTTCTGGAGATGGACGATGGGGAGGAGAGCAGCACAATGACAGCGGCTGTAATCCACGGAAGCCCACACTTAGAAATGCTTAAAATAGGGGGCTGGAGAGATGGCCTAGCGGTTGAGAGCGCTGACCGCTCTTACAGAGGACCCGGGTTCGATCCCCAGCACCCACATGGCGGCTGAGAACCGTCTGAAACTCCAATTCCAGGAGAACTCCAGTTCCAGGGGAATCCGACACCCTCTTCTGACCTCCCGGCATTGCACGACACTGGGGCACCATCTCCTACCTGCAGGACAGGACACGCATACACCGACAAAATGAAAGAAAAGGTAAAAAAAAAAAAAAAAATAAGAGAACGCTTAAAATAGCGGAGCAGGTGGGGGCTGCCTTTAAATCTAGCACTTGGGAGGCGGAGGCAGGCAGATCTTTGTGAGTTTCCAAGGCCAGCCTGAGAGTGATCCACAGGCAGCTGGGCGCTACAGGAGAACCCTGTCTTGAAAAAGACAAAATAAAAAAAAAATGCTTAAAATAGCAAATTCCATGTTCCATATATGGTACCACAATTTTCAAACAAAATGTCTCCCAGAGGCTGGAGAGATGGCTCAACAGTTAAGAGCACTGCCACAGAGGACCCAGGTTTGGTTGCCAGCACCCATATGGTGGCTGGCAACCACCTGTAACTCCAGTTCCAGGAAATCAATGTCCTCCTCAGACTCCCATATCTGTACATAGGTCCAAATACATACATACAAGCAGAACATTTGTACATATAAAATAGAGAAAGATAATGTCTCCTAAAATATACTGGCCTTGTGGTCCCTATGCCGCTGACCTCCCCCTCTGGATGGCGGGGCCTTCCTTCTGCTCAACCCTCAGTCAGGCACTCATCTCCAACCCTGCTCCCTTCCCCTGCCAGTGAATGAAGTAAATCCCCACTGTCCCTGGCACCTCAGCCATCTGGCTAGGATAACAGAGCTGGAATGAAGCCAAGAGACGAAGGTCCAGAGATTGGCTAAGACCACTTACTGAAGTAGAGAACTTCTAACAGGTCCATGACTGCGTGTCAGAGCAGGCCATGGTGAAAGGTGGACCACCATTCAATGGATTCCATTTCTACTTGCTGCTGTGACAAATTATCCTAGAACTACTACTGACTTAATGCCTTACAATTCTGTGGGTTAGAAGGCCATCTTGGGTCTCAAAGGGCTGAGATCGAGAGTTGAGCAGGCTGTACCCTGCCTGATCTGGAGGCCTTGGGGGAGATTCAAGCTTCAGCCTTTTCCAGCCCCCCAGTCATTCTCCCAGTTACTGCTCCTGTGTGTCAAGAGCCACAGTTGGAAATTCTTACTTCCAACGGCCCATGAGGTTGTACTGCATCCACCCAGGAAATCCAGGAAGATCATCCCACCTCCAGGCCTTAAAAATCCTGTTTGTGGGGCTGGAAAGAAGGCTTAGTAAGTAAGGTAACTTAGTGCTCTTCTGGAAGACCCAAGTTCAGTTCCCAGCACTCACGTCAGTAACTGGCATCAGTCACTGAAGCTCTGGGGGACTCCAATGCCCTCTGAGGGCACCTGCTGTACTGTACAGGCACCTGCACTGCTGTACACATACCCCTAGGCAGATACATAGGCATATACATTATAATAATAAATGATGAAAACAAATCTGTAAAAGACCTTTAAAAATCCTGTGTGTAGTGCTGGGCATGGTGGCGCACGCCTTTAATCCTAGCTCTTGGGAGGCAGAGGCAGGCGGATCTTTGTGAGTTCAAGGCCAGCCTGGTCTACAGAGTGAGTTCCAGGACAGCCGGAGCTACAGGGAGACCCTGTCTCAAAAAAAAAAAAAAAGACCCAAAAAAAAAAATCCTGTGTGTAAAATCTTGTTTTTACTAGGTAAGGTGACATCGCATAGATTCCAAAGAAAAAGCCAGGGGTTTCTCTGACTGATGGCCATTAATCTGTCTGTCACACCCACCACAGGATCTGTCCTGAAAGGGAGGATCAGAGGCCATACAGTGTCAGGAAAGAAGGCTACCGTGGAGAGAGAAATCACAGACCAAGGGTGTGAGGCAAAGGGGGAGGAGTCAGGAAGAGCCAGACCTGACAGGCTGAGGCCAGTGTGACAGTGTTGGCCACAGGAGGCTGCAGGAGAGACAGCACAGGTGAACTGCATTTCCATAGAAAATTCATGAGTGTTGGCTCAAGAGCTACAGAAAGGGTGATTGTTATTCACTTCCCAAAAGGACTTTCCTAAGTGTTCTTCAAGTAACAAGTTCTACTGTGTTCTTAAAATAGGATTTACACCCGATTTTTCAGTAACACATAAAAGGATGCTTGTAAATCTATGGAAATGAAGTGCGACCAGGAACATCTGTCGATTGCCTTCTGTGCTGCTCGTGTCACCAGCAGATGGAAGAAACCAGCGCATGGGGAGACAGGCTCAGGCAACTCCGTGTGTGTGCTCATCCACAAAAGTCATTCTGTTTCATTCTTGTGGCCATCTAATCCTACTGCAGACATGTTCAAACCACAGCAAGCAAGTGGCAAGTCCAGGGTTGATCCTGGGGCTCTCTGGCTCTAAAGCCCCAATTCTTTGGCCTCTTCATAGAGAGGAAGGATTTCTCAGAGCAATGGAGTTGTGTGTCTGTCAGGAACCAACACTCTGCCCTTCTCATAGGTTCATGGAGGCTGGACAGAGAATCCTCAGCCAGGCCAGCCGTTGCTTGCATACTGGGTCATTTGGGGGTGGTAGTAAAGCCTCTGTTAGGCACAAAGCCTTTGATTCTAAAGTCATTAGCAATAAGGCTCCTGAAAGAAGAAGAGGTAATAATGGAAGCGGCTGATGTCTTGTCTCTGGGGAGCCAGCCCCAATAGGTCAGGAAGAGAAACAAAGAGCACCAGAAGGCTCCAGAGCTTCACCCCATTGGGCTTCCCTGGCCACACGGCCTTCCCGAAATGCTACTTGGGTTTTGAAACACGTGATATAGAGGAGAGACCCCTCCCCATCTTTTCTGTCATCACCCTGCCCTAATTTTCCTTTCTGGTTTTCTTCCAAATGTGTGGGTTTCAAGGTTTGCATCTCAATTGCCTCTCCCATCGCCACGGCTGCTCCTTGCTGGGCTCAGCTCCTGTCTCCAGGGCATCAGCCCTCCAGCCCTTCTCTTCTGGGCTTCAGACCACACGGTCGTCTTCCTGCTATTACCCAGGATCTCCCTCTCCCTCCCATAGGTCGTCTTCCTGCTATGACCCAGGCCCTCCCTTTCCCTCCCATAGCTGGCTCCCGTGCTGCTGACGTCCCGGGTGGGACTGCTCTCCACTTTTACCATCACCCCACAATCCTCCCAGCATCTGGCCCCACCTGTCAGCCTTCCCACATCTCCCTTTCCTGCATTTCCCACATCCAGATCTTGATACTTAACAATGGATTCCACCTCAGATGTTTGCAGGCTGCCTTCCAGCCCTTTTTTCCAGCTAGTTGTTACCTTGAAGATGACGATCCAGATCTGTCTATTCTTAAAGAAAATTCACACATCTGGATGATGTCCAATTACCTCCTGTTTAAATGATGACAACCACTCATATTTTCTTGACATCCCTACCTGTGCCAAACCAAACCTGCTTGTCACTTCTGGGCTTTGATCTCTCTCCTCTTGGCCCTTTTCTCCTGATCAAATCCACTATTCCAGGTGTCCAACACATTCCCTCCTGGACAGGGGGTTGGCGTCCTGGCCTGACCACTTCATCTGCCCTCTGCTGGCCTCAGGCTTCATTGGACAACGCTGAGCTCTTCAGTCTTAGACTCAAGGCCCTCCAGAGGCAGACAGACCCATGAGGGAGAGAGACAGGGGGGAGAAGTTGATGCCACTCAGGGAGACAGAGCCATTAATTAACAAAGCTAAACATCTGGTGTTTAATTAACACCCTCTCTCTGCTTTCAATCTCCTTTCCTTTAACTTTCCCAGAGGGCCTCCATGGTGGGTGAAGCTCAGCAGAAATGGGGGGAGAGCAGGCTAGGCTCCTGGACAAGCTGGGAAAGGATGGACAAGGGCCCGTGATTAGTGTCTGTGTGTTGGGGGCCAGGGGACAGTAGCAGAGCTCTGCAGCCTGTGAGAACAGGCTAGGAAGACTCAGTTGTGTTTTAGCAAGATGGACTACACTTAGCCAGGAGGGGGGCATAAACAGCGTGTTGGACTGTGTAGGGGGGCTCATGAGTCTCTCTCCGCTTGGCTAATGCCGTTGGTTGCTTCTCTGGTGTTCGTTCCTCCATTGTCCTGCGACCCTTATTGCACAGACTGGCAGCGTTCCTACCCCAGATGAGACACCTGCCTTTCTTCAGTGAGGAGTGCTCACATGTGAGTCTGGACAGGGAGGCCTAAGCGGAATCCTGCTGCAGCTCCTGCGGAAGCACTGACATTATTTTAGAAGAGAACAGATAGTGAGCATCAACCTCTTCTCTCCCTCTGCCCTCCTGCCTTTCATATGCATGTGATAGCTTTAACTACAACAGCCAGGATTTAACTGACATGAGGCAGGAGACAAACGAAGAAGGTAACAGAATATTCTGATAACTTTGAGCCACTACAGAAAGACCAGCAACCGCTGCCACGTCCAAAACTCTGTAAAGTGATTTTTTAAATCCCTATATTTAAAGTTATTAGGGGTGGTTTTCTATTGGCTTCAGCTGGAGGCATTCTTAGGGGGTACACTCCTTCCCCTTACCCCACTTCTCTCTAGAAGATAAGTGAGCACTGCTTAATAAGGATGAAGTCATCAGCAGACATCCTGCTTATAGTATTTCCCAACCTGGGTTTGGTATTAGTGGACATCAGTGTGGACCACGGCTACCTTAAATGGGAGCTCTGCTGACATGGCTTTCTATGAATGGATTCATCAATGGATGGATGGATCACTTCTTGGCACAGGTGTTCCAGTGACAACCAGCTGCAGGAAGAAGCTCTAGCTGCTCACCTAAATCCAACTGATTCAAGATCCATCCTGCCCAGGACGCCAGAATGGAACCTCTTCGCTGCGGGAGCCCCGCCCTCCTGCCCAGTTCTAATGATGCCCATCCCCCCCCCTTACTTGACATGGAATCAGACTGCCCCAATTGCTCCAAATCTGGCTCCCTTATTAGACTCCAAGACCATGGAGGGAGAATCCACCAACCTTTTAAGTTTCCAGAACCAGTAGTATCGGGAAGTCTGAAGACAAATGAGAGGTTTTATTGGAGGCTGATGTTTAGGGAGAGTGTAAGAGACAGATGACTTAGAGTGCCTTGGAGTCACTTTGACAAGGTGAGTCACCTTAGGGATACACTTACACACTGACCAACAGTTTTGTATGGAGGAAGTCACAATAAGCTGTTTCATGTACCACTATGAGAATCAAGTCAGCACGAAAGTTCGCTTAAGGATGTTTATTATAATAAGATAATATAATAAAAGCCTTTAAATATGATTTGTCCTCAGGATTTACCTAAGCAATTACCCTTTTTTTTTTATTTTAGTATGATCCTGTAGACTGTTGGGAAACTTAAATTTCTTTCTCCCGACCACCTCACCAATGGCCCTAGTCCATGTGCAGAAGCATTCAAGAAAGGTCTGCATTGAGGGCTGGAGAGATGGCCTAGTGGTTAAGAGCACTGACTGCTCTTGCAGAGGACCCAGGTTCGATCCCCAGCACCCACATGGTGGCCGAGAACCGTCTTTAACTCCAGTTCCAGGGGAATCCAACACCCTCTCCTGACCTCTGTGGCACTGCACGACGTGGGTGCACAAACCTACATGCAGACAGTACATTCATACACATAAAAAATAGAATAAAATAAATTTAAAAAGAAAGGTCTGCATTGAATCAGTGAGTGTTTCACGGGGTTGGGGGGGGCAGCGGCAGGTGTAGCAGGTGCTTCTTAGCTCCCATCCCGGGTCCAGGCACCTGCCCCATCCCCAGGCATCCTTCCTTCACTCCCAATTTCTCTAACTCCCACCCACTCTCTCCAGGGAAATGGCAGGTCCTCTCCAAGGCCTGGAAACATTTCTCCAGAAAGCTGAAAATCCAAAATCAATTGATCTCCATGTTACCAGATTATCCAGACCAGCCCCAGGAACATTAAAGTTCATAGACTCATAAGTATTAGTATAGAAAGTGGTTTGGGAGGCAATGGAGTGCACCTTTACACTTTAATTTGGCTTCTACTTTTTTTTTTTGGTCTATCTGTGCTTTGCTCCTCTCATTACGACAGTGATCACTGTGGTCTGCTTTATTCTCCTCTAAGCCGTTTACATAGCTGGACAGAGTCAGAAAGGCATGAATGTTAATCTCTCACCCAGGGCCCTTTATGGTCTCCCCAGAGGCAGAAAAGGGAAGGGTCCCTGGAGCTCTTATCCCTAGTGATGGTGTGGGATGGGGGTCCTGCCCCCAGCACCAGGCCTCTTTGTATAAGCGGAGGAGCTGCTGTTTGCTCTGCTATGAAGCACATGGGAAATGCATCTTAGGTAGGAAAAGAGTAGGGGAGCTCAGTTCAGTTCTGACATTCTTGCTGTAATATGCCTCATGTAGACACAATCTGAGGTCATCCCATTCTTCCTCCAGGCAAGACAGCTCTCCCTTCCATCCAAGGTAGCTGGACTGGGAAATGGAGGGATGATGTCACAGCAGCCACCCTTTAGTGACCTCGCTTTGGTGACTTTCAGAGCATTCTTGCCTCTTGCTACTGGAACCAACCTTTATGAAGGCTCCTAATGAATGCTATGGGTCTCAGGCCTGGGGTTAGGGATGAACTTAGGGCCCTACACATGCTAGGTAAGTGCTCTAAACCTGAACTAGATCTGCAGTTCTCTTTTCCATTTTTTCTTTTGAGATAGGTTCTCATTAAGTTTCCCAGGCTGGCCTTGAACTTCAAGAGCCCAAGCAAGTTCTTGAATTGCAATCCTCCTGCCTCAGACTTCTGAATAGCTGGATCACAGGAGATCCCTTCCTTAGATCAATCCATAATCTTCTGGTTATTAATTACTGGTTATATTTGATTCCATTTTTTCCTCACTAGTGATTCTCAATTCATCACATCCCAGATACTAGGTCTTCTGACAAAAATACACAGTTTGTGCATTCTAATAACTATAATTACATCTAGGTTTTTATTGTGTCCTTTATTCCGTGAAAGGCACTGTGCTAATTGTTTTATAAATGTGATCTCAATTTATCCTCACCATATGCCAATAAAATAGGGTTTCATGTGGTTTGCAAGAGAGGAGACTGAGGCTCAGAGATCAGAGCTGCTATGCACAGGATTCCCCTGGGAAGGGAAGGCTGGGGAGAGGGGAGCCCAGGGTTTTTAGAGTCCTGCAGGAATGGAAAAGAGGCTCCTCGGGCCTCCGCTTCACTCTCAGATCCCAGGCTGGTCCCAACTCAACTCCTCTCCCTCCACCCAGAGCTGCCCTTCCCGAAATCCTACCCCATGCTGGCATCTGGGTCCTCTTTCTTCGCCTGCTCAGATAGAGCCTTTCGTTTCGTTCCTCTATTTTGGCTTTTCCGGCAAGAGTATGGTTGGCTCCCACTCTGTCCCACCTCCCAGACATCGTATCCACTGGGTTCTTTCAGGTCCCTGATGTCCTGCTGAGTGGCTCAGTGCTGTGGGTGCTGGAGTCACCGGTCCCTTCTGTACCCCCACCACTGCCAGCACAGGGAAAGTCACTGCTCATTAACTGTGCCAGCGGCGGGGGTGGCCGAGATCAGCGAGGCAGGTAATCCGAGGCAGCAGGGAATGTAAAAATCATCTCTGTTTGGCTGTGGAGGGTATTTTTGGACTTACAGTTGAATGTGGGTGTGTGTGATGGGCTGGGATTTCACAACGCTCCAAACCACATACTGCAGGAAAACCACAGGACCTGACTGTCAGCCTTTGGAACTGGGAGCTGTCCATCCTGTTCCTATTTCCTGCGGCTGTGTCTGGACCAGAGGGGGCAGAGCTGCTCCCTGCCTGGGTTGGGACCACCATTGCCCCTGACCTGGAGCTCAGGCTGCAGAAACACAGATGCCCTGAGGGACAAGGCGGCCAGTGAGTAAGGCCAGCTGCTCGAACACAGAGAGAGGACAGGGTGATAACTGTGCGCCCCTTCAGGACACACAGCAGTCCCTGGGGCAGCTGTGCCTCAGCTCCAGCTGATGACAGAAGCCAACAAGCCCTGTCTGTGGGGAATTTGGCTCCATGTCAATGGCTCACATTCCCCAGCCTGGAGGTTCCCACCTGCTGCGGGTCTCGGCATCTCCAGGAGTCCATGTCAATGGATCGCTGGGTCCCTTCCCCACTTTCTTACTGGGCACATTTGAGTTAGGACCCAAGAATTTGCATTTCCACTACGTTCCCAGGTGATGCTGGTACTGACGATCTAGGAGCTATGATGCCTTGGGAACTAGCTGTAGAATAATGGAATGTTGGGGGCTGGAGAGATGGCCTAGTGGTTAAGAGCGCCGACTGCTCTTGCAGAAGACCCGGGTTCGATCCTCAGCACCCACATGGCGGCTGAGAACCGTCTGTAACTCCAGTTCCAGGGGAATCCAACACCCTCTTCTGACCTCCGTGGCATTGCACGACACAAGTGCACAAACCTACATGCAGATGGTACATTCATACACATAAAAAGTAAATAAAATTGAAAAATATCTGTTAAGAAAAAAGCAGTTATCCGTGAGAAGGAAGATGTGGCAGCTGATAATTCTGCTCAAGGTTGTTTTGCTAATCCATCACTGGCTGAGAAGCAAAGAAATTAATAGGTCGGCTGAGAGCTGCCTCTCAGGAACTTTGTCTTATTCATCTCGGGATCCCCAGCCCCAAGTCTGTTGATTGAATGAAACTGTCTCCTACCCTGAATGCCATGGGAAAAGTGTCACATGCTGCTGTGGGGGTGTATTCTTCTTACCTAGGAAGCATTCCAAGGAACTTTAAGGAAGGAAGGAGGGATGTTGACAGAGGAATATGACGTGACAGTGAGCAGGAAGCCCTGAGACTTGAAGCAGGCCACCATGAACTAGTCAACAGACACAGGCTCCATGGGAGGGGTCCCTAGTATGGTGTCCGTAATCAACTGAGCCTGGCTACCTACCTTTTCTTTACAATAGCAACACTGGAGTCAGAATGGAGACTTCACAGGCTCCATGGGAGGGGTCCCAAGTATGGTGTCCTTAGACAGACACAGGCTCCACGGGAGGGGTCCCAAGTATGGTGTCCTTAATCAACTGAGCCTGGCTACCTACCTTTTCTTTACAATAGCAACACTGGAGTCAGAATGGAGACTTCACTGACTGGCAGTGAGGATGAAATGCTTGCGAGAGTAGCCGCATCAAGAATAGAAGCAGTCCTCACTCAGCAGGTGTCGCTGACAGAGCCTCCAAGGCCTGGTTACTTCTCACAGCTGGGTGGGCTTGAAAACCCCCAAGCTAACAGGAAGGCGTTCCGCTGTCTGCTTTTCTCCTGCTACAGTTTAAGTCCCCTTGTCCCACTATCCACGGTGACCATGGTTGGTGGTGCCTCTTCAAGCACCGAGTGCGTCTGTCCGTGTCACTTGTCTTTCCAGGAATCCAGCAATAGATTCTCTGGGGGTCCTGTACTAATGTTATGCAGAGTGCGCTTTGACTTACGGTATTTCCTTATCAATGCAACTCCAACTCAAGAGTAACATGAACAGTTCCGCTGTTCCCATGAACCCTTTTCCCTGGTTTTATATGGGCAAAACAACCTGAGCCAATCACACTAGAGTCTGAGTCAAATAAAAATACAAAAAAACTGCCCTTCAATCATACCTTGTTCTGCATTATCTCTGCTATGGATTGCCCTATTTGGGTCTCACATTTAACCCACAGCTCCAGAGGATCCCCAGGAACTATTGGCCAAGCACTGAGGAGAGAGGCTCCATCTGAGTGTTAAAAGCGGCTGGCTTACTGACATGGGGGAGCCTAGATGACCCATCAGAAATGACATGTATCACTTTTGTTTGGATAGACTGTCACTTCTCTTCACAGCCATGATGCCATCTGAGCCCTGTGAAGTCTGCAGGCGGGTTACCATGGCTCCCATTTAACAGATGGGAAGTTGGAGGCCACAGATCCAAATGTCCTCCCCTTCTCCATGTTTCACACCAGCTCCTCTGCACCTTGGATTCCATCTAAACTATGTGGGACTGGACGGAGGTCTGGATTTGGTGGGGGACCCCCTTTCTGATCAATGACAGGTGGTAACTCGGGGTATCTGTGTAGTTTCTTTTAGCAATCTGAGAGTTAAAAATGAAGAGATCCCAAAGTCCCCAGAAGAAGAAGCATGCTTCAGTGTCTTTGGGGAATAACGCAGCACTGAGACAGGTAGTGCTGTTCCGTCTATGCGCTGGCCTCCCTGACTCCAGCCTGCATTCAGGTTACGTGTATTCCATCCACTCTCATCTCACCCCCAGCTTCCTAGACTGGTGTGCCAAGTAGGTTTGGGTTCCCAGTGTTCTGAGGGGAGCCAGCCAACTGAGCTGGTGCAGCTCAGCCTCTGTGATGTGACCAGCCAAGAGCAGATCGCCCCCTCTACACAGCAGGTGTGAGTGGAGCACAGCCTGGCAGGCTCCCCTTTCCCCTCCTTTAGAGAGGAAAAGAGAAAAGGAATGCAGAGGGGTGGAAGATGGGGGGGTTCAGAAAAGAGCAAGATGAGCGGATGCCAGGTCACTTACGAAGGCTGTAAAGTGCAGTTTCTTCCTTTTGGTTTATGATACGGCAACCAATAAAACAGCGAAGAGATAAGTGTCTCCACAGAGAGCGTCTACCCTTCTCCTTCCCCGCTCATCCACAATGGCAGTGGCTGCATTCACATAGGCAGAGCTGCCCTCCACCCTAACCACCCCAGCTGGAGCCCTCTCTCTGCCACTCCTGTTGTCTAGCGCTCCCGTTCTCCTGTATACCACATACCTGCAGTCACCTGACTAAAGCTTCCACGAGGCCAAGCAAAGGCCACTTTCAGCCTCTTCCTCGGGACTCTTAGATTACGGTCTTGCTGAAGGCCACTTTGTCCCATGCTGTTCACCAGGGCAAAGGAAAGCTGGGTGAGCCATAGACATAGGCCTGCACATGTACTGCAACCTGCAGTAGATCTGGACAATGCTGGAACTTGGTGGGCAGCAAGGTCCTGGGGAGGAGGCAGTGTGGATGGAGCCCAGGATAGAGAGGTGGAGGTATGGACATGGAGATGGTGTATCAGGGCTTTCCTCCTGGAGGTCAGGGAATTTTCATCTGGAGCCTGTCAGCTCAGATTCCTGAACTTCCAAAACATAACTGTGTCCCAACTCATCAGGGCAAGGCCTCAAGCTGAGTGGGGATGGGCTGCCACCCCCCCCCAGTGCCCAGATCCATCTGGAGAGCAAATGTTTGGCCGAGGGCAGCTGGGAGTAAGAGCCCATGCACCCTCCCCATCTGCACCCAACACATGCCACGTGCCATGGCGTGGGGGGTGGGGGGAGGCTGCAGGTGGCTGGCTGATGAGAACAGGCTGGGAGCAAGCACATAGCCCAGCCCTGCCCATTGTCCAGCCTCAGCGAGCAGCCTTTCTGGGCATGGCTCCCAGCCCAGGCCCCTTGCCTGTGATACCCCTTCTGGCCCATACAACTAGGTAAGAGACAGGTTTGAGTAAAGGTCGGGCCAGGGACTATATCCTATCACTGTCTTGAATACAATCCTGAATACACAAATGAGCAGTGGACCAAGTGCTAGCCTGTGGACATTTCAGCAGACAGTGTCTAGAAGCTTGGTAAAAGAGCAGGGAGCACTAACAAGACCAGGGGATGGGAATGAACACAGGGAAATTTAAGAGAAATACAGTGGTCTCTTTCTAGCTGGGTATCAAAGCAGCCCTTCTCAGAGACAGGAAGATGGTCAAGGGCCAACAAAGCTTCCAGTGCTGGATGAATCTCTTTCTCAACCTGACTATTGGTGTCGAGGCCCGTTAGGTACCACATTCACGGGGCCCACTTATAATAACAACAAACTGGCTCGCTATGTGCAGGCCCACGTCTATGGCTCACCCAGCTCTCCCTCGCCCTGGTGGAACAGCATGGGGACAAAGTAGCCTTCAGCAAGACTATAATCGAAGAGTCCCGAGGAAGAGGCCTGAAAATGGACTCTAGGACGGCAGGGACGCAGAAGCTGGCGGGGGGAGGGGGCGGAGGGACGGGGGGACAGGGAACATGTCACGTGGAAGTGCTGAACAACAGGAGTGGCAGAGAGAGGGCTCCAGCTGGGGTGGGATAGGGTGGAGGGCAGCTTTGCCTGTGTGAATGCAGCCACTGCCATTGTGGATGAGTGAGAAAGGCGAAGGGTAGACGCTGTCTGTGGAGGCGGGGAGAGAAGGACATGAACCCTTAGCCAGGGGCACCCAGGCCTGCCTAAGGATGCAGAGATCGAAGCAGGAGACCCCTGGCCTCCTCCCCACCACCCTCTCTGTCCAGACTCAGCTGGGGTCATCGCTGAACACTCACAGGATATGTGCCGCTCTGGATGCAAATCTAGCCTGGCTAGCCCTTAACCTCTCTGAGTTCCTCTGTAAGACCACACAGGGCAGTTTCAAAGATTAAAATGTAATGTTTGCAAAAAGCACCCAGCACTGTCTGGCATCCCGAACGCACTCGATAAATGCCAGCCATCACTTTATCATCATTATTAGTGTTGTGATCGTGCGGACCGTCTATCTCTCACTCCAGACGTTCACAATAGCCTCCCAAGTACGATTCCTATCTTTCATCTCTGCATTCCATCCCACACAGAGCTGCCAGGACAACAAGCTAGTGACAATTCGGTCACATTATTCTGCTGCTGAAAACCCCCCATTAGCTCCCCACTGCCTACATCATCAAATCCAAATGTCCCACATTGCAAGGCCCTTTCCACCTGGCACAAACTACCTCTCCTGGCTCCTCTCTAACCACCCTCCCTTCTCAGCTCCCCATCAAAACCAAATCTAAGTAGCCAACTGGAATGGCTCTCCTCCAACAAAACCCCTACCCTTCAAGGCTCTGGCCAATGCCAGCCCCTCACTCAGACGAAGACTTCCTCTGCCAACAGGGACAGTGCATGGCTTATCTCCTCCCAGCTTGGGTGAACAGCTCTTTGCAAGTACGGTCCTAAGACCAGCAATAATCTCTATTCCACCTGGCAACTCTTTAAAATGCAAATTAGCTCCACCCCAGACCTACTATATCTGGAAGTCTGGGGTTGGGGGTAGGGTCACAGAATCTGTCTTAACCAGCACTTCAGACATGACCTCATTCTCATTTTGGGGATCAAAGCTTTGTACCTGTACCCCACAGGTGGCAGTAGGTATACAGGGAGTGACAGCAAGCTTAATCAAATCACCTGGACAGCTGAAAAAATAGGGCTGCCACAGCCTAACTCATTGAGGTTTGGATTTAATTGGCTAACTTGGGAGAGTCTTGTGTGCCTGAGGTCTTTTGCTTTTTGGTGTATTCCCCCCCTTCTAACATTTTATTAGGAATATTTCTGAACCCACAAAGCAGTTAAAAGATTGCACAGTGAATGCCTGGATGTTCACCACCTAGATTCTATCATCAACATTTTTGTGTCCCCTCTGTCACATATCTATCTATCATCCCTCTACCCATGCATTCATCCATTTTATTTTTTGATGCATTTCAAAGTAGGTTGCAAACATCATCCACATCAGACAAACATGTGAGTGATTTAAAAGCCCTCCAGGTGGTTACACAGTACAGCCAGGGCTGCTCTGATCCCAGCTGGGAAGCTCTGACAACCTTCAAGCCTCAGATCCCGCTGAGCAAACGGGGTGGTGATGATGGTGATGGTGACGATAATGGTGTCTGCTTTGCCTCCCTGTTCCATCCGCGCAAGGATGGAATGAGACCACGTTTGAGAAAGTCCTTTGTAAAGGGCTACCCAAACCACAGGAAGCAATCCGGGAATCCATGTTCCAGAGCAAGTGAATCACAGATAAATGACAAGTTTGTTTTTTTTTTTAGTGTTAAGTATGTCCCAAACATCACATAAGACATAACTTACACTGAAATATTATTCATCACATATCTGAATATAAGTGCACATACTATATTTGAACTTGCTAAGTCTGACAATCCTGGGACTAAGTTCTGTCCTATGGTGGACAGCAGGGTTGGGACCCAGAGAAGAGCCATGGCTGAGACAGTGACCACTGCCCAAACCAGTAAGCCACTCATGTGCTTAAGATTTAAATGTTGACAGTACATTCATACACATATAAAAATAAATTAATTAATTAATTAAAAAAAAGATTTAAATGTTGAGCTGGGTGTGGTGGCACACGCCTTTAATCCTAGCACTCGGAAGGCAGAGCAGGCAGATCTTTGAAAGTTTAAGGCTAGCCTGGTCTACAGAGTGAGTTCCAGGGAGACCCTGTCTTGAAAAGACCAAAAAAAAAAAAAAAAAAGATTTAAATGTTGAATCTCACCAAAAGAAAACACTCTCACAGAAACAACCAGAATAATGTCTGACTAAATATCTAGGTAATGCGGCCTAGCCAAGTTGATATATAAAATTAATAATGATAGTCAGCATGTCTCAAACATTATGGGTAAAAAGTTATCACTTGGGAGAACTAATTAAAATGCAGCTCCCACCCCCACCCTGAGATTCTGATGCCGCAGGTCTGGTAGAGTGCCCGGCAGCCAGAACCCTCCGTCACTCCAGATGGCTCCAATCCGAGGGCTCCGTGGGCCGTCTTTGGGAAGCGTGCAGTTGGCGCTCACTAAAGGAGTTGCTGGACGTAGAAGTCAGGCAGGGAGGCGTCCTCCTGCCCGACTGTGTCCCCGGGGCTCCAGAGAAGGTAGAGTGATGGCCGGTGAGGATCTGGAACAGAGTTTACAGACACAGCAACCAGAACTCAGCCACAGGGCAAGACTTGTGCCTGTAGCAGCCCTGGCGGGAATCCAAAGGACGACCCCCTAAACCAGCCCCAGCCCCAGCTCCAGCCTGACCCAGGCATCCCGCAGTATGAGTTGGTGGGGTGGACAGACGGGTGGACGTGCTCTGCCGCTCACACGCCGATGATATCATGGCTCAGGAATCCATGTGCACTCTGCTGCCCCTGAAAAGAAGAGCTCACTCAGCTGGGGAAGGGAAGCCTGCAGCTGAATGCACACAGGCCGGCTGGGGAGGTGGGGCACTGGGCTGTGGGGACTCGCACAGCATCCCAAGCACCTTCAGAAAGGAAGAAAATCAATCCTGGGCAGTAGAAGCCTATTATGACACAGCTTGTTTTTTAATGGACTTCAGTGGCCCAAACCATGGGTCAAAGTTGCGAACCTAAACCTAACCTAACGGCTGCGCGGGCAACCAGCTGGGAATGGAGGGAACCTGCCGGCTGTTTAGGCCTCTCTTCCAGCACCACTTTTTTTTTTTTTAATTAATTTTATTTATTTCCGTATGTGTATGAATGTACTGTCTGCATGCAAGTCTGTGCACCCGTGTCGTGCAACGCCGCGGAGGTCAGAAGAGGGTCTCGGATTCCCCTGGAACTGGAGTTCTCCTGGAATTGGAGTTTCAGACGGTTCTCAGCCGCCATGTGGGTGCTGGGGATCGAACCCCGGGTCCTCTGTAAGAGCGGTCGGCGCTCTTAACCGATAGGCCATCTCTCCAGCGCCCCAGCACCACTATTATGAGCCACCTGGAAAGACACTAGGTCAGCAGGGACAGAGGTCTCCTCCGGGAAGGGTGGTAACTGTCCTGCCAGGCTCTCTATAGCTGCCGTCCAGCCTTCCTCAGCCTGCTGCTTCAGAGGATTGTACGGTAGCTGAGAAGGATCTTCAGGGATCAGGCTGTGAGGTCCAAAGAACACTGGGAAAAGAAAGGATAGTGGACCAGGCTCTACCGCCTAGAAGATGAACAACGAGATGGAATGGGATAGGAGTTGGGGCAGGGAGAACCCAAGTCCTCGGGTCTTTGAAGGGCTACATAGAGGACCTGAACCGAGATGTCTGTGGCTGGAAGGACAAAGTGACAGCGGCCCACCAAGGAGAAAAGCACAACCAAATCAACAGAGCAGAGACGGCGCGATGGCTCAGCGGGCAGGGCGCCTGCCCCCAGCTCAGGAGCTGAGTTTGATCCCCGGGACGCACACAGTGGAAGGAGAGAACTGACTCCTGCAAGTTGTCCTTGACTTCCACGTCCATGCTATGGCAAGTGTACCCCCGGCACTGATTTTTAGTCTTTTTCAGATGGAAGAGGTCAATAGCAGAGTCCAGTAGAAAATACGGATGACATCAAAACCCTCCAAGTGAAGAAATACCAGCTCAGCTAGTGTGTGTGGTTAAACAAACAAACAAACAAACACCTCCAAGCTAGTGTGGGTTCACTGTA
This sequence comes from Rhizomys pruinosus, assembly GCA_009823505.1. Lineage (NCBI taxonomy): Eukaryota > Metazoa > Chordata > Mammalia > Rodentia > Spalacidae > Rhizomys > Rhizomys pruinosus. Next base: position 212,216 of record VZQC01008455.1, on the reverse strand, counting down.
TGTGTAACACCACACATTTAAGTGAAAATAAGTAAAGTCATAATCATGGTTAGGAGTGCGGAATGCTCTGATATAACCCCATAAACTTAGGGTGGTGTTGGAAATGTTCGTCTGACGGCTTTGTCTCCCTCTCCTGGCTTCCCCAAACCCCACAGCCAGCTAACCAGTGAGGGCTCTAGAGACAACATGGTACATGGTTCTTCCCAGACTATACACATGGCCTATTCTTTCTTTAAGGGATTGTCTTTGGGGGGTGAGAGAGAAAATCCTGATTCAGTCAGCAAGGAAAAATGGGAGGACACCCCAATTCTGCTGTCCTGCTGAGACTGTAGCTATCGGACTTTGATCTCCAACTGCCTGCCATCAGAAGAGGGGGGAGGGGCTAGTCCTGGAAGCCAGCAAAAGGCACTGGTAGCACAAATGAAAGTAAGTGCTATTTACACAGCAGGTAGTCAACTTATATGGAATGTGTAACCCCAGAGCTGCCATAAGCTAAATATAGGAATAGATTTGGGGGGGGGGGGTGGAACCATTCATGGATGGTGGGCCATAATGGGTGATTGGGAATGCTGGGCTGAGTGATGGGTGCCTGTGAGCCCAACAGGTGCAGCCCGTCAGGTGCAGCCTGTCAGGTGACTGGAGCTGTCTCAAAGACTTGGGGGGAGGTGGGTGGGGGCAGCAGGCATGCTCTGTTGCTTTGAATTTTATTATTTTACACTAACAGCATGTATTCCTTCATGTGGAGGTCAGAGGATGACCTCTGGGATTGGTCTTTGTTTTTTTTACCTTGTTTGAGCCAGAATCTTTATTGTTCACTGCTGCCTACCCCAGGCTAGCCGGCCTACCACAGGCTAGCTGGCCTGGGAGTTTCTAGGGATTCTCCCTCTCCACCTCCCTTCTTGCACCTGATTATATACAGATGCGCACGACTGTGCCCGGCTTTACATGGGTTCTGGGGATTTGAACTCAGGTTCTCACGCTTCACCCACTGAGCCGTCTCCCCAGCCTCCCCCCCCCAATCTTCCTCACATCCACCCCATTTCCTTCTTCGGCCAGTCTTTGACTCTCAACATGAAGTCTATCTGAAGCCCAGAGTGATTTACTGTAGCAAGGACTTCAACGCACACTGATGCTTTCTCTGGTTTGGGGGGTGAGGGTGGAGACTCCGGGCTCAGTAGAAGTGACTTTAACCCACTTTCCCTGCACAATTTTAAGACCAGGACCAAGGCCCATCATCTGGGCCAGCAATATTCTTTTTAGAGACAGGGCATTGGCCCGAATTATTGTTATTGCTTTTATTGTGGTAAAATATACAGAACATAAAACTGACCATTTTACCATGTTTATGTTCAGTGGCATTCAGCACATTTGTATTGTGTTACTGTCACCATCTATCTTTAGACTTTTCGGTTTTCTCTAGCTGAATCTTTATGCCCATTCAAGAGTAACTCCCAGTCTCCACTTCCTCAGCTCCAGAGAAGCAGCATTTTGGGTCGCTGTGATTGTGACAGCTCTGGGTCCTCACATCAGTGGAATCCTCAGTATGTGTTCTTTTGTGACTGGCTTATTTTACTTAGTATAATGTCCTCAAGATTCATCCAAGTTGTATCATGAATCACCAAATTATCATCATCATCACCATCATTATTAGCATTACTATTGTGATTTCTGGGACAAGATCTTGCTATGTAGCCCACACTGGCCTTGAATTTGCAGACCTCCTCCTCTGCTTCCCAGGTGCTGGGATTGTAAGTGTGCACCACTACACCGGACCTACTCTGATAGTCTAATCTCACTTGAGACACCTTTGTCAGAGGAGGTTACCATTCTTCTTCTGAATCAACACCTGGACAGCACATACCATGGACAGGCCAGGCCTCAGGCTCTGGGAGAAGTTCCCGGGGCATCTGGGCAAAAGGAGATAGGTTCACCTTGGCTGTCACACAGCAGAGCTTGACCTGAGCTATGAGAGGCTCAGCCATCAGGACCCTAGCAGAGACAGCACTTTGTGAGTAGGCAAGTTTTCTGGGAGAGGAGCCACTGGAGAGCCACAGACAGGAGACAGTGTAGGAGTGACACTCCAGAAACAGGTGAGAGGGGTCAGATTCTGGGTATTATCCAGGATCCAGCGTGACACCGATGGACAGACGGACTCAAGCCAGAAGCCTGGCTGCATTTTAAGTGCTTTGTCTCAGCCCTGGAGTGGGTTGGGTCTCCAGCAGCGTGGCTGGACTGACAGGTGTGGAGGCAGGAACCCTACTGCAGAGGTGGTGCTGGGTACACTTAACTCGGGGGAGGCCGGGAGCCCTGTGCTGCGTTAGAGCAGAGATCCTGGCTTTGTTCTAGTCACAGTTTGATACCCAGTCCCTAGGCCCCCTGCCCCTCCCTCGGGCCACAGCTGCTTAGTCTGGTACTACCACCATCTCCTACATTTCCCTCTCAGGGATTTCCTCCAGGGAGGGCACAGTCCCTGAGAGAACTAACAGCCTCCCTCCCAGGGCCCGTTCACAAAATCAGGAAATGTGAACCCTAAATAATTTATAAACATGTTAAATAAGCCTTGGTCCCCAGGGAGCTCACTGTTAATACTTCCCTCATTGAACATGAGCCTGAGCCAGACATCATTAGGAAGGAAAATCTCCTTCTCTCTTTTAAAAATCATGTCATTTAAATGGTTTGGGATTATTTGCTGCTTTGAATCATTTCTGCCACTGCTGCCTCCCATTACGGGGGTAATTAAGAATTGACTATGGTTGGCAAAAAGCATTCAACAGCCAACTTTTTATTTGTTTTTTTTCAAGTGCCCCAGTCTTCTCCCTCCCCCGCCCAGCCTTCTCTTTCTTGTTCCTGCAGCCTTGCAGCCCAGGTCCCCAGAACCCCCCACTCCAGGTCTGCTGCCTATAAACACACTTGCAGCCCCATGGAAACCACACACTGAATGGAGAGAAAGCAGGGAGATCATTCACTTTCCTCTTATTCCACTGCCCCATTTCCTCCAGGCACCTTGCCTGGTGTCTCTTGGGCCTACAGCCAGAGTGTGTTTGTTCGGCTGCCCTGGTCACCCGGGAATGGGGTGGGCTCAGATCCCAGGCCTGTCCACCAGCCGGTCATTCTCTCTGCGGAGAATCACTCTCTCTGAGCGGCTCAGGCAGGATTAAAGGCTTCGGCAGGGAGAGCGTGCCTCCAACCGTGGAATGAGGGGACAGAGGGGCAGGCAGGCCAAGGCCGGCCAGGCAGGGTTGCTGCAGAGTGAAGTGACCATGGGTCTCCATCCCCCACCCAACTACAGACCCCTTGGCTGTACAACCAGACTCATAATTGGAAGGCAGCCTCCCGACACAAATAAAACCACACCTAAGTCATCTCAAGGATATGGTGGCTTGCTTTTGTTTCTTTCTTTCTGTCTCTAGGTCACTGTTTCTAATCTTCTCAAATGCTAGAAATTCTTTTTAGAGTCTAACTTCAATCTTTTCTGCTGCAGGTGTTGTATGGGCTGTTCTGAGCTCAGAAAGCTGCTTCCTCTGTACGTAAATCATTAACATAAACAAAACAACCTCCAAAGACACACCAAAGGGGCTGGAGAGGTGCCTCAGCAGTTAAGACCACTGGCTGCTCTTGCAGAGGACCCAGGTTCCCAGCACCCACATGGCAGCTAACAACCACCTGTAACTCCAGCTCCAAGGGATACAAGCCCTTTTCTGGCCTTGGCCTGCATTGCATGCACACAGTGTTCTTGGAAGGCAAAACATTTCTACATATAAAATAAAAATAGTTAATATTAAAGGAGACTCAGAGAAGTCAAGTAACGGGGTAGAGAGATATGGAGATCAAAGACCAGAGAAATTTCTAGAACTAGTAGTCATAATTTTCTCTCTTGACTTCACCTGGGTGGTGGTAAAAGGAGCCTAACTTCATACACAGGCCATTGCCAAAACATCTACTTTGGATGGCTTCCTATATTGGCCTCACAATATCTCAATTTTTAAAGAAAAGCAAGGTGGAGCACACCTTTAATCCCAGCACCCAGGAGGCAGAAGCAGGCAGACCTCTGTGAGATCAAAGCCAGCTGGTCTACACAGTGAGTACGAGGCCAGCTGAGGGAGACCATGTTTCAAAAAGACAGGAAAGAGAGGAAGGAAGGAAGGAAGGAAGGAAGGAAGGAAGGGAGGGAGGGAGGGAGGGAGGGAGGGAGGGAGGGAGGGAAGCTAGTCACCTGTGACATCTTTACGGTTCCCTCTCTGTGGAGCTCTTTGGGGTGCATAACCTTCACCAAAGCCTATGGCCCATGCTCACGGGAACCTTTCAGGCTAGGTGCTGAATGGAGCTCATGACAGGAAAGAGATCTGGGAGTTCTGGGAGTTTCCTGAACAAAGGTTATATGGCTGTGTTGTGCTGGCTTACTAATAATACCTGTAGATATGGGATTTGGCCCGAGATTGCCTTTCACAGAAAACTGGTGATGAGGTGAGGTGACCCCTGGAGTCAGACAGGCCATTCCCTGAGCCTAGCACCTAGTAACTACTCAATTAACTATTCTCTTGATTCTCCATCATTGTACTATGGAGGCAGAGATGGGGAGCAGCAGAGAGGAAAGGGAAGGACAGGGTAGCAGGGGCAGGTCCCCCAGTTTAGCTTTGGTAGGAAATCAATTTCTCAGTCTCATGACTGGGCCTGCTATGCAGAGCACCAAGTAAACAGCTACAAGACTGAAAAGAGGCCACCTTCCCTTCCCTCCTTCACGCTTGTCCATAATTCTCCACTCAACATTCTTTTTCCTCTTTCTCCTGCACTGCCCCTCCCACGTGGCCTTATCAGCCCATTCGTGTAGGGGCCAATCCCCAGGGCTGGAAGCTGGAGGCATGGTCCAAAAGCTCAGGGCAGACCCTCCTTCACGTGCTCAGCCTCCCTATCCCTACCACTAACGAAGAAGCCTAGCTCCTAACGACTCCCACTGCGGCCAGGAGAGCTTTGTCATTGTCTTTGGGCCTCAGCGTGCCACTAAAGTCCTTGTCACCTGTCAAACAGCCCACTGCCATCCTGGCCACATCTCTGCTGTCCATCCATGGGGTCCATATCTGGGTCTGTCTCCTCTCTCTCTCTCTCTCTCTCTCTCTCTCTCTCTCTCTCTCTGGAGCTCTTAGGCTCCTAGGCTCTGACAGAAACTTGGGGTAGAATTCTAGGCACATCACAAATGTTTTTCTTCAAGAATAATGACAAAGGAAGCCACTGAGGAGGAGAGTGGAAAGTAGATTTTATTCTAAATTTGCCAGGCACAGGATTCCCCAGGGACAAGAATGAAAAATGTAAAAAACTCAGGAAAAACACATAAGGGAAAACAAAATCATTTCCCCTCTATTTGGTCCCAAGACTTTTTTCAAATATGTGATTTCCAATACATTTCTGGATTTTAAAACTTTTTAGAATGAATAAAGAGCTTAAGATAGGGTGCTTTGATGTCCCCAAACTATTTCTAAAAAGCATGCCATAGGATTTAAAGTCGGACAACCTCCATCAATCTTCCTGTCTGCATATAAGGATGCAACTTGTTTGACATCCTTTCTAAATGACCTACAGAAAAATCAATTGTTCCTGGGAATCCAAGTACATTTCCACTTATAAGTATAGAGGAAAGTAAAATGGATTACACCGCAATGAAAAAACATGGGAAAGTTTTTGTTCTCAGCCATTGAAGTTGTTATGAAAGTACTGGATCTGGGGTTGGAACGTCAGTGTTGAGGGAAGAAAGGGATGGCCAGCCGGGTGTGGTGGTGCACGCCTTTAATCCTAGCACTTGGGAGGCAGAGGCAGGCGGATCTTTGTGAGTTCAAGGCCAGCCTGATCTACAGAGTGAGTTCCAGGCTGGCTGGGGCTGCAGGGAGACCTCTGTCTGGAAAAGAACAACAAAAAAAACAAAAAAAAAAAAAAAAGAAAGGGACAGCCACAGCATCTGATAGATCACACCCTTCAGTCCCATCTCCAAACTTCATCCCCAAATGCCCAGCCATTCAACGCTGCAGACAATAGTTTGGGCCTGGAGAAAGCTGGGGCCCCTAAAGCCGACCCCCAGCACAGTGGGCACATGACTATAGGCTTCATTCTGTCCCCAAGCACAGTGGGCACATGACTAAGGGCTCCATTCTGGCCCCAGCACAGTGGGCACGTGACTATAGGGTTCCCCCCCCCAGCACAGTGGGCACATGACTATAGGGCTCCATTCTGACCCCAGCACAGTGGGCACATGACTATAGGGTTCCCCCCCCAGCACAGTGGGCACATGACTGTAGGGTTCCATTATGACCCCAGCACAGTGGGCACATGACTATAGGGTTCCCCCCCAGCACAGTGGGCACATGACTATAGGGTTCCATTATGACCCCAGCACAGTGGGCACATGACTATAGGGCTCCATTCTGCCCCCAGCACAATGGGCACATGACTATAGGGTTCCATTCTGACCCCCAGCACAGTGGGCACATGACTATAGGGCTCCATTCTGACCCCCAGCACAGTGGGCACGTGACTATAGGGTTCCATTCTGACCCCAGCACAGTGGGCACGTGACTATAAGGTTCCATTCTGACCCCCAGCACAGTGGGCACATGACTATAGGGTTCCATTCTGAACCCAGCACAGTGGGTACATGACTATAGGGTTCCATTCTGACCCCAGCACAGTGGGCACATGACTATAGGATTCTATTCTGTCCCCAGCACAGTGGGCACATAACTATAGGGTTCCATTCTGCCCCCAACACAGTGGGCACATGACTATAGGGCTCCATTCTGCCCCCAACACAGTGGGCACATGACTATAGGGCTCCATTCTGGCCCCAGCACAGTGGGCACGTGACTATAGGGTTCCATTCTGACCCCAGCACAGTGGGCAAATGACTATAGAGTTCCATTCTGCCCCCAGCACAGTGGCACATGACTATAGGGTTCCATTGTGCCCCCTCTCCCCCCCCCTCATTTACACTATATTTGAAAGACACAGAGGCCACATTGGAAAAACACGCTATAATCAAAGAATAAATTAACATGTGAAAAGGGAAAGGCATGCCTTGATATAAGCAAATCTTCCGTTTCAACCACTGAGAAGAGGATAAGAAATTGAAGTGTTAGAAGTATCAAAAACGACTCCAGGTGAAGGCTGAGAGAATGAGTCTGATTAGGCAAAGTTCTAAGGGACAAATTGTGTTCAGTGAGATGTAAAGGTTCCTCTCCTTCCTTGCACAACTCATGTTCTGACAATAAGTGCTTTCTGTTCTCCCCAGTGGAGTCCGGAAAACACAATGCTATCCTTTGTCTTACTCTGAGCGAGCTACAGATGGGGTCTTCTCTTCAAGCTTGTGGCTACTTTTTACAAACTGTCAGAAGAGAGCAGGCAGCAGGCTTCTGAAAGAACAGGTACTTTTATCATGGGCAACTTGGAATTATTAGCAGAGACCACTGTGACATGCAATTTGACATACCTAGCCACTGTGATTTCAGTTTTTGAATCAATTATATATAACTGCTTTCATGTTTCAAAACATAGGGACACCTGAACTTCTGAAAATCTCCCAGACCAGTCTTATTTATATATATTTTCATTTTTCCTTCTAATATTTTTAAAACATAAGCACATGTTCTTTTCTGTGTGTGTATCCCAAATTTCAGAGAACGTTTAAATGCAACATAAGGCCCTTCTGGAGTCTCCTAGCGGGAGAAGCGGCAGGACCGGCACTGCAAGCTGGGGCAGGCTCCAGAGGCACGGGATGTGTAGTGTGTGGGAGTGAGTTCTGTGTGTTTGCCAGCCCCCTCTTCCCAGCAGCACAAATGGTGTGTAAGAAACACACACACACACACACACACACACACACACACACACACACCCGCATGCACACACAGGAGCATCCACTCAGCCAGGAAAAGCTCTCAGCTGAGGTTAACCCTATAACCCTTGCATTAGCTCCACCCTCTTCAAAAGCGGTTTGACATTCTTTCCCAAACTTTGCTTCACTTTCCATGAGAATGGGGATGTTCCTGCATAAAACATGAGTTTGGGAGGGCAGCAAGGGAGCAGGCCAGGCCTCGAGTTGCTGAGTGGGTGGGAGACATGGGCGAGAAGAGCCCGGTGGGGGAAGGGCGCGGAGTCTGCTTTCTCACGCTGCATTTCTTGTAGGCTCCTTGGAGACGGCATAGAGGCCAGGAGAGCAGAAAAGGAGATGTGGAGAGCCTGACCCCGTAGAGTCAGATGGGCTGGCATTTGATGACCTTTGGGAGACTGTGGCTGGCCACCTAACACAGAAGGGAGGAGAGAAAACTCTGGAGAGGGGGAGCAGGAGAGAGGAACACTGAACACTGCAACCGTAGCCCTGGCTCCTCCTGGATGCAGTTCTCAGGGGGCAGGGACAAAGGTTCTGTTTCTTTTGCAGTCTTTGTAGAATCCAGCCGCACTGGATTGTGCACACTCTGATTGAATGCCTGCAGGGAGTGAGACAGGATTCTTAGCCTGTTATCAACACCCCAGCGAGGAGGATTTAGGGGTCTGCAAGAGGTCTTCTCCCTGCAAACCAGTTATTAGTATTGCTTGAATTAACCCCGCAATGGGCTAAATGCCAGTAGCAGGAGAGAGATGTTAGGGCATTCTGCCCCTCTGGGGACCCAAGCTAGGCGGCATGGAAATCCCTGTCCGGCTCTCACCAGAGGCACTGAAAGGCCAGGAGTGTTTACACTACTCCGTCCTCCCAGGAGGCACAGTTTTCAGGTGGCTGCGCATGCTCGGTGCTCCGAACTGCTCAGTTGATTACAGGGCCAAGTCAGCAACCTCCACTGCAAAAGGACTAGAGGAGACATAAACCAGCTTGACTCTTCTGAGCAAAGCCAGGGGCTCCACGGTGGAGTTTGTGTGTGAGAGATTTGGAGAATTTAATGACCCCCTTAAGATACTTGTCAGTGGTCCAGAATGCAGTCACAGGGTTTCCTACAAGTCACCAGTTCTTGCAAGCTGAAAAAGGATAAGATGCTCACTGGGCCTCAATTAGAAGGGGGCTCCAATTAGAGGGGCTCCAACCAGAGCTGCTCCCACGTCACCAGAGGCATGCAGCAGCACTGCTTTCTGGGCCTTGACCCTAGATTTCTTCTTAAACTCCTTTCTTTCTCTTTCTTTCTTTCTTTTTCTTTCTTTCTTTCTTTCTTTCTTTTTTCTTTCTTTTTTCTTCCTTATTCCTTTCCTTCTTTTTTTATTTTTTATTTATTTATTTATTTATTTATTTATTTATTTATTTATTTATTTATTTATGTGTATGAATGTACTGTCTGCATATAGGTCTGTGTACCCGTGTCGTGCAATGCCGCAGAGGTCAGAAGAGGGCGTCGGATTCCCCTGGAACTGGAGTTCTCCCGGAATTGGAGTTACAGATGGTTCTCAGCTGCCATGTGGGTGGGTGCTGGGGATCGAACCTTGGTCCTCTGCAAGAGCAGTCAGTGCTCTTAACCGCTAGGCCATCTCTCCAGCCCCATCCTTCTTTTTTTTTGATAGGGTTTGGCTATGTAGTTCTAGTATCTTCCAACTCATGGCAAATTTCTTGTCTCACCTGAGAACTAGACTGACAGGCACAAACCACCACTCCTAGTTCAACACTATTATTTTTTTCTTCCTTCCTTTCTTCTTTTTATTTTTATTATTTATTTATTTATTTATTTATTTATTTGAGATAGGGTTTCCTTGTAGCCCAAGCTAGCCTGGAACTCACTATGTAGAGCAGGCTGCCCTCCATCTCACAGAGATCTACCTGTCTCTGCCTCCTGAGTGCTGGAATTAAAGGTGTGCACCCTCATGTCCAGCACAACCCTGGAATTTCTTTCTTTTTTTTTTAATTTATTTTTTTATGTGTACGAATGTATTGTCCGCATGTAGGTTTGTGCACCTGTGTCGCGCAAAGCCACAGAGATCAGAAGAGGGTGTCAGATTCCCCTGGAACTGGAGTTAAAGATGGTTCTCAGCCGCCATGTGGGTGCTGGGAATCAAACCCGGGTCCTCTGCAAGAGCAGTCGGTGCTCTTAACCACTAGGCCATCTCTCCAGCCCCAACATCCCCGGAATTTCTAACAAGTCCTCAACACAGTTGTAGCTGGTCCATGGACCTCACTGAGAGACAGTTGTTCTAGAAAATACTTTATTTTATACATGAAGAGAGTGAAGCGATAGGGCTTTGATGGCAGAGCTAGGTTCTGGTAGCCTCTCCCTGGGACAGCTAAAAGTGTGGCTTCCAGTTCTAGCATGAAATTCAATGCAGAGGTAAGGATGAGGCAAGGATGAACCCTAGTTTAAACCAAGCACCCTCTGTGCTATAGTAGGGCCCACAGGAGGCCTAGGCACCTGGGTCTCACTGGGGTCGTTCCAAAGTCAGACAAGTAGAAGAGCAAGAAGAGAGTGAACATATCATAGAAAGCAATTAGCCCAAAGCAGAAAATCCAGGCAATAAGACCTGGTGGGACGGGTAGTGGCGGGCCGCAGAGGACCTGCCAGGTCCTGACAGCTCGGGAACTGCCGCTTCCAGCCCTGACTTGACCCACATCTGCTACCCACCCACCCTGGGGTAGTGCCCGGAAATCTCCGTTGGGAGGAGAGCCAGAAAACGGATTTATCTCAGCCTCATCTGGGCTCGTATGAGGGCCCCATGTCTCCTGGGGAGCTGTGCCCGAGGTACAGGAAGTAGGAGACAGCAGGCCCCCGTGCAGGGCTGGTAAGTACTCACTGAAAGTTGGAAAAAGAAACGAATTTAGCAATGAATATAGGGCACCAGGCCTGCCGTCAGTAACCTCTAATAGGGCATCAGTCCTTCTGTCAGTAACCTCTAAGAGGAATCATGTCTGGGCAAGCTTTGGGCCCAAGGCCCCCTGGCTGGGGAGGACAGCGGGACTCTGTTACTAACTGGTGCAGTATGGGCTGGAGTTCCTCTGTTTCATGTTGGCCACACCCTCCCACATCTCTCTCCCTGTTCCACTTGAGGAAGAAATTGTCTTGCATCTGACCAGAACGTGTTCAGACTGATCTTCTGGCTCACCCAGTGGTTCCTCAGTCCCATCCAGTTTTAGATGAAAGACTCAATGTCCCCACTGCCTTCCAGCAGCCACATGGGCCTGCCCTGCTGGGACCAGGAATGACTGGGAGTTTGGGGTCAGCTACTGCGTCACCCAGGCTCATTTACATAGTGGCCACAGAGACGGCATCCTGGCTTGGAACTGGGTGGTCCCTGGACTGGCCCACCAGGGTCCTGGAAGGGCTTCCTGATTCAGTGTCTGGTCCCCTGGACACACACTCTCGCTTCTGTGGGAGTGCATGGAACAAGTCTCTGGGTCTGGACGATCTCTTGGTCTTGCCATGTTCTACCCTGAGCGAGTCTCAGAGGAGTCCTGGAAGTCCCAAAGATCGCCCCATGGAGACTCGGCACACGTGGAAGCCAGCTCTCTCCTTGGGCCAGGAATCTACAAACCTCAGGGCATCCCCTCCCCAGAGGCTGAAAATCTGCAAATCATGGGGCCGTTTACTGCCCTGTGGCTGCCCACCTAGTGAGACAGCTCTCCCTGTTCCTGTGCCCATCAAGCTGTCTAGAAGAAACCAGCTCCCCGAGGGAAGAAGCAGGGAAAGGGGAGACGGGGGCTCCCAAATCGCTGCTGGGGAAATAGGTTCTATGTAGTTAGGCACAGGCCATACAGAATAGGGCTGCAAGGTCAGTATACCGTGCCTGTCTGCAGTGGCTAGACTCCAGGCAGCACAGTCCCGTCGCCTCCATTCTCAGCTCTTTAGATGGTGTTTGTTTAGGGGACATAAACTCACCTGTCAGAATTGGGCATCATTGCAATCAAATGTTCCCCAAGTGGTTCCTACAGGCACTGGCAGGCTGATTAGCAGATGATTTGATGTTTTGTGGCATCTGAAGCACCTCTCAGCTCCATTCCACAAATCAGAATTTGGCCATCAATTTTCTACAATATAGCGCTGCCTGCAAGTCCTCCTCTGCGCTAAGGGGCTAGGGAGACTGCCTTTTAACTATGCAGACAAGTTTTAGCATGGTAGATGGGAGACATGAAGAAAAGAGGGTTACCATCCTTCCAAAGAAAGGGGAGGGTACCCCTAAGCTTCCCTTCCTGCCCCTGCAAGTCACTGTCACACGAAAGAAGGATCCAAGCACTTCACAGTGAGCTGGCGTATACATGCACACATACCACGCTGCTTCCTGTCTACCACATTACAGGATCTGAAATGTCCCTTCCATGGAGACCTCCTAGACTAATGAGGAACAAGACCATCATCCACAGGGGTGACACGGGAGACTCAGGAGTCTGCTCTGTCCCTTGCTCACTCTGACGCAGAATTATTTTGCCTGAAAGGATGAGACAATCCAAGCAAGGCACAAAACCTTTTAAATTGGTCCTCCTCCTCCTCCTCTTCCTCCTCCTCCCTCTTTTCCTCCTCTTCCCCCTTTTCCTCCTCCTCCTCCTCTTCTTCCTCCTCTTCCTCTTTCTCCTTGTCCTCCTTTTCCTCCTCCTCTTCCTTCTCCTTTTCCTCTTCCCCCTTTCCTCCTCCTCTTCCTCCTCCTCCTCTTCCTCCTCTTCCCCCTTTTCCTCCTCCCCCTCTTCCTCCTCTTCCCCCTTTTTCTCCTCCTCCTCTTCCTCCTCCTCCTCCCCCTTCTCCTTTTCTCCTTTCCTCTTCTTTGTTAGGACAGAGTCTCATGGAGCCCAAGCTGGCTTTGAACTCACCACGTAGCCAAGGCAAACACTAAGCTCCTGACCCTCCCACGTCTACTTCCCAGGTGCTAGGATCACAGCCATAGACCATCACAGCTGGCTCAGTTGCTTTACTACACAGCTCTGGAGACCACACCCATCCAGAGGCCTTGATGCCACTTTGGCTTCTGGAAAGTGACAGGCGGGAACAGTGGATAGTCGGCAGCAGGATTTTCCTTGCTAGATTTCACACATCACAGATGGAGGCTCCCAGCCAGCATCTGGAACCTCTCCTCCACATTCCACGGGGAAGTCTACAGGCTAGTAACCACCAGGGAGGATTAGAAACAACTCTCCAGCCTGGACTGGGTGTAATCCTGAGCAAGATCACATGACCCCAGAGCCTAGACGACCCCAGAGCCTAGATGAGCCCAGAGCCTAGATGTCTGCTCTCCCACGCCACGGGCACTGGGCTTCACTTGTCCCTAAGAGACCCAGTGTCGTGAGGACTAAGGCTACCTGAGGGCCCAGGGGAAAATGGATGCTGGGGAGCAGGGCTAACCTGGGCTAACCATTCTCAACTAGGAGGTCATTTAGTGATGTCAAGAGTCAGTTTGGTTGTCACAAATCAAAATGCTACTGGTATATAGCAGACAGAGGCTGCGATTTTACTGGACCTGTAAGACCACCAAGAACCATCCTTCTAGAATTACAGTGGTGGTTTTGAGAAACCCTGCCCACAACACGGCCATCTCCTCCTTGCTGTGAGTGCTGACTGCAAGGAAAGAGTCTTTAAGGGAATCAGAATCATGATCCTCTAGCCCTGCCTTGGGTTTTCAGACAGGAGGATTGAGATATATTGGGATAAGTGTCTGAGTGCACTGCAGAACTGACCTCTGAACAGTACTCTGGAGGGTTGGAGATGCTCCCAGTGGGACCTCAGAGGTTATCTTGTCCACAACACTCATCATGTGAAATGTCCAGCAATACAAGCAAAGCCTGTGCAATCACAATAGAAAGAAGACAGGGTCACGGGCGCATACAGAAAGCCAGAAAGCCGGTCTTCTTGGACCATGAGAGAGAAATATAGGAGGGCACTGCAGGGTACAGGGAGCCCCACCCCACTCAGCATCTACCGACCTCGGATACCCCAAATGCCCAGAGGCAGCCCAACCTAGAAGCAACTGTCCCATCAAGGACTAGGGCAGGAGGCAGGGCTGCGCTCAAGGGTCCCCATGTCCCAAGGCTGTAGCCCCCCCGCCTTACTTGTCTGATTTACACACATTGAAATCGGGACCTGCCGTTGCTGGCAGTAGGGTGGTAACTGGACCGTCCAGGAGCCAGGGGTCAGTGGTCAGGAGCTGCCAGGCCTCCATTCGCTCTTTAAAATTATTTATTATTTTTATTTTTTGTGTATTGTATATTGCCTGTATGTATGTAAGTCCACCTTTCTCAATACAATGCCTTTGAAGGTCAGAAGAGGGCACTATATCCCCTGGAACTGGAGTTACAGATGGTTGTTAGCTGCCACGTGGATGCTGGGAATGGAACTGAGGTCCTCTGCAAGCAAGTGCTGAGCCATCTCTCTAGACTCTCCATGCACTCTTTTTTTTTTAATTTTTAATTTTTATTTATTTATTTTTCGGTCTTTTCGAGACAGGGTCTCCCTGTAGCCCCAGCTGTCCTAGAACTCACTCTGTAGACCAGGCTGGCCTTGAACTCACAAAGATCCACCTGCCTCTGCCTCCCAAGTGCTAGGATTAAAGGTGTGCGCCACCGTGCCCGGCTTATTTTTTTTTATCTTTTATGTGTATGAGTATACTGTCTGCATGCAGGTCTGTGCACCCATGTTGTGCAATGCTGCAGAGGTCAGAAGAGGGCATCAGATTCCCCTGGAACTGGAGTTTAAGATGGTTCTCAGCTGCCATGTGGGTGCTGGGGATCGAACCCAGGTCCTCTGCAAGAGCAGTCGGTGCTCTTAACCGCTAGGCCATCTCTCCAGCCCATCTCCATGCACTCTTAAAACACATTTTTTACACAACTGGGAGAAGGAAGCTGTACAAGAACCCTCTCCTTCCAGGATCCTTACTGCTGAGAAAAACTCCTGCAGTCTCTATTCTCCAACACCCCACCTCCTTGACTCAAGCAGGCCCTTCCCCCTAGGTCTCCCCATCTAGCTAGCACAAGGCCAAGTCACATCCAATCTCTGTAAATGAAGCCTCGGAGCTTGTCTGGTTGTGACTCATGTAGCCACAGCCAGCAAACACAAAAGGGGACATCTGTATAAATATTCACCACAAGCAGCTCAGATGCAGTGAGGGGAAATGAGACAGCAGACAGTAGAAGCAGTTCTGGGCACACACCAGCACCATTAGCGTGGCTGGCCAACAACCCCCGACAGCAAAGCTCAAGGCTCCGGCATAAGCCTGGGTCAGACCAGGGCTCCAACCATGTAGCCTCCTAGATCCCTCAGAAGGGACAGATAAGGGACCAGAATGCCTTTCACTGCTCCCAGAGGGAAAAGACGTCCCTGTAAAATCGATCCGGGCTATTCAGTCAAGTGGAATCTAGTAAGAACACATCTCCATCCTGTCTGGAGCTTCAGCTTGGGCTGGATGGGCCCAGCCACAGGGAGAACAAGGCACAAAGCGGCAGCTGCCCCCGAACAGCTCTCTTGCACTGCCCAGCCTCACCCCCAGCACCAGAGAAAAGAGCTGCAGACAGCTCTCAAAACCGAATGCTGACACACGAGTCAGCAGATCCTGGGCTGTCCTTCCAGCTGTCCGAGCCTGGACGCCCCACCTAGGGCTGGCCTCTTCTCCCGAGTTTCCTCAAAGGCAGCCTCAGGGTAAAGATGATTTATCCTAGTGGAGTGGGTTGCTCAGCTCAGAAATACTCCAACTTAGCTGGACCATAAAGCAGTGGTGGAGGGTGTGTGAGACCTGGGCAGTGTCTCAGGATCTGCTCCCACCCAAAGCCTCTTCTCCGGCCTTCCCTGTCCTGGGAAGGGGAGGAGAAGCAGGCACCAGTGTGCCCAGAGGCTTCCTCTCCTCTCCCCCAGCCTTGTCCCTGATGCTTCTCTGGAAGGAGTTAAGTGGGAAGTCTTCTATGAGATGAGCCAGTGAATCCCTCCACCCTGCTTCATAGATTGGCCGCCACAGAAATGACTGTGCCTTGCCTCAGGACACAGTCTACTAGTCTCTCCTGACCTGCCTTTCCTCTATTTCCCAGTCATGCTTGATGGATGGATTTGTGAGGAGAAACTGTCATGGAGTAACTGGGGCGAGGCATTTGAGATCCGGATCAGTGTCCTAGGGGCAGAGCACCAGTAGTTGTGCCAGTCCAGATCTAAGGGTCACGAGATAAACCAGGCACCTGGGTACCAGGAAACTGACCAGGCTCAGGGACAAGGCAGAACCACACTGTACACTTAGTGCATGGCCCTGACATGAAGAATGGGAATCTGAGTGTTTAGTTTGTAGGACTGTCATCAGACCGGCTAAAAGAGGCAAAGTGCTTCCCACCAGGCCTGGCCTCAGGAGATGCTGGAGCCCACGTGTGGGCTACTGTGTGAAAGAGACCTCCAGGAAGGCTGCAAAGCAGCAGAAAGGAAGCAGGAAGGACTGGAGATGTAGCTCACTTGGTAGGGTGGTTGCCTAGCACACATGAAACCCTGGGCTTACTCCCCAACACTGCATAAAACCAAGCACAGAGAGTGGTGAGTATCACCAGGCTGTTCAGCCTCCCTCCACAACTGTCAGGATGGTTTGAAGCTCCTCTGGACACAGGAGGAAACCACAGTACCACCTGTCTGTGCAGGCCTTACACCCCTCTCACAACAGACTTTTGATCCCCAAGGAGAGCTCAGTGGACACCCGCTTGGATGGGCACCAGCTAGACAGCTACAAGAGAGGGCGCACCCCGCACCCGACACCGCATTCCCAGCACCTGCTGGGGCTGTGGATCCCAGAGCAGGGGCTGCCGAAGAGGAGAGCTGTCCTCGGTGGCTTCAGAAGGCAGAAGGGAGGACAGCCAGGGCCTGGGATCCAGGGTGACAAATGTACTACACAGCGAGGGCAGACGGAGGCCCCGCCTTTGGCACCGCAGCTCCTCCAGGAAACACTGGGCTGCTTCTCATGCCCTGGGTAGCTGCAGCCTCTGTCTCTCTCAGCTCAGCCAAATCATAAATCTAGCTTGCCAGGGGAGCCGGCTGCCCTGACCCCGGCCCTGTGCCTCCCCACCTTGGCCTCACCTCATGCCAAGATGGGGATCCAGGCATGAGCAGCACAAAGAGGGACTGTGAGGCCAGACCTCTCAGAACTACAGGCTTTCTAGAATATTCTTCACTTAGACTTTTCTCTTGTTACTTTCTCATCCTTTCTTTCTTTGGTTTGAGATTCTGTTATAGGATTTTTTTTTTTTCAGGCGCCCATGATAGTTAATCTAATTTTATAGTCAACACGAAAGCATTTGGAATCACCACAGAAATGTAGCCCTTGGTGGTCTATGAGGGTGTTTCTAGGAAGGTTTAACAAACCAGAGAAGACTTATCCCTGAATGTGGGTGGCACAGTTGTGTGAACTAGGGTCCTGGACTGAATAAAAAAGAGAAATCTTTTTTAGGGGCTGGAGAGATGGCTCAGTAGTTAAGAGCACTGACTGCTCTTGCAGAGGATCCGGGTTCAATTCCCAGCACCCACATGGCGGCTAAGAACCATCTTTGAGCCAGGAGTGGTAGCCCATACTTTTAATCCCAGCACCCGGGAGGCAGAGGCAGGCAGATCTCTGTGAGTTCAAGGCCAGCCTGGTCTACATATCAAGCTCCAGGCCAGCTGGGACTAAAGGGAGACCCTGTGTCAGAGAGAGAGAGAGAGAGAGAGAAGTGAGCATTAGCATTAACGTTCTGCTTTTTGACTGCAAATGCAATGTGAGCCTAGGGCTCCTGACACCATTGATTTCCTCACCGTACCCTCAAACTGTAAGCCAAACAAGCCCTTCCTTAAGTTGTGTTCGTCAGCTCTTTTGTCATAGTAATGAGCAAAACAACAAACGTGCATCTTCACACCAGCTTTCTCAACCCTCTAAGTGTTTTAAGTTTCAGCAGAGGAATTCAGGTTCTAATGGCAACTTGCCACTAATTAGAATCACCTGAGAAGAGTATCTTGGCTGAGAACTGTCCCCTCGGTCTGTCTGTCAGAGCTGGTGCGACCGAGGAGCATCTCAGCCTCTGCTATACAGGTAGAGTCCCAGGCCAGGCCCGGCCCCCATAACCTGGCCAGTCCCCACACCTCTACCCGATTTCCCCCCGGGCTCATCTCATGGTGGCTGAGGGAAGCCCAGAGGGGTAATGAATTTCTCAAGCCATCCTGATTTTATTACTTGAAGCATTTCTAGGGCAAGACCCAGACAAATGCTACCTTCTCCCTCTGCAGCAGAGGTGCAGCATTTCCGCATAACACAATGCTTGTGCCCCATTTCCCAGAGAAGGGGAAGGTCAAGGTTTTGGGTCCCCAGAGCTAAAGTTACCAGCTCCCTTGAGAGTCTTTGAGGAGTATGCTGACCCAGGGCTTTGGATAATGGGGGAGGAGACCCTGCCCCTCCCCCTCCCCCACACCCAGCAGACGGGGCTTCTCTCCTCTTCACTACTCACTGGGTCTTGACATCACTGTCTGTCTCCCTGGGACAGAGCTCCACAACTTTTAGGGTCACCCCTACCCCCACTTTAGGACATATTCCCTTCGATGCAGCCTCAGGTTAGCCAGCAAGCTCTGCTGCTTGTTCTCATGCTGCCATCACCAGCCACCATGCTCTGTCCAGTGGACTCTGAGGACCTCACCAGAGCTTCCCTTTCCGACCACAGATTGGGCACCCTGTTCTTCCTAACCCAACTCCATCTTCTCCACTTTGGGGAACCATCCCACAAAGTCATGGCCCAGAGTGGATTCCCAAACCCTCTGAACAAGAAGGCTACTTGACAAGAGGCTAGCCCCTCAGAGCTCGGGGAGGCCTGTCAGACTGAAGCCGCTGGCAGAGAGCGCAGAACGGACCTGGCTTTGGGATTCGGAAGCCCCGATGATCCATGGTCCATCTCTTACCCTGACTGTGGCCAGGCCCTGCTCCAGCCTTCAGTGCTCGTCATCAAATGGGGCAGAAAGTTCTAACCCTGCACTGATGGTACAGACCTAATCCAAGCTACGTGGGCAAGTAAGGCAGGAGGACAGAAAGCTCAAGGCTAGCTTGGGCTGCTCCAGTGAGTTCAAGGCCAAACTGAGCAATTTCGAGTCTGTGTCAAAATGAAAAGTAAAAGAGGCAAGGGACGTGGCTCAGCGGTAGAGCATTTGCCTACCATGAATGAGGTTCAATCCCAGTAGCATGAACAGAGAGAGAGAGAGAGAGAGAGAGAGAGAGAGAGAGAGAGAGAGAGACTTTCAGAAGGGCACATAGAAAGAGGGCGTAGGTGGGCAGGGGACTGAGGCAGTCACCATCTTCTGAGGCAGTCACCATCTTCTAGGCCTGAGGCCCTGCTGAGGGTTCCTTCCACTGCCGTGGCTCCTAGCCTTCCTGGAGTGGACTCGGTTTCCTGTGGGACAGTCAGCCACTTGCTTCGTCTGGGGTGTGACTTTGCTCCTGACTCCCGGCTTCCTTTGCTCCCCAGTGGGCGTCAGTGCGACTTCATGCCTCTTCTCAGGGGCTCCACTGGGTGAAAACGGACTCCAAGTCTCATCGGCTCAACTCATTACAAGAAGTGGAGAGATGTTCTTTTGAGGCCTTCATTATCACTTAATTGTGTTCCCACTAAACTCTCATTAATTAGCTTTTCTAAAGCTGTCAGCACAATTAAATAGGCTCACAGACTTACAGACTTTTACAGAAAAGAGGAAACTCTAAACAACCCTGTCTAACCACTCATGTCACACACCTATATGCCACAACAGTGAGGTCAGGGTAAGCGACTCAGCCAAATTCACACAGCAGCTGGTAGTGGAACCCGGGCTTGAAACCCACAGCAGAGGTTCATGGAGTCCAGCCCATAGGCAATGCCACCCCTCAGGAGCTGTTCTAGGTTGGGACATGCAAGAAAATTTAAAAGAATGGAATTTTCAGTAAGTTTTTAGAAATCCACCCAGGATGATGACAGGTGTTCCTGAACCACAAGATGGTGGCCAGCTGTAACTCGCTAACAGGTCTCAGGGTTCCAGGGGATGAGAGCAGCAAGCCCCCACTCTGTCCTCTCTGGGAAGAGCAGCCACACAGGATTCATGGACACCACATCTATGAAGGCATGCAGGCTCTTGACCACCAAATTGGGTACCTGAAGCAGGATCTCTAGAATGAGTACCGTGTCCGAAAGAAATCCTACATCCAAACATCTGTGTCTATACCAATGTAACCTACCATAATAATTAGTACTGTTTAAATGCCTATGTATCTAATTGCTTGTGCTTCATCAGTAGAAGTAAAAGGTTATTCCTGGATAAACTGCCAACCCATGATAGGAAACAGCCTGAACTGATCAGAGTCTAAAGAGACATCTCCAGAGAAAGTAGACTGTTCTGCTTCTTGCCCACTTGTGTCCCTTTTCTAAAGCCTAGGGAACAATCTGCAGAAGAGGAGGTGTGGTAGAATGTAAGGGCTGTGATTGGGGTGAATTGTGAGACTACAGCAGTATAGACTGGACTCTTTATTGTTTTTTTTAGACTGGACTCTTATTTTTTTTTTTATTTATTTCTGTATGTGTATGAATGTACTGTCTGCATGCAGGTCTGTGCACCCGTGTTGTGCAATGCCGCGGAGGTCAGAAGAGAGTGTCAGATTCCCCTGGAGCTGGAGTTCTCCTGGAATTGGAGTTTCAGACGGTTCTCGACTGCCATGTGGGTGCTGGGGATCGAACCTGGGTCCTCTGCAAGAGCGGTCGGCGCTCTCAACCGCTAGGCCATCTCTCCAGCCCCTGGACTCTTATTTGATCAACATGCTTGTACATACAAGCCCCTCCAGCTGGACAACGGGGACCTCGGGCTGTATAAGTTTGGGCATAGCTGCTTGCAAATTGGTTTTACACGAAAGATGCTTGTATTAATTACTTATTACTTATTATTTAAAAAATCAAATAAAAAAAAAAAAAAGAAACAACAAACCTACTCACCATTTCTGGGGACAGAAGAAGGAAGCAGACTCCTAATGAACGGGCAGATGAGCAGCTGTCCAGAGTTCTTAAGGGGGGGTGGGTGTCTGGGTCTGGGCCAGAGGCTAGGAACAGCAGGAGTGCACGGTGGCTGGGGTGGGGACCCTGGACTGAGGTTCTCAGTCTCTTGGCAAGGGCCTCTTGCTCATGAGGGAAGTGTTTACTATGACAAGTTCCTCCTGAAGCTAAAGTGGGGCCCCAGGTAGGATTAGACCTTACAAAGTAGAGGAATAGAAAATGATTTTGAGGGGGCTGGAGAGATAGCTCAGCCATTAAGTGCTTGTATTGCTCTCGCTTACAGAGGACCTGGGTCCAGCTGCTCACAGCTGCCTGCAACTCCAGCTCTCGAGGATCTGATGCCCTCTTCTGGCCTCTGCAGTCACTTCCTCTCACATGCACATACACACAGACACATGCAGGTCCATAATTAACAATCAAATCAAATCTGAGACAGCAAGATGACTCAGTCAGTGGGTAAAGACACTTAGTGATAGGCCTGATGATCCAATCTGAGTTTGATCCCCAGAACATGCATGGTGGAAAGAGAGAACCAAGTCCTGAAAGTTGTCCTCTGACCTCCATACATACTCTGTCATACACACACACACACACACACACACACACACACACACACACAAAATAAACAAGTAAATGTTTAAAATACTTTTTAAATAATAAAATCTTTAAAAATTTTATTTATTATTTTATGTGTATGAATGTACTGTCTGCTTGTAGGTTGGTTGCACCCATGTCATGCAATGCTGCAGTCAGAAGAGGGTGTCGGATTCCCCTGGAACTGGAGTTAAAGACGGTTCTTAGCTGCCATGTGGGTGCTGGGAATCAAACCTGGGTCCTCTGCAAGAGCAGTTGGTGCTCTTAACCACTGAGCCCTCTCCAGCCCCAATAAAATAAAATCTTTTAAAAATGCTTTTGGGGCTCTTAGCAGGTGCTGTCCCAAGTGCTTTATACATCTTACAGATCTAACCATGTGACAGTTCACAGAGGCTAGGGAACTAAACTGGGAGCAGGCAATAGACAGCACAGCAGGAACCCTAGGATCCAGAACTACCCTGACACCCCACTCACCTGCCATCGAGCCTGTCATTCACCTGGGATACTGAGGTGTCCCCTCAATGGGACCAGATGGCACTTCCAAGGGATGGGCTTCCCAGGGTACTGCAGGGACTCAGCATTTCTAGCCAGCCGACCTACAATAGCTAAGATTCTCTAGTTACCTTACACTGTCAAACTAAATAACAAATAGAGAGTCTCAAAAGATCGAAGCTGTTTTTTGGGAAAAGCATGCTAATTGAAATATGCCTTCCATAGCAAACTGTGTATATTCAAAGAGGTTGAAGTCAGGCTGGGAGGGGGTGGGGGGACTTAAGAAATAAAATGAGGATTACGAAAATATTTTGAAATAATCATTGGCTACAAGGATTAAAGTCAAGGTTTCTCAGGATCAATATCAAGGGTGGCAGCAGTCCAGGTCGCACAGACACTTATTAAACAGTCGACCTTGCAGGGGCACTCTTTGTAAAGCACCATGGAAGTGCTCTTTCCACAAGGTTATATGGCTCTGGCAGTGCCTCTGTGAACAGTTTTTTTATTTTAATTTTATTTATTTTTTATGTGTATGAATGTACTGTCCGCATGTAGGTCTGCGCACCCGTGTCATGCAATGCCACGGAGGTCAGAAGAGGGTGTCAGATTCCCCTGGAACTGGAGTTAAAGATGGTTCTCAGCCACCAAGTGGGTCCTGGGGATCAAACCTGGGTCCTCTGCAAGAGTAGTCGGCGCTCTTAACCACCAGGCCATCTCTCCAGCCCCTGTGAACAGTCTTTATTATCACATATGTGCATGAGAGTCTTTCATAGCTTCCTAGTCTTATTTGTACATGTATTGTTTGGTTAGAGATTGACAAAAGTGACTCCATTTTGATTCTGATAATTTTGCCATACAGTATAAGTAAGAGGTGGTAGTGGAGAATGTCCATGGTGATACACTGAGTCTCAGAGGACCAGTCAGCTAGAAATGAGCTGGCTGTGCCAGTGGGAGGTATGCCTGGGAAGAGCAGGGCATATTTTGTGTTCAAAAGCCTTTCTTAAAGATCAGAGTTCTGAGCTATGGCAGGGAAAGAACAAGGTGGTACTGGGAAGAAACAGTGAAAAACTTGGACACCTGAGGTTAAAAGGGTGATCTGGCCAGACGTGGTGGCGCATGCCTTTAATTTCAGCACTCTGGAGGCACAGGCAGGTGGATCTCTATGAGTTCAAGGGCAGCCTAGTCTACACAGAGAGTTCCAGGACAGCTGGGGCTGCAGGGAGACCCTGTCTCAAAAAGACCAAAAAAATAAATAAAAGGTTAACTAAGGTAGTTGCAGAGATGGCTCAGCAGTTAAGACCACTGGCTGTTCTTGCAGAGAACCCTGGTTCGATTCTCAGCACCCACATCGTGGCTAACAACAAGCTGGAACTCCAGTTCCTTGGGAATCCAGTGCCCTCTTCTGACCTCTGCACGGGCATTGCGTGACATGGGTGCTGACNTAAAAGGAAGAAAAGCCTCAGACTGCTACAGGCATCAAACATCTCTGAGGACCATAGGTGTAACATCTGTTTACAGTGAGTCCTAATGAACTTTACCTTCTAGGTGCAGCACAGTTTCAATATGAGAGACCTCCTTACCTCTTTTTCATAGAACAAAGAAAAACAGGGTGGTAATGAAGTCATCCTTTAACGGTAAATTAGAGCTGACTGTTATAGAAGTAATCTCTTTTTTTTTTTTTGCGGTTCTCAGCCTCAGCCTTTAACGGCTGCGCTATCCCAACAGCCCTTTTAATATCTTTTTAAATTTTTTTATTTATTTTTTATGTGTATGAATGTACTGTCTGCATGTGGGTTGGTGCACTCGTGTCGTGCAATGCCACGGAGGTCAGAAGAGGGTGTCTGGATTCCCCTGGAACTGTAGTTAAAGACGGTTCTCAGACTCCATGTGGGTACTGGGGATTGAACCCGGGTCCTCTGCAAGAGCAGTCAGAGCTCTTAACCGCTAGGCCACCTCTCCAGCCCTGATAAATAAATAAAATATTTTTCTAAAGGGTAATGTCCAGTAGCTGAATGCAGGGCTCTCACCATCTCAACTGCCCTCAAATGCCCTCACACTTCCATATTTCTGTGGAAGGTAGAAACTGGCCACAGCTCAGAACCTCTGTGCAGTAGAGTTGGTTTTTTTTGGTTTTTTTTTTTGCAGAGCCTGGGCAGCAATCAGAATTCCATAGGGAAAATGAGGAAGAAGTCAGAGAACCAAGATTCATGGGCTTTGGAGAATAAATTAGCCCCACCATGTTTTTAAACCTTGGCTAACAGCCACAGACAATTCACAGAGCCACACTTGAGCTAGGAGAGCCCCTGTCCTCTGCATGAGGAAACCCCTCCATCAGTCATCTGATGTGCTAAGCGCAGGCCTGTGGAGGAGCCTTGGAGCCTCTCTTCCTCTTCACACTCCACTCCACTCCAGCTCTCCTCTTCCCACTTCTCTCCCTTCAGAATTCCCAGTGACCAAAAACCACAACGTATTCCTAACACATTCAGACAATATAAGCTGAAATCCACACCCACACATTCCCTTACAAGCCGTGGTCTGACAATGCACTCAGCTTTCACAGTGAGTGAAGCCAAGGTACTTGGCGGCTGGAAGAAGCATAGAGAATCCGTAAAGCACACAGAGAGAAGTGACGAGCAGAGAAAGAAGGGATGACATTCCTTGAGTATTTATTGGGTAACGAACTCATGGATAATTCTAAAATGCTATACACAGTAAACGCTAGATGCTATGCATTCTATGAAAGCAATATAAAACATAATCCTTGCCCTCCAGGAGACAAATACACATGCAGAGTCATTTTCAGAGCAATGTCAAAATAAGTACTGTGCACAGTAATTTCTATACATGTTTTAAGGAGAGAGAGAGAGAGAGAGAGAGAGAGAGAGAGAGAGAGAGAGAGAGATCAGCCTGATAACCAAAGACACAGGATTCTGAATGGGCTGTTCAGCTCAGCATGTCCTTAGAGAGGCACAGGGGTAGCGGTACCCAAAGGCAGTAAAGTGTAAATCAGTCAAGCCCATAGGGCAATGGGGGAAAGAGACAACTTAAGAACGCTGCTTGGAGCTGTGTGCAGGGTTGGGGGGGGGGGTCAGGTGCACAGGAATCACAAACAGGGACTGCCAAGAGGGCTCGTGTAAACTCTTAAATTCATCCTATGCATGCTGATCCCAAGAGCTCTCTACATTCCTGAGAGAGTCCGGAGAGGCTCCTCCAGACCTGCTCGGAGTCCTGCCGTGCAGTTAACTGTCATGCGGACACATCTGAAGAAAAGAAACCCCCAGGTTTCACAGTTCATTTTTAGCTGCAAAGCTTGCCATAGCAGACAGAGGCAAACTCCTGCTTCCACCTGATTGGAAGAACAAGCACCAATTAGCTAAGCGAGGAGCTCCAGCTGTGAATCTTCAAGAGCTGCAACCTGACGGCAAATGCAATTCCTCAAAGGAAGTGTGTGTGGTGGGGGGAGAACCAGTGAGCGGGAGGCAGATGCAGCCCCGGCTGGGGGTGGCAGGGGCCCTCCTGATGCCCTGACCTGTAGCAGGTAGACCAGATGAGGTTATTTCTTTATTTCTGTCTTTCACAGAACATCGGGGAACTTGTTTTAGAAGTATTAAAAGAAGGGCTTCTTTTTAGTTTTGGATGTCATTTCAAAACTAAATGTGTTAAAAACCAGTTATGAAATTAAACTTATGTAAATTCAATGACTTTGGACTTTTATCTGTAAAATGGTAATAACCTAAACCCCATTTCCTGACATGAAGATGAAATGGCACTCTGTAAGCTGCAAAGCATTATCTAAACCAAAACCAAGCAAGGCTGCCATATCATCACCCCGGTGGTAGAGTAACTAACTGCCCAGGGAGCTCAGTCCCCAGCACCCCCAAGAGAGTACTACTCATGTTGACGGCTTGCAGTGCGTCTTTAGCCTGCTTGGTAAAGGGCAGCAGCCGAGTCAGGAAACGGCATGCTGCAGCTGCATTTAGATGGCTGACCTCAAAACAGTCTGTTCTGTGGCTTTCCAGGGAGTACTGGGTGCTGGGAAAAGGACTGTGAGCCAGAGTTAGGAGCAGCCACTACCATTTGGAAAATCTTATGAAGAGTTAAGCTCCACTTCAAGATCAAAAAATAACCTGAGGGTGGGGGGAGATGGCTTAGTCCACCAAGTGCTTGATGTACAAGCATGTGGGCATGAGTTTGGATCACCTGCATCTATGTAAAAGCCAAGTGTGGTGGCGCGTGCTTCCGTAAACCCGAGACTGGAGAATGGAGAGTCCTTGGGGCTTGCGGGCCAGACAGTCTTGCCCAACCAGGCAAGCTCCAGGTTCAGTGATAGACTCTGTCTCAAAACATAAGGTGGAGAAAGATCTCGCTCAACATGAGCACAACACACACACACACACACACACACACACACACACACACGAAACAAACATAAAACCAAACCTCTGAGAAACCAAGAGTAACAAAGCACAGAAAATGAAGCCCCAGAGTGGGCTCACCCTTAGCCATGCGTTTGGTATTTGTCCTTTGCTGTCAGGGACAAGTAACCAAAATCCCACTTCTATGCAAAACAGCTTAAGGCAGCATAGATAGACTAATTCACAAGAAGCGTTCTGCTCTCCATTGCTTCCTTCTGCCAGCCACTAAATTCCACATCCTGCTATTTTGTTGTCCCCAGTCAGCCTCTTCCCATAGATAGCTCACAGAGCTATGATTTGGCTGCCAAGAGCAATCAGGGCACCCTGCCCGGTTTCTCTGTACCTGGAGAGTGACTTTGGTGGTTCTGTTACCAGAGAGGAAGAACATCCCCCCCAAATCAGTCAAAAACCTCTCTTCAAATCTCATTAGTCAAAATCATGTCATGTCAGTTTATAAATTAACTTCTGGTCAAGTGAATGAAGGGCAGCTCTTGATCTGTCCGGGCTGCCTCCTTAAACAGAGGTGAACCCTAAAGCTCCCTGCCTTCAGAATGGCAGGCTGAGGAAAGCTAATCACAAGCTTTGTCACACCTGCTTATAGAAAGGTCAAGGGGCTTCAGAGATGGCTCAGTGGTTAGGAGCATGGCTGTTCTGGCAGAGGACCTGGGCTTGATTCCCACACCCACATGGAGGATAACAACCATCCTAACTCTAGTTCTAGGGGATCTGATGCCCTCTTCTGCCCTCTGAGGGCATTGCATGGCATGTATGCACTTACATACATGCAGGCAAAACAGCAAAACATTCATACACATAAAATGAAAATAATAAATATTATTTTTTGGTCTTTTTGAGACAGGGTCTCCCTGTATCCCTAGCTGGCCTAGATCTCTCTATGTAGACCAGGCTGGCCTTGAATTCACAGAGACCCGCCTGCCTCTGCCTCCCAAGTGCTAGGATTAAAGGTGTGTGCCACTACGCCCAGCAATAAATATTTTTTAAAGGTCAGGTATCCATCTACTTTAAACATTTATTTATTTGTGGGTTGGAGGACACACGCCCATGTGCCATGGCACATGTGTGAAGGTCAAGGGGCAGCTTTGGAGCATTGTTCTCTCCTGCCTTCTTGTTGCTATGCTGTACTCCAGGATAGCTGGCCCATGAGCTTTAGGATAATTATGTCTTTAGTTCCCATCTTGATCCAGGAGTCTTGCGACTCCAGAGGCACACCGCCACATCCAGCTTTTTAATGTGGGCTCTGGGGCTCAAACACAGATTGTAGACTTTTGCCCACTGAACCATCTTCCTGGCCCCAGTTATCCATTTTTCTAAATCCATAGATAAACTGGCTTTAGGCAGGTACACCACATCTAGCAAGAAGGGAGATTCGTCAGCAAGAAGCAGAGAAATGAAACAGCAGGCATAAAGCCCCCAAACCTCAGGGGGCCATTTGGTTTAAGCAAATTGTCCCATTCACGCCACTGAATTATAGCCTGGTACATTAATTAAGGTTTCCAACATCCCCTTGGGACATCAAGATAAGGTTACATTTATGCTTGCATTCTTCTGTTTAAGAAGGCAGGGACACATGTAATACATTTTATAAAGAGCCACAAAACACAGTAGCTAACACTGTTAAATTGTTGTTGCTGAGAGGGGTAAATCTAGACTAGTTACAAAACTTGAAAATCTGTAATGACCTAGCCCAGCCTCTCCAGAGAACTGGGATTTGGTGGGCAAACTGCAGATATGTCCCACCCAGGGCATATCATGGCTGGCCTCTCCACAGGCTCCTTCCTGTGATGGGAATTTGATTGCACCTCTTTTCTGGATGGGAGCAGCTGATTACCAATGCCACAGGAATAGCAGGTAGTATTTGTATTACAGAGCTGCTCTTTCAGAACAGACTCTCAGCCACGCCTAGGTCTAGCAGATCCAAATGTCATGGGTAGGACGAGCAGTCTGTCTTTTATTCAAGTTTCCCTAGTAAAGCTGATGATCTATGCTACCCAACTCTCCACCACCTACCTGAAGATCCAGAATATTCCTTAGGAAAAGCTCTGTGGATGGGAGAACGAGGCCCTCGTGGGACTCTAAACACCATCTCTTTTGCCCTTCTTTTGCCTTTAGGAAGACCAACATGAAATGTCGGGAAAAAATGGAAGGTCTGGAGATTCATTTGTTGAGGGGACAAGCACAGTTCTGTCCCCAGAGTTTGACACAGCCTGTGCATCAAGTGCCTGTCCTGCTCAAGAACATTACTCACCTGCTAGTCAGACCCCACCTGTCCCCTCCCCACCTTCAGCCTACACAGAGAACTCTTTCATCCGACCCCATCCTGGAGAGCATCTGGGCTCCCCATCTGGGGAAGCTAGGACATCAACCATGGTTCCACTGCGGTTGGGATGCTGCCAATTATTAAATGGCATTATGCCCATCTCTACTTCATGGGTTCCTTGTGCAACTGATTCCCCATGCCATCCTGACTCCATCTTTTTAAAATATTTTTATTGTAGTTTTGTGCATTTCATACAGCATTTCTCAGTCCAATTCAGACTCATTCCCCTTCCCTGGTCCCCCCACCACCACCCGAGTTCATGCATCCTGCCATACACAACTTGCATCTTTTTTTAAGTCATTGCTTTTTAAAAAATTTTTATTTATTTTTTTATGTGTATGAATGCACTGCATGTAGGTTGGTGCACCCATGTCATGCAATGCCTCAGAGGTCAGAAGAGGGTGTCTGGATTCCCCTGGAACTGGAGTTAAAGATGGTTCTCAGCCATCATGTGGATGCTGGGGAATGAACCCGGGTCCTCTGCAAAAGCAGTCGGTGCTCTTAACCACTAGGCCATCTCTCCGGCCCCACGACTTGCATCTTTTAAGGAGCTATTGTTCCCTTCATGTTTTGAGTTCTAACTCTTCTCATTGCAACTGTCTCATGTTAGGGGGCAGAGATGTGAGAAGAATGAGCTAGAACATAAGAGTCCTTGCGGAGGGCAGGGGAACAGCAGCTGTCCCAGAAACAAAAGGATGATTGGCCTGAGGGGAGCATTTATACTCTTCATTTGCAGGGCAAGGAGAAAGAAACACTCAACCCTGAAACTCGGGTCCCAGGGAGCCCTGCAGAAGCTCCCAGGTGCTGCAAGCCAGGCCTCGGCAGCACTGACACGTTCTCTCCACCAGTTCCCAGCCTTTGTGTTACTGGAGTTACAGGCCTGACCAGTACCCATAAGACTCCCCAGCCCTGGTTCTTGAGCAGCACCAGTGTGACTTTGGAGATGTCCTGCAGTCTCTGGGACTCAGCACAACACTCACCTGAGCTTATTGTCCCGGTTCTTTCAACGCTCCATCATACAACAAATGTCGCTTCTCCATCAGCCACAAAGTGCCATCCACTCACAGAGGATCACTGCACACTGGGTGCAGTTGGGGGAGTATGTCACCCATCCTCATGTCTCCAGGGTCTGGTGTTGGTGGATGTGTCCCAAGAGATGGCCAGTGGGTGGTACCTGGACCGAATGAAAGGAGGAGATGGGGGGGGGGTGACAGGAGCCAGAATGATGGACTGAGAAGGTCAAGGAGAGGAGAGGAAAACCTGCTCTTTTCTGTCACCCTCTAGCATTCCAGAGACTAATGAGAACTACCCCTGCCATGTGTGTACATGTTCATGTGCATGTGTCAGGTACATGGGCATCCGCGCATGTGTCCATGGTTGGACAAGGCCAGAGGTTGATATCAGATATCACAATCCACCTTGGTTTAGGAATTTTTTTTTTTTTTGGTCTTTTCGAGACAGGGTCTCCCTGGAGCCCCAGCTGTCCTGGAACTCACATTGTAGACCAGGCTGGCCTTGAACTCACAAAGATCCGCCTGCCTCTGCCTCCCAAGTGCTAGGATTAAAGGCGTGCGCCACCACGCCTGGCGGTTTAGGATATTTTTTATTTATGTGTATATGTGCAAGTGTGTGTGTGTGTGTGTGTGTGTGTGTGTGTGTCCAGAGGCCAGAAGAGGGCATTGGATCCCCTGGAGCTCGAGTTACAGGAGGTTGTGAACCATTTGATATGGGTCCTAGAAACCAAACTCTGGTCCTCTGCAAGAGCAGCCACGAGCCATCTCTCCATCGCCTCTGCCCTGTCTTATGAGACGGAGAGGCGTTCTAGACTGCCTCTCCTCATTGTCTAGACTGGCTGACCAGCAGGCCGCAACAATCCTCCTGTCTCTCGCCTCTCCATTACCCAGATGGCGGGCATGTGCCACCACACCCAGCATATTATGTGGGTGGTGGAGATCTGAATTCGGATTTTCAGCTTATGTAGCAAGCATAGAAGGGTCACCTTCCCAGTCCCTGTTTTTAAAAAGTCATCCTAGCTCCATAGAAAAGGATGTTATTAAACCTGTTCCAGGCCAATTTAAATAAAATATGGAACACAGTCAACCTTTACATAGAATGGAAAATTCCCTTTATTAACAGTCAGCTACGGTGCTTGCTTGGCATGACTGGGGCTGGAAACTGAAGACGAGGTGCTCAAGTTGGGGTGGGGCCCTAAAGGCAACTTTCCTCTAACTCCAGGTTCCTGGAAGTCTGAGAAGGCCGTGATGATTATTAGATGTCGTGAAACAGAGGGAAGCAGTGGCTGTCTCTGTTGAGCAGCCACGGCCTGGGAACCCAGAGATGCCCCAACCACAATCTGCTCTGCTCTGCTCTGGTGCAAGACCTTGCCCTTCCCCCAGCCGGCTCTCAGCACGGAAACGCTGCCTCTCAGAGATGAAAAGGGCAGCTGCTCTGCACCACAAACAAGCCCGCCCACCACAGTCCCAGCTGCATTTCCAGATACCCCCGCCTCTCTCTGCATCCCCAGGCCCGAACTATAATGGAATAATTGGAATAAGATATAAAAGAGAACTTCCCACCCAGAGGAGCAGGGGGAGGGAGAGGGCAGTAATTCTTAGGCATAAAAGAACACTCCCGGGGCTGGAGAGATAGCCTAGCGGTTAAGAGCACCGACTGCTCTTGCAGAGGACCCGGGTTTGATCCCCAGCACCCACATGGCGGCTAAGAACCGTCTGTAACTCCAGTTCCAGGAGAACTCCAGTTCCAGGGGAATCTGAGACCGTCTTCTGACCTTCTGACTGCAGCATTGCACTACACGGGTGCACAAACCTACATGCAGACAGTAAATTCATACACATACAAAAATAAATAAAATAAAAAATAAATAAAAAAAAGAACACTCCCACAATGTCACCCTTGACCTCTGAGCATGGAGACAAATTGGCAAGTCAGTGTGAGCTCTCGGACACATCACTCCTGCCCTCCAACACCTACACACACGTGCACGCACACACACTTACACACGCACACACGCTCATGCACATACCCACACCCGCGAACGCGCGCACACGCAAACGCGCACATGCACACAAGTGTGCACGCACACACGCACGCACACGCACACACACGCACACCTACACACACGCACACGTGCACACCTACACACGCACGCACACCTACACACACATGCACATGCACACACCTACACACGCACGCACACGTGCACACACATGCGCACACACGTACACCTACACACACACCTACTCGCACACGCGCACACACCTACACACACACACACACACACACACACACTTCTTGTCCTTGTTCCTCACCCTTCCTTCCCATTGAGTGTCAGGTCTGGGCAGGGCCTTGCTCCTAGAGGCAGAGGAAGGTCATCAAGGCTGTGGTTCATCCCAGTCATTTCCATGGTGGGCCAGGCCATGCAGGAAGCACACATGTGAGAACCACAACACATGGGCACATGGCAGTATGACTCCAAATACAGAATGGCACTCTATTCAAATGAACGGATTATCAGTTTATAAAGGCGGTGTGACCTCACCCCCCCAAGGTCCAATCCCAGACCTTTGCATCATGACATCCCAATTTGTGGACGTAGCCAGGGAGGTCCCATGACTCTTGCTTGCCTCTGGGAGGTGCTGGCTTGAATGCTAGCCCATCCACACCTAAGCTCAGGTTGGATTCACCTACAAAGGCTCTCTGTGTAGCCCCTGGGACTAGCTCCGCTACACCCCAGCCCTCCCCTTATGCCTTAGGATGGGACACTGTGGGTAGAACTGGGACATCTCTTTTGGCTACTTCCAGCCTAGCTCAAGAACAAGGGACATCTGTTAGATAGATACTTCTCCATTCAAACTGTGAGTCTTCCTTATAGAGAGCAAATCAAGTCTGCACATAGTCCCACAAATGGACAGTCCATGTCAGGCAGCCGACTTGGGAAAAACACAGGTGATGTACAAAGCACTCTCAAGTGTAATGTTCAAAATGCTCCCCTGTGAGCATATCAATTTACCTCATTAAATGAAGAATGGTGAAGCTGATTTGAAAGAGAATTTGAAGAATTAAGTGTTTGTTTAGATAGTCATTCAGGAAAGGTTTGCAGAAATAAGTCTGTTAATCAGAGACAGAGCTGGCCAATATTTTTCAGGGCAATACAATCATAATGTGGTTGGCACAGAAATCATCTGTATCTCT
This sequence comes from Rhizomys pruinosus, assembly GCA_009823505.1. Classification (NCBI taxonomy): domain Eukaryota; kingdom Metazoa; phylum Chordata; class Mammalia; order Rodentia; family Spalacidae; genus Rhizomys; species Rhizomys pruinosus. The sequence goes on along the minus strand of VZQC01008455.1, from coordinate 179,254 downwards.
TAGGGAAAAATCACCATTGTACATTTCGAGCCTTGGAAGTTATCAGTCTGTAAGTAACCATCTCACTTCATATGGTCTGGTCCTAACCAGTTATAAATCGAGAGTCAAACAAATGAGCATTGCTCTCAAATTAAATGAGTTTTAGATATTGCTAGACACACAGTCATCCTTTTGCCTTACTCCCTCTTTTGCCTTACTCCCAAGCACAGGTTACTTTTTTCTCAACAGCCTGGTCTTTATCCTTAAGGGGCTTCTAGTATCTGGTAAGGCAAGCCTGTTATACATACACCTGCGTTCAATAACCCCTCCCCCAAACTGTTGTCCCTTTTGTTAGGCTTGACAGTCACATCATACTTACATGGAATGGGAGTAAATCCTCATCAGTTGAGATTTGCACTGAAATATCTATAGATGTTACAAGACATGGATGGCAGAATGCATGAACTTGGGGGGGCACGGAAAGGGAAATGAGCCTAATTGGACTCATAAATGGTGTATGAAATGCACAAAACTTCAATAAAAATATTTTTTAAAAAGAAAAAATATCTATAGATGAAATTCCATGATATCTGACCTGTGCTTTAAAATATGCCAGGAAGGGTCTGGAGAGAAGGCTCAGCTGGTAGATAGGCTTGCCGCCAAGCCTGATGACTTCAGTTCAATCCCTGGGACCCACATGGTGCAAGGCAAGAACTGACTTCTGCGTGTTGTTCTTTGACCTCAACGACACATACACACACACACACACACACACATGCACGCACGCACGCACAGTAAATAAATACATATAGATGTAGTTTTAAAACCTTAAAGATGACAGGGAGAACAAAAGTTGTGGGGAACATAGAGGAAACAAAATGGACCCAATACTGGTAACAGTTCAAGCAAGTGAGGGACTCTTGGGAATTCACAATTTCCTTCTGTTTTATGGTATATTCAGGTTGTTTCCATGCTAATGGTCAAATCAAGACATCTTACCATGTGTTTATCAAGTTCTCACACACTGACAGTATTTATGGTATTCATTGTATTATCTATTGAGTTGACTATTACCTCTGTCTTCCCTGCTCAGAACAAGCTCCATGGAGCAGGGCTTCCTGTCAGTTCTTTCTCTGCCCTAGCACTAGGGGAGCAGCTGGTACCTGTCAGCATGCAGTAGGTTTTTGACAGCACTCCACAGAAGGGGCCATGGTATCCTGCTTGGCTGGGAACCAATGGCTTGATGGCTGATGTATAAATGGAATGGAACTAAAAGGCATAAAGGAAGCAGGGAAGGACTGAGTTTTTCTTCCTTTCCTCCCTCCCTCTCACCGCTCTCTCTCTCTCTCTCTCTCTAGAAAGCCCGACCGCAGGCCCGCCCGCAAACCCGGAGGACGTCAAGAAGGGGAGAGAGAGGAAGGGAGCAAGGGGACCGATAACAGAGGAAGCGCCAACTTCTACCTCTAGTATCAGGATTGAATTTTGAGAAGTGGTTGCTAGCAGTGTGGAGCTGGAGCAGGTGTATCTCTGTAGCAGGTAGAAAACACGCCTTGCAAAACCTGGCAGACAAGAGAAGCCAGGCCCTGCACAGACCAGAGGGGCAGGGGGAGGTTTGTGGAGAAGGGCCCCAGTGGACCTGTTTAGAGGAAGGAGGAAGAGCAGTGTGGCCATTCAAGCATCAGGACGTGGCAGGGCTCTCCCCTGGGTCTTAGCCTCTGGTGCCAGGGTTGGGGCAGAGAGACTGCAGCAGGAGTTGGGCGTGGGGGGGCATTTGTCGCTGGCCAGGACTGGGTGTCACCAAAGTGCAGCCACTTGGACAGCACCCTGCCTCCACTGCAGGTGCGCCTTTGATGTGGCTCTGCCTGTGGGGCAGAGGGAACCCAAGCTTCCCGGTGCAGCCAGCTCCATCAATGCCACCCAGTTTTCAATGAGGCTTCGGAAAACCTGAGCCAGTGGGCCCGTGGCAGGGCAATTGCTCTTCGGACAGAGCTGCTGGCAGGAAATCAAGGCTCAGCATTTCAGGCCGAGATGAAAGGAGTTTTTACCCAGACCCCTATCAAGTGCACCCACACCCCTGCTCCACTCCCTGGGGAGCAAGATGAGAGACTCTCCTACTTCCTTCTCTACTTCCTTACCTCCCTCTGGGCAAGCAGCAAGTATGTGTAAGTCGAGAGGGCTGTGGCTGAGAAAGGGCCTATGGTCTTTCTGCAGGTTCCAATTACCAGCTTTCCGAGGCCAGTTCTGCAGACACGGCACTTAAGCATAGAGAGTAAACGGTGTTCCCTCAACCCTTGCACCTCAAGCCTCTCCAATTAGGCATATGCAGATTTATTCTGTCTATTCTTACATCTGGTGGGGGGGGGGAATGGAGGGAGGAGAGGATGAAAGAAAAGTACTGTTCTATGGCTAATCCAAAAGAACAGGATAGGGTCCTGGGTCCCCTGCTCCATTTCCAGGTGATTGAGAATCACAAGGTGACCTTAAACTCCAGAGGCTTCCACTAGACGTATAAAACCAGGGAGTCATTTGGGAGAAACACACTCCATCCATGCATTAAGGAGAAGATGCAGGACCCGTGGGAACTGGGTATGCTGTGGCCTTAAGCACCTCAGCACAGTAACTCAAGACATGCTGGCTGAGCCCTCCGTGCCTAGCAATGGGCTAGGTAGGGAAAAGAACACAGAAGATGAGAACTGTGCTTCATCCTCCGGTCTCTCCAGCATCCAGCAGTCCTGGGATATGGGGATGCTCAGGACAGTCTTTGACTAATGAAGCAGCAAATGCAGTGTGTCAGATATCTGGTCAATCAGAGGCAGAGTTGGAGAGGGCTGGGTCTAGCGGTTGAGCCGATGAATAGTGGTGATTCTACGGAGCACTATCAATGACTCTCTTCTCCACTAGGCTCCTGCCCACACGCACAGTGTTAGAGGCTGCCACGATCCTGATGCATAAATGAGCCCATTTCTTCACATTTCAACTCCCCACCCCCCACCCCGCCCACATAAACAGCACCTGACTGAAGCCAGACACCCTGGTTTCTCGTTTCTCGCTTCTCTGAGAATTGTGGGCTCCTCACACCAGCTTTTGTCAATGTCCACTGTCGCTCAGCTAGGAGGACCGACATGGTCCTGAAGCCAAAGCCACAGCCCACATGGCCATGACCAAGGCCATTGGAGCCTCTGCATGGCAGCTCCTCAGCCAACACGAACCCTGTGAGGCCCTGGGTCCCTGAAAACATTTCCACCCACAGTACAGTCACTTCACAAGGTTTTGAATTTACAACCAGGTGGATTTTTGATAAGAGTCCCTCCAGAACGAACCCCAACAGGAGCTCATACAGTTTTATCCAGTATCTCAAACAATGGTGTACCCACACACAGGCTTCCGAACCATCTAAAGCCCAGCCCCCACCCACCTCACACCCTCCTGAAAGATCTATCAGGTTGTATCAGATTCAGGAAAGGGTTCTCCTCTTCACCATCACAGAACCTGAAGGGAGGAAGGTTTGCACCAGAGCTTTTGAGATGGGAATCTCTTTACTCGCTTCAACCCACAGCCCTAAACAAATGTGGGCTGAGTGTCTGGGTTACACAGCCATGGGACTCTGGCACTGAGACCAAAGATTCCCTTGAATTTGGGGGCAAGTTGCCCTGGAAGTCTGTCAAGTGGACAGGCCCAAAGGCCATTCTTGAACACACAGAAGATGAGGAAGGCTTAGAAAGTCCTTCTCATATAACTGCTGACCCCTTTTCTCATGAAATTTGCCATCTCAGGGAGTGCCAAAGAGGCAGAATGAGATCTGGGGTGATATAACTACTGGAGCCTCAATTTTCCCATCTATAGACGAGGGAGCATGCTGTGGTATGGCCCCTGCAGATTAGCGAGCATGTAATTATGGAACACAATGTATGACACATAAAGCATCCAAAACAGTCACCCTGGTCCATTCTCCTGTCATACATGAAGCCCACACATATGCAGGGTCACTGCAGGAGACCAGACTTCCCAGATCCCCTATGCATAGAAGATACAGAGTTTGGAATTTTGTTCAAGAGTAGAGAATTCTTAATTCAAGGCTTCTGGAGACTGAGGCTTACACAAGACAGCAGACTGCTTAGGGCCTGTGTGAAGGAAGCTCCTTCCCCAAGCCGGAAGAAGGTTAACATCTGCATTAGAGAGGATGCCCAGGCTGCTGGCAGGCACAGTCCCTGCAGAGTTACCAGAGGGGTGGAGGATGGAACCAACCAAGAGGCCACTGGGGAGGGACAGCCCGGGAACCTGCTGTGGAGGGTGAGGAGAAAGAGAGAGAGAGAGAGAGAGAGAGAGAGAGAGAGAGAGAGAGAGAGAGAGAGAGACTCTGGGTCTATGCTGGCTGAAGAAGCATCTCCTACGGTGGAAAGGCAGGATGGTTTCCTAGGAAAGCCCCTCAGGATGCAGAATTGTACGTGTGTGTGTGTGTGTGTGTGTGTGTGTGTGTGTGCGTGCGAAGGCCAGAGACGACCTTGAGTGTCATCCCCAGGATCATATCTACCTCCTTTGAGACAGGGTCTCTCACCGGCCTGAAGCTCACCGATTGCATCCAGACCCCCAGGGACCTCCTGTCTGTAACCCCCCAGTGGAGGATGCCCACGTACACTACGATGCCAGGCATTTTCCGAGTCCTCACGCTTAGGAGATGAGCACTGCACTGACGTGCGTCCCCCAGCCCTGCTAGGTGATCTTAACCTCTCTGAAGTCTTTTCCTTGGGTATAAACTAGAGGCCATCTCTCCCTTAGGAGTCTTCATGAGGACTTAAATAAGGGACTGTCTCCAAGTAGGTTCTCACACTAGGTAGCAGTCAGACCCCTGGAGGCAACCACAGTGCCAAACCACCAACAGAGAGCTTCCTTCAGTCAAGACTGTCTCCTCAGATGGCCAGGGCAGGGAAAAGTCACCAGCATGTCCTCCCCCCTCCTATGTCTCAGCCCCAGGTGGGCCCTCTCGGAAGTTTCCGTTATTTAGCCCAGTGTAACAATCTCTGAGCAGTCCTCAATCCCAGCAGGACAGGGCTGTGAAGTGTAATTAAAACCATGGGTTAATTAGGAGTGACAGCCATCTTGTTGCCTCTCCTATGGGAGCCTAGAAGGGACACTGCCCTCCTCTTTTGCCCTCCTCTTCCTACTCCACTCCCTTCACCCAGATGTTAAAGGGCTCCTGTCAAGCCACACCACAGTAGCCAATAGGAGTCTCGCTTAAACCCTCCCCTCAGACATTTGTGGTGGGGTGGAGACACAATCAGACTGAGGCCTGAGGGGTCCTGGTCCTGAGAGAACAGAGCTGTGAGCCCATCTCCATGAAGACAGTCTGAGGATTGGTTTCAACACAGATTCCTGCAGGATGGAAACGAGGAGCCAGGCAATGTGAGGGCTGGTGGGGGAAGGAGGCAGAAAGGCGCATCAATCCAAGGAAAGAGGAGAGGCTGGAGGCAGCTGAGGCGCATAGCTTGCGAGCCAGCACAGGGTCACTGGCAGTCTAACTTCTCTATAGCTCAGCGTGTCTCAGTGGCCCCATCTATAAGATGGGCTAATAAAATCATATCTACCCATAGGGCTTTTCATGAGTTAAAATATAGCTTTTTAAGAGATCTTCTACAATGTAAGCTCTCAGTAAACAAGGAAATACTCGCTCTCTGTCCCTTGTGGGAACTGCTCGGTCTTCCTGGCCTTTCTCAGGCAGTCCTGGCACCCAGCCCCTCACACCAGGCCCTGCTTGATATGGCCTCCCTCACTCCAAACACACCAGGCTGCAGTTCCCTGTAGAAACACTGGTTGGTGAACTGACAGCCTCAGACCTCCTTCCAGGTCACCTGCTTTTCAAAAAGGAACACATTTCACGCTGGATATGGGGGCACACGCCTTTAATCTCAGCACTCTGGACTCTGGACTGAGGCAGAGGCGGTAGATCTCTGTGTGTTCAAGGCCAGTCTGGTCTACATAGGGAATTCTAGGTAAAACAAAAACAAAACAAAACAAAACAAAGAAATACACTCATTCATCCCAACACACTTCTGAAGCAGGAATCACGGCCATTTTACAGGCGAGGAAACAGCCTTAAAAAAAGAGAAATAAGCCATGCGTGGTGGTGCACTCAGGAGGCAGAAGCAGGTGGATCTCTGTAAGATCTAGGCTAGTCTGGTCTACATAGTGAATTCCAGGGCCAGCTTGGGGGCTACAGGAGACTCTGTCTCCAAAAAAGAGGGGGGGGGGGGGGGAGAGAAAGAGAAACTAATTTGACCCAAAGTTACCCTAAGAGTAAATGGCTGAGTAGGGACTCAAACCTAGGTTTGCATGACTGTTGGCTTTTCCACCCCCCAACTCCGTTCTCCTCAGCAAAGCAGAGGCCTTTACACCATCAAGCCTCCCTACCCCAACCCAGCCTTCGCAGACTCATGTAGGTGCTCGACTCCCATAGAGCCAGAGAGCAAGAGAAGAAGAGAGAGCAGAAGAACCTGAGAGAGCAACCGGAAGCCAGGACGGTTGCTAAGGGGAGCCAAGATGGCGGCAGCAGGTGCACCAGCATTGCAGCAGGTTCTGAGCTACCCTTTGCTTTGTCTTATCCATCAGGCTGTGAAACTCCACTGGAAGGAGGACAAGGGCACAGTTCAGACACAGGAGGGTCATGTAGGGGCTGGCAGAACTCTGAGTGCACTCCAGCCACTTGGTCTAGACACATCCCAGGGAAAAGGATACAGGCAAACAAGCTCCTAAGAGCTGAGGGCATCTCTCAGGAGTCTTGACAAGATCTTGGGGGGGTGGGGGGCTCTGATCAGACTGTAAAGGAAAGGCAGTGGACATTTGGACAGGACGCTGCAATCACAGGCAGACAGCACGGTTCCATAATAAAGATCTGTCAGGCAGAGCTCATGTCTTCCACTGACAGGGTCGCCGTGCTGCAGACAGGGGAAATGGGGTTTACCCACAGCACTGGTCTTGAGTAAAACATCTGACAAGCTGTTCATAAAACTGTGTGTATGGGCTAGAGAAAGGAAGCCGGAAGGTCGGGGAGTTAGCGGGACGTGAAGCTGCTCTGTGAGCCCACCCTAAGTGCTCCCCAACTGGCCTTAGAGGGAGGGAGGAGGCCTGCCGTAGGGCTCCAACCCACTTCGGTGTCTTATCAATCCCTTGGATCAATACCCAGGAAGCCCTGAAAGCCAGGAGCAACAGCAGAAATACTGGACACCAGAAACAAGATCTAAAAGATCTCAATCAGCTGAAGAGATAGGCTAAACTTAAGTGAGAGCAAATGAATTCGGAGAAATCAATTCTCAGGCAGGACACCAAAAGGCTATAGCACAGTTATAGGATGAATGACAGCTCCCACTAAACTCATATATCGACATTTTGGTCCCCAGTACCTCAGAATGAGCCTTATTTGGAAAGAAGATTATTGTAGATGTAATTGGATGGAATCATACTGGAGAAGAGTGGGTCCCTAATCCAATATGATTGCCATCCTTTTTATATTTTTTTGTCTTTTTTTTTTTTAGACAGGGTCTCCCTGTAGCCCTAGCTCTCCTGGAACTCGATATGTAGACCAGGCCGGCCTTGACCTCACAGAGATCCACCCGCCTCTGCCTCCCGAGTGCTGGGATTAAAGGCGTGCACCACCATACCCGGCTGGCATCCTTATAAAAAGGGGACATTTGGAAACACACACACACACACACACACACACACACACACACACACACATACACATACACACCACATGAAGAACTCAGTATGATAATCAAGGCAGAAATAGATTGGGCTAAACATCAGAAGCTCCAGGGAGCTTCTCATCCATCAAATCCCTCAGGGGAAACCAACTCCACTAACGCCATACTGGACTTGAAGCCGCTAGGCCTGTGAGGCAGCACATACCTGTTACTCAGACCACACAGTTTTCAGTACTTTGTTAAGGCAAGCCTAGAAAACTCTGAAAGGACAAAGACAAACTTGGGAAGATGGAGCCGAAGCAGCTTAGGTTAAAGTGACCCAAAGTGTTGGTGGTTGGCTGTAGAGCCAATAAAACCCAGCAGGGCTGTGTGCCTTCCAAAAGAAGCCAGGCCAGCACCGAACGTGGAGTCCCTGGGACTGGTCAGACCTCATCTGCAGGGCTAGATTTGACTCTAGTGGGCTTACTTTGAGACAAGAAGGAGGATTCAGAGTCCTTACCCACATAGAAGCAACAAACCGGAAGATTCAGGTAAGTCTGGAAGAGACACGACGCAGAAGAGAGGTTTGCTAGCACCACTGTATGGCGATGGCATGGAGCTCATAGGAAGAGAAACAGTCTTGAGAGACACACGAGAACTTTCTACTGAGCATTACTGTTTTCCCCCAATCAAATAAGCACCTTGTGGGGAAATGCTCTCTCTCTCTCTCTCTCTCTCTCTCTCTCTCTCTCTCTCTCTCTCTCGTTGAAGAACTCAAGATTCTACCTGTTGACCCCACAGCACAGTGACAGATGCAAGAAGGGGCCATGCACATCCCTGCCTAACTGTCCACCAGTGTCGCCTTACCGATTTAAGCTTGGAGGCCACCATGAGACCCTGGCCTCAGGTTCACCAATCCTTAACTTGAGGAGCCCCACAAGGGTGTGGGCTGTGAAGGAACACAGAAGAGCCTATGCCCAAGGCTTCCCTTTGAGGGGCTCCAGGATCTCTCATAGAGATATGCATTTATGACGCCAAGGAGCGACTTCTCAGCATGATCTGATTCCTTTTTTTTTAATTAATTAATTATTTATTTATTTACTTATTTATTGCATATGAGTGTACTGTCTGCATGTAGGTTTGTGCACCCGTGCCGTGCAATGCCCTGGAGGTCAGAAGAGGGTGTCGGATTCCCCTGGAACTGGAGTTCTCCTGGAATTGGAGTTACAGACGGTTCTCAGCTGCCATGTGGGTGCTGGGGATCGAACCTGGGTCCTCTGCAAGAGCAGTCGGTGCTCTTAACCGCTAGGCCATCTCTCCAGCACCATGATCTGATTCTAAAAGTGACCGTCCATCCACATGAGCCACAGCCCAAACTTGGGTCAGGAATGTCCCCAGCAAGGCATTCCTGGAAAGTAACAAATCCTTAAGGGGTGGAACTTGGTCTTTAGGTCATTGGAAGTGTGCTTCTGAAGGGCACTGTAAGACCCTGGTCTCTTCTTTTTCTATTTCTCGTGTCCTGACTGGGAGGTGAACTGTTTGGCAAAGCACTGCTGTTAGCATACACCGGCTTGCTAAAGGCCCAAAAGTAACCGGGCCAGCTATCACAGGCTGAAACCTGTGAAACAATGAATCAAAATAGACTTTTGTCTTTATAAGATGACTATCTCAGGTGTTTTGTTACAGTAATGGGAAGGTGGCTATCTCCTACCAGCCTTCCTTAAGCCCATCTTCCTTCATCTTACAGTACAGAAAAAAAGCTGGGGGAAGGGTCCATCCAGAAAGGGAAAGGAGAAAAAACATGTAATAGATCGGGCTTTGCTTTGAATGGAATCATTTCCCCAATTCCTAATATAAATATTTTGTGTTATAACTTTTTAAGTCATACAAATAAGAGTCCTAAACTGTGGGCTTAAAAATAGGTGGGTAGGGCTGGAGAGATGGCCTATCGGTTAAGAGCGCTGACTGCTCTTGCAGAGGACCCAGGTTCGATCCCCAGCACCCACATGGCAGCTGAGAACCGTCTTTAACTTCAGTTCCAGGGGAATCCAACACCCTCTTCTGACCTCTGTGGCATTGCATGACACAGATGCACAAACCTGCACGCAGACAGTACATTCATACACATATGAAAATAAATTTTAAAAAATTAAAAAAAATTTTTTTTTAAGTAGGTGGGTAATGGGGCTGGAGAAATGGCTCAACAGTTAAGAGCACTGACTGCTCTTGCAAAGGACCCAGGTTCAATTCCCAGCACCCACATGGCAGCTAATGACCATCTCTAACTCCAGTTCCAGGGGATCCAACAACCTCTTCTGACCTCCACCGGCACTGCATGACACAGGTCTGTCCTGGAACTCACTCTGTAGACCAGGCTGGTCTTGAACTCACAAAGATCCGCCTGCCTCTGCCTCCCAAGTGCTAGGATTAAAGGCATGCGCCACTACACCCAGCTCTTTTGCTTCTCTTCTGTAGGACTCTTGCTGCTTGCATAGCCGGCCACTACGACCATGTCCCCACCCAGCCCTTTCCCCTCTCTAAACAGAAGAGTTCCTTTTACTGATGTTTTGATGGCTGAGTTTTCCAAACCTCTCCCCACGGCAAGCATACTTCACTGACCACCTCAGAGTTGGTCAAGGCCTCCTTAAAAATCCATGTTCAGAAAAAGACCCAGAATGCCTAGGGAGAACCCATCCCATATCTTGTATTTATTTTAGTGCCATTGACGACGGTACAGTTTTGAACAACCCCATCACCTTGTGGGCTCCTGTGACGCTTGTGCAGAATTCAACCCCTCCGATCTGTTTCTCGGGATCTCAGCCAAATCTGGTCTGCCCTGACTCCCAGCCCCCTCAAGAACATCAGTAATTAATTTCTATGATCTGCCCTTGTTAAATTTCATCCTGTTAGCTTAAACCCAGCATTCTAGTCTGTTGAGATAATTTTTGAATATTTATTCCATTTTTTATAGAAGTTTTTCATCATGGCCTTGTCATCAGTAAATTTGATAAGCTCACTTACTCCAGTTTCATGCAAGTCATGGATAAAAATATGAAGCTTCGTTTTTTGGAAGCTTGTTTGCTACAAACAATCTTCTCTTTTGGGTTCCCCAATCAAACCATCATTCTTCCCCAAATGAGACATGCTGCAGTCAAAGGAAGATCTCTCGACATCGCCATTTTTCTTTGGACAGTGGAAACACCAGGCTGATGTATTCCATTTCATCTGAGCATCCTGTCACATCAACGCCTGATTCCTGGTCATGGTTAGATTCAATCAGAAGAACAGGTTTGGTTATCATTACTCAACCTTCTCCGCATGACATGCTGAAGATGTAAGAATACAAGACTATCCCCAGTCCTGCACTTGAAACAGTATTTGGCTTCCACCAAAGTCAGGCTGCCTATCCTCCATGCTACCAGAGCATGTCTCCCTGACAGCTTTCTAATCCATCCTGGGAAAGTGGCATCCCAGTTCTCCTGAATCGATGGAGAAGCTATAATAGGAATGTGTCATAACTTGGACCTGCTGAGCTGCAAGGTATGCTGAGATCTTGGCAGCTGCTTGGTGTTTTCAATCATGGGATATTTAGGGAAAGGGGGCAAGGACACGATCAAGGAAAGAAAAAGGAAGTGGGTGTGTACACCTGCAATCCCAGCACTAAGGAGGGGGAGGCAGGAGGATTACCAGTTCAAGGTTAGTGTGAGCAGTTCCTCTCTTCTGTTAGAGAAAGGTACAATGTATGTCTGTAGCATGCTGTTGAAACATTTAAGAACTATCTGTTTATAGTACAAGCTAAGAGTTACTGAAGAGGATGGAACAATGTATATGCAGTAGTTAAGTGTGAAGACTACGGATTTAAACCCCAGTCCTACTACTAACTGGCTGTGTGACCTTGGGCAAATTGTTTTCTCTTCGAAGTTTTCAACTTCCTCATGGGAAAGTAGAGACAAAAATTCTATCTGTGCATAAGGCACATGAGCATTAAAAGGAATAATGCATATAAAAGTTTAGCATGCTGCCTGGTACATAGGAGAATAGCTCTGTAAATAACAGCGGTCGTTATGGAAAGGGAGCTTCCAGGCACTGAGTGCCGACCATTCAGGGGCAGAGGAGGGGACAGAGCTACCAGGGATGCGGGAGGTCAGAGGCAGAAGACGCTAGGAGTTCATCTAGAGACAGAGACCGCACTTTATGAAACTGGCCTGGGGGTGAGCCTAGGACCGAAGGTAGGTCAAGGCCTCTGACTTCCTGTCGGGGAGGGCAAAAACAGTCATCCTTCAGCCTGGAATCCAAAAACTTATCACTGCTATAGGAAATCCATCAGAAATGGTCTTAATGGGCCGTGTTAAAAAGAGACATAAATATTCCATTTCAAGGAATCATTCCAGAGGAAATAATCATCAGTAGCCTCAAGACTTATGCCCAAGGATGTTCACTGCAGCACTGTTTATAATAGTGAGAAATGGTTGACGATCTAAATGCCCAACCATAGAGTGTTTCCTAAATAAATGATGGTACATCCATATGATGGGATGGATACAGGCAGATATTAGAAAGTCCTTTTTTTTTTTTTTTGGTCTTTTTGAGACAGGGTCTCCCTGTAGCCCCAGCTGTCCTGGAATTCGCTCTGTAGACTGGGCTGGCCTTGAACTCACAAAGATCCGCCTGCCTCTGCCTCCCAAGTGCTAGGATTAAAGGCGTGCGCCACCAGGCCCGGCGAAAGTCCATTTTTGAGATACATGCACAGCCATGTTTACTACAGCTTTCTTCACAATAGCAAGGAGCTAGAACCAACCCAAGTGCCCTTCAACTGACGAGTGGATAGAGAAAATGTGGTACATCTACGCAATGGAGTTCTATGCAGCAGTAAAGAAAGATGACATCATGAGCTTTGCAGGTAAATGGATGGAGCTAGAGGACATCATGCTGAATGAAGTAACACAGTCCCAGAAAAACAAAGGATGAATGGTATCCCTCATCTGTGGATATTAGTGCCAATTACCTAATTGTATGGCAAACTGAGCAACGTTAATGTGATCTGAAAACAATTGTGCTCTTATATTGTAGAATCCCTCAAAAAAATAAACAAACAAAAAAAGAAAGTCCATTTTAGAAGAACATTAAAGACCTGGGAAAATTATCACAATGTGTTAAGTAAAAAAGTCTGACTGCAAATCCCAGACATATGATCACAGTTGAGTACATTCATATCTAAAGATAAGGTATCAGATATGTGTTGTTCTTTTTTGTTTGTTTGTTTGTTTGTTTTGTCTTGAGACAGGGTCTCCCTTTAGTCCCAGCTAGCCTGGAGCTCACTCTGTAGACCAGGCTGGCCTTGCACTCACAGAGATCCGCCTGCCTCTGCCTCCCAAGTGCTAGGATTAAAGGCGTGTGCCACCACGCCCAGCACATGTTATTCTTATAAACACTTTTAAAGAAAAAAACAACCAAAATTATATTAGGAAGGAACTCCCATAATCAGTTTGTAGTAAGAAGTCATTAAATACAGAACTCAGGAACGTAAACAGTAACGATAATCTTAATGCCAGCAGCTAAAGCTGGTATCACCCAGAAAGAACCTGATTGTTTGGCAGAGATGAGGGCTAAGAGATTCTGCACACCATTGGCATGAGGCCAGGCATAGTCTAAGAAAGATTTAGGTCAGTGGCTCTCAACCAGGGCTGCATATGGGAAACACACACACACACACACACACACACACACACACACACACACACATCATTACCTAGGCTTTACCCTTGGGAATCGTGACTTGAGGTCTAGGATGAGGCTGCCATGTATAATTGTCATATTTATATATACAGTCAACATTATATTTATATATGTTATTTTATTATGTGTGCACATGTGCATGTGTGTGAGTATGGGTTCATGCACATGTGTGGAGGCTGTGTGTAGAAGTCAAAGGACAACTTTTGCGGGTCAGTTCCTGACCTCTACTTGACGCAGGGTCTTTCTTCTTTCTGTGTAGTACTCCAGGCTGGCTGGCCCATGATCTTCAGGCAATCCTCCTGTCGCCATGGCCCATCTCGCAGTAGGAGAGCTGGGATTACAGGCTAATGCCACTGTAGCCAGCCTTCTATGTGGGAGCCCATAACACATATAGATTTCTTTATGTATACCTTTTTTTCTTAATTTTTTATTGAACTTTTGCACATTTCACACACTTCTTAATTTAGACCCAGTTCTTCCTCCATGCCCCCCTCCCCGCCAGAGACTGTGCGTTCTGCCATACATGTCTTGCATCTTCTTCTCAGTGTTTTTTTTTAATTTTTCAAAGCAGAAGTTTACTGTAATAAAATGAAATGCAAATTAAAACCACTTTAAGATTTCATCTTACCCCAGTAAGACTGGTTATGATCAAGAAAACAAAAGATACCAACTGATGGAGAGGTTGTGGGGAATGGGGAACCCTCATCCACTGCTGGTGGGAATGCAAACTCGTGTAACCCTTATGGGAAGCAGTGTGGAAAACTAGTAAAAGACTCAAAATGAGCCGGGCGTGGTGGTGCACACCTTTAATCCTAGCACTCGGGAGGCAGAGGTAGACAGATCTTTGTGAGTTCAAGGCCAGCCTGGTCTACAGAGTGAGTTCCAGGACAGCTGGAGCTACAGGAAGACCCTGTCTCGAAAAGACCCCCAAAAAAGACTCAAAATGAACCTACCACCTGACCCAGTCATACCACTCCTGGGTATATATCCACAAGACTCATCCTATTGCAGAGATACATGCACATCTATGTTTATTGCAGCTCTCTTCACAATAGCAAAGAGCTGGAAGCAACCCACGTGTCCCTCAACTGATGAGTAGATAAAGAAAATGTGGTTCAGCTACACAATGGAGTTCTATGCAGGGGTAAAGAAAGATGACATCATGAACTCTGCAGGTAAATGGATGGAACTAGAAGCTGTTAGACTAAGTGAAGTAACACAGTCCCAGAAAAACAAATGACTTATGGTGTCCCTCATTTGTGGATCCTAGCACCCAATCTTTACTTGTAAGGCAAACTGAGTAACTATAATACTTTACCTGATGTTACTATAAAAAAGTACATTAAAACATACATCAACTTGCTATGTAATTTAGGAATGTAATGTTTCTTTTTACCTGCATGCAATTCTACTGTTAAAAGGTGAATTCCTACATATGCTTCGGAATTAACTTATATTTATTTTCAGACATCGTAATTTTGGTATATGTGTGGAGCGTATACATACGTATTTTGGAGCAATATAAAATTAAAGGGAACAACAAAAAACTTGTTCATTATACATTTTTTTTCTTTTTTTTTCATGTATACATTTTTAAAAGTTCTCCTGGAGCTGGAGAGATGGCTCAGCAGTTAAGAGCACAGACTGCTCTTGCAGAGAACCCGGGTTAAATTCCCAGCACCCACATGGCGGCTAAGAACCGTCTTTAACTCCAGTTATGGGGGAATCTGATGCCCCCTTCTGACCTCCGCGGCACTATACGACACAGGTGCACAAATCTACATGCAGACAGTACACTCATACACATAAAAAATAATAAATAAAAAAATTTTTAAAAAGTTCTCCAAGTGACCATTATGGGAACCCAGGAATTCAGCATTGCTGCCAGTATGTACAGGAATTCTTGAGGCCACTCACCCTGAGTGGCAAGCTTCTCACCACTGGACCAAGTAGACCAAGTCTCTCTAGAGAGACGCCCTATGGCACTTGCTCTTTGTAAGAAAATTACCCTCGGCCTTGAGAGAGATAATGAGATGCACACCTCAAATCTTGGTCTGTTTGGAAGCATTTGCCAAAAAGGCACTGTTCTATCCTCACAGATCCCTGATGGGACCCGAGTACCAATTGGCTCCATAAACTGACACTAACAGTCTCTATGAACCCTAGAAAGAAGAAAAGTTGGATCCCGGGACTTCTTGAAGGACTTGGCCCTAGATGAGCAGGAGCTGCCGGGCTTTCCTGTTCTGTCTTGCTTTTGGGCAGAAACATACACTGATCAAAAAATCAATATGTGGTTCCTAAAAGTAATCTGCTTTTGGCGGAGGAGGCCTGGGTGAGGTCTCCTGGCTTCCCCCGGGTGCCTTGAAGAAAGAGAAGCAGAGGAAGCAAGCTGTTAGACACAAAAGTTGGTATTAAATGATAAGATCTGCCAGCTTCTCACTCCAGATATAGAATTACTGGGGGCACCAAAAGAAAGGGGTGAAGAGGCCTGGTTGGGTGCTTTGTGCACAGGATCCATCTATCCCTGAATAATTAAGAGCCAACTGCAGCTCTTTTGTTTTGATTCTCGGGGGATCCTCGGGACAGTGACTACAGCAGTAAGGCAGGAGTCCTGACTCAGGTAGGCCAGTGGAAGGAACACGGAGGAATGGATCTCAGTTGCCACCCACAAGCAGTTTCCTTGAAATGGCCTAAAGCTAAACATTTTGCACAAAGAATCCACAATATGAGCGTAAATAAACTGCTGCCGGAAGGTCAAGATGCAGCTGTAGTCTCCATCAAAAGGTCAGAGCCAGAGATGGCCTCGGGAGTCATCCTGCTTTTCAGAGGAAGAACCAGGCAGTTTCACAGAATCGCACAAGTGGGGGAAGCCTCCCTCATCGCTAATCTAGCCTCCTCAGAACTTGAAACCTATCTCTTCTGGTTTGATCCTCTAGGGACATGCAGAACAGATGGTTACCAGCCATCCTCCAGGAACCCACCTTTCCCATCATGAAAGATGCTAGCCAGGCACAGAGATATTGCTGGTTCAAATGCAAAGATATTCTGATAATATCAACAAGGCTTCAAATTCAAATGAGTTCCATGTGCAAGTCTGATTAAGGCATCCTTATTAAAGGCAAATCAATGAGGACAGCCTCAAGGTAGGACTCAGCACATGCAGCATTGAAACTTCTCATATGAACAGGGAGGGCCAGGTAGAACCCTTGTCTTCCTGTTTCAAGACAGACAAGTGGAGGGGGAGGTAGGCATGGACCAACTGTCAAGACTAGTGCTCAAGGTCAAATACTCCCAAGCAGTCTCTAGCCCAACAGTGCCTCCTCCTTTCCTCAAGGTGCCCAGAAGCAAAGTGGACAGAAAATTATCTTCTCTTTTCTTCTACTTTCAAGTCACCAGCTCTAATAATTTCTTATCAGTGAGTCCCCTGCTCCTGTCAAGATTAAAGTACTGTATTCTGCAAGGTCTGGCTTACATCTCTCAGCTCAGGAAAGCAAAAACAGTAAAGGGGAGGGGAGCGGAAGGGAGGGGAGGGACAGGGCAGCACCACAAAATACACAAATACACAACTCCCTCCTCTCCCTTCCTTTCAGAATTCTGCTCCCAGATGGAACTGCCCAGCATTCAAGTTGGTTATAAGGAGGACTTTCCCCGGGAGAATCTTGGAGGAGATTTGTCTGATATGGAGAATGGTACACATAAAGATCCATTTGCAGATCACCACTTAGAGGCTCAGACCCTCAGCTAGGCAGATGCCATCAAACCAAAGGCATGGAGTGTTTGGAGAAAATAGCATTATGCCTATGAAAATCTATATGTTGTCCATCTAAACTACAAAAGGCATAAATTCAATGAAACTTCATTAGGCAAGACGCTCGCTTTGGGTTCTTTTGAATTTAAGCCAAATTAGTTAAGCCCTGTCAGAAATATAAGAGAAGCTTAGTGATGGGTTGAACTCAAATGCAAAGAGATGATGAATACAAAGAAAATCCATTCTGTAGAAGAAACCGTCATGTGTACACATGCCCCACATACCGCAGAGAAATGAAGGCAGACTAGTGACCAAATAAAACAAAGGTCACAGAATGACTAGCATTCAGACCCCAAAGTACAAAGATAACCAACCAACATTCTTCCTGAATAGCTGCCAACCCAGACATCTGCTTTTGCCTTTGTCTATATCCAGGTAAAAGGGAGCTGTCCAGCTATATTTGACAAATGAAAAGTCTGAAGTCACCAGAACAGAACTGGAAATGGAGTATCATCAGCTCAGGATATGGAATCCTAGTTCTTTTAGTCCAAACCCCAAACCCAAGTCCTTTGGACAAGTCCACATTAGCTTTTCAGGTCACCCAGATAAACCTACAGGGAAAACACACACACACACACACAGAGAGAGAGAGAGAGAGAGAGAGAGAGAGAGAGAGAGAGAGAGAGAGAGAGAATCACAGATATAGATGCAATATTGGTAATTGTGTTCTCCTAAAGATGCTGATTCATCCAATGTGAAATTCAATAGTAATTGAAGAATTCATGAATGCAGTGCCCGTTTTGATCCCATCTGCCCTGCACCCAGGCAATAACAAAGTCAAAACCTGAGGGTCATGGGGAGCGTCTGACGAGGGCAGAGTGAGGGATGGGCGGTGGTTCACCAGAATGCAGCCCTGGGTCTTTGAGGGACTGTAACAAGGTGGTATACACTGCTGATCAGTAACTTTGTCCATTTGTCCTCTGTGTCCATTCTATCCCCTCAGTCCTCAGTGAAAGCAATGAATTGGCTGACTGATTGGTAGGGGCTTGGGTTGTTGCCTCATTGAACCCCTGTGGGACAAAGGACAACCAGTACTGAGCACAGGAATGTCATCATGAGTGTTTCAGACCCAATAGCATCTCCTTCTCAAATTCGCATACTCATCCAGCAACCTTCAGCCCAGTTAGGTTGACCGTCCACAAATGGTTACCCCTCTACACTGTTGTGAGAATCCCCTTTTCAGATCCACATCCAGAGATGTAAGCTTTCTGGATATTCCTTGGGACTCCCAAACTTCTAAAGTGAACTTCTGGTCTTTCCTTCCATTCAACCTCTGAATATGGCTTTGCTATATTAGAGGAAAAGGTAAGTCCTAGTTAGATTACTTTATTTTCAGTAAGGTATAAAACTGGTTTGGATCCACTAGATTCCTAGTGGGAAGGTGAAGAGAAGGCTTGAGTTCTACTCTCATCTTCAAATCCAGAACCTTGTGTCAATGGGTGTAAAGTACTCAGAACCTCTGACCCCTTAAGAACTTACCATCTTTCAGGAAAATGGGGCCTGAAAGTGAGAAGAAGCTGAGGTCCAATGGGCTGGAGGTAGGACAGGGCTGAGGGATACACCAGTGGATCCCCAAGGTACAGAGAAAGGGAACAACAATATGTCTCTCCAGAGTGCATACACTCGCATTGTAGAATCTTAATTTCTTGGTCTACAGATATAGGAAGTCAGATTATTAAAAGGCTATAAACTGGCTTTATTTAGACCATTCATTTAGACAGTTTGACTAACAGTAAGTTGTCTACAGGCCAGGCCACTCTGATTGCCACATCAGTCTTTTGTGAGTTTGTGATTCACCCAACGTGGACAATCTCCAAGCCCTTTTCCATCCAGCTTGACCATCAATAAGAAGTGGTGGATGGAGCCAGTCATGACAGTTCACATCTAATCTCAGCGCTCAAGAGGCCAGGAATTTGAGGTTAGACTGGGCTATAACATAAGATCTTGTCTCAAAAAAAACAAAACAATAAAGTGAGCAAACAAACAGACCAAAACACAAACAAACAAACAAACAAACAAACAAACAAACGGAAGCAGCAGATGGAAAGGCCCTCAAACAAGCCCAGGAGCTTCTACAATCCCTTCAGTCCCGATGGGAAGACGAAATCAGTTGGCCTCAGTTTCTCTGCCTTTCTAGTCTGGCTCTAGCAAGAATTCTTTCCACGAGGCCCTTAGTCTATTAGATCTTCCTTATGAGCAGGTGGCTGGTGAGGAAGGGGGTCCTAGCACCCCTGTCTCAGGCCCAGTTCCAGCCCTTCTGAGTCACCAAGCTTTCCTGAGCTAGCCTTTGTCCAGGGTGTCCAAAGATCACGCATGACTGGGTACCAAGCCTCTCTGGGCAGAAGCTCCACCCTGTGCTTCATGCTTTTTATCAACACCTAGCACCTACTGCATACCACGGGCCCTTAAAAAAAAAACGCTTGAGACCCACAGTGATAACGGTAGCTCTTGTGAACTCTAGAGAAGAAAGGTCTAGCATCCATTCTTAGGAAAGAGAATAGAGGGGAAACTCTGGCATCCCTCTGGAACTGGTGTTGGTAGCTAGTGAGAAGCAGAAAGCGCACACACACACACACACACACACA
Organism: Rhizomys pruinosus; assembly: GCA_009823505.1. Lineage (NCBI taxonomy): Eukaryota > Metazoa > Chordata > Mammalia > Rodentia > Spalacidae > Rhizomys > Rhizomys pruinosus. The sequence goes on along the minus strand of VZQC01008455.1, from coordinate 159,470 downwards.
CACCTTTTCTGGTTTGTCCCTGTACAGCACAATAGCACAGGTACCCCTTCCTCCTGAATGGTCTCTTCTAAAGCCCAGGGTTTCACTGCCCAGAGACAAACAAGGCAAGTTCTAGTCTCTCTCTCTCTCTCTCTCTCTCTCTCTCTCTCTCTCTCTCTCTCTCTCTCTCTCCATCATTATCCTCACCATCATCCTTCCTCCTGCACTGGGAAGAACCTAGGTTTGGAGCACAGTAGCGGTCTCTTTCCAAGCTTCTTGACCTGTTTCCTACTTTGAGGTCCGACACTAAGCCTCCAGCTCTCCTCTGCCTCTTCCTCAAGGTCATGTGTCCCAGCTCAGGAGAGACCAGAGACTACTTCTAAATGCCAAGAAGAAAGGAAGGGAGGGTAAAGAAGAAGAAAGAATGGGGAAAAGATAGGTAGGATGGTGAGGACCTTGGAACCGAGCAGAGGGAGAATTGAGGTCCAAGTTGGTGCGCGGGGAAGGTGGGGCTGGCAGGGCTGAGACCTGAGACAGGCTGGGTTCGCTAGAGGGTGGAGAAAACACATTAGGGCTGGGGCTGAAGAAGGTAAGGACTGGTGGGTTCTAGACCCGGGCAAGCTTCCACACCCTCAATCCCATTCGTTTGGCCAAGAAGGCGGCTCAGCTCCTTGCCAGGGCTGCCCAGATGCGCACGGCGGGCTCCGTCTCTGTCCACAATGGAAAGCCTGGAGCAAGGTCCTAGTCGTGCTAGGCGCAGCTGCGCGGGGTAGCGGAGAACGAGGAGCTGGGGAGGGGCGAGAACGGCGCCTCAGGTGGTCTCCTGGTTCTTTAAAGTTTCGGGCAGGCCGGCTCCGGCCGGAGCTCGCCAGCTTCGCCTTCTTTCTCCGCGCCTCCCGCCCTGCTTCGGTCCCGCATCCCTCGCAGTGCCCGAGCGCCCCCCGCTCCCTCGCTCCGCGCTGGATCTCCCGCACGACGTGAGCGGAAAGTGAATGGGCAGCCCCAACCACAAAGACAAATTACCATGAGAAAAATAAATCAGCAAACGGCCATTCGAGTCCCGGGTTCCCGCCGCTGCAGCCCCTGCATGCCCCCCACGCCGGGACTGCCCCATCCAGGGCCTGGGAGTCAGAGTTTGGGGTCCGCAGGGCCGGGTCGAGGAGGGGCATCCCAAGTGGGGGGTCTGGGAAGCATCGTCCAGGGCTCGGCTGGCGGCGACGGCGCGAGGACGTCCCCGCGCGGGAGATTTCACACTCCGGGCGGGCCGCGCGTTCCCACGCGCCCGGTGGCCCGCGGCTCCCTCCGCCGCCGTCTCCAGAGCCCCCATCTCCGCCCATTCTCTCCTCGCGGCTCACTTGTCCGCCCCCCTCCTCCAGGCCCGGACCCCGGGTACCCACGGCGGTTGCAACCCAGACGCGCGGATCGCAGCCGTGTGGAACCAGAACCCGGAGCGTGCGGGTGGCCGGAACCAGGCAGCCCGGGTGGCAGCGGACAGCGCCGAAGCCCGGGGACCCCTCTCCTGTCCCCTGCAGTCTCCGGACCTGTGTCCAACTTAGCAGCGTCCCCAGACTCCCACCCCTCCACCCAGCGAGTTGCTGAAGTTTGCAACTCGCAGCCCCGGCCACGCGGGGAAAGCTCGGCCGCTCCCGGGACTCACCTCCCGGCCGCGCAGGTGCCGGCTTCCCCGCGGCCCTCGGCTGCCGGCGCTGCAGAGCGGCGTGGAGAAGCGGGGCGCCGGCGCCCGTCTGGGAACCGGGCGGTGGGGCTGGAAGGGTCCCCGGCCTCCGCTGGGCTCGGTTCGGCTCGGCTGGGCCCGTCTCGGCCCAGCTCCGCTCGGCTCGGCGCTGCGCTGCGCCCCGACCCCGCCAGCTCCGCAGAGCTGGGCTCCGGCTGCAACCCCCGCGCTCCAACTAGCTCCAGACCCCGCGCGCCTGGGAGAGCCGGGAGGAGGAGAAGAGGGAGCTGGAGGGAGGGAGAGGCGATGGGGGAGGAGTTGGGAGCCAGAGCGTAAAGGAGGAGGGGGTTGGAGAGGACCCGCGGCCACCGCCGGCTGTGCACCCGCCAGCCCCGGGGCGCACGAGCGAGCACGAGGGGGCGCCCTGTATCCCCAAGCCGCCTCGGCCGGCCGCACTCCGGCCCCTGAGCGGTCAATTGCGTGCAAGACGCACAGAAGCTGCCTCTGCCCTCGGTCCCCGAGTCCTTGGCACCTTTTGTGGCCACGTCCCGCCTTACCGGGTTTAGCACCCCACCCCTTGGACCCTGAAGCCCCTCCCTCCCCAGCCCACCTCTGGACTCCCCAGTTCCCCAGTCTTTTTAGCTAGAGAAGAACATCTTCTTGCCTGTGGCTTTGAAATTTGAATGGGAAAGGGACCGCGTACAAACCCGCGGAGATCTGTAATTAAACTCCAGTGACAGAGATGCTAGGCTGCTGAGCTAGACCTGAAGGGTTGGTTGCTGGTTAACCTCACTAGGCACACGACCTCAGAAGAACCTCTCCAAGGCTCAGTGTCTTCAACTGTAAAGTGGGGTTGGTGGGCATTCAGGGAGTGAAGCAGCGTCAGGAACTTGAGGAGGACGTCCCAGGGACGCCTCTCCCCCGGAGAGGGGGACCCTTAGCCATAGCAGGCTGAGCGAGACGGAATTGTTTACAAGTTTTAAGGGATCTAGTGTTTCTGGTGCCTCGAAGGCGAGAGGGAAAGCCATAGAGAGCAGGCTTCGAATCCTAGCTGCCTCGGCTTGCTCAGATGGGTGGAAGGGAGCCCTCTGCTGAACAAAAGGGGTATTTTTTTCAATAAAGGGTGACCTAAGGAAGTAAAAAAATGTCTAAAAAACAAAGGATCTGAAAAATTAAAAGAAGTGTGATTCCAAGAGAGAAATACGAAACAATACTACTTTGGGGGAAGAAAAACATTATAGAAGAGTTTTTGGTATGCTAGATATTGGAGAATTGGAACAAAGCCCAGGTGATTTCATGGCACAAAATTCTGGGCAATGGAAACCCTGGATAAAGCAGAAGAATGTGGTCTGTAGGAGTCACGGGAAGCACTCCCTCCTAGCCTCATCCTGACCCGCTAGGATGATGGAACAGAAAGGGTGTTTTCCTCTCTGAATCCCAGAAAGGCCTTTACGAGGAGTTGTAAAAAGAGAAATGGTGCCAGATCTCTGAGATAAAGACTTTCTAGGGCAGCAGAAATGCTGAAACTCACAATGTTCAGAATAAAGAAGAACTTGCATAGATAAAAATCTATTCTAAGTCCAAAAAGAGATGCAGAGTAGGAAAAAAAAGTAGAAGACATACATCTGGGCATACATTTAGGAAATGTAGAAATTTCTAATTTAGAAAATTTCTAATTTAGAAAACCAAATTGGAAAAGGCAATGCCTGGTAGGAAGGCCAAGCCTATCATGTCACAGACAAGGACAGACAGGTCCATGGGGCAGCAGCCACTCTCCAGAGTCTCCGGCTGGAGAGCGCGGGTCTCCTGAGGCCCACTCTGGACCCCTTGCACCTGTGAATGCTGCTCATGCCCTCCGCCTCAGTCCCTAGAGACCCTGGGGATTGTTTCTGTCATTGCAAAGATACTAGTGTGTGCAATATAGAATAGTTTGAATTAAAATAAAAACATAGGGGCTGAAGAGATGGCCTAGCGGTTAAGAGCGCCGACGGCTCTTATAGAGGACCCGGGTTCGATCCCTAGCACCCACATGGTGGCTGAGAAACGTCTGTAACTCCAATTCCAGGAGAACTTCAGTTCCAGGGGAATCCAACACCCTCTTCTGACCTCCAAGGCATTGCACGACACGGGTGCACAAACCTACATGCAGACAGTACATTCATACACATACAGAAATAAATAAAAAAAAGAAAAAGCCAATAAGAACAGAATTGATATATTAAAAAAATAATAAAATAATAAAATAAAAACATAAACTACAGGGACTGAGCAGGAAGGCTTCCTATTTGTCTGGCTGGGAGAGTAGACAAGCGGCTTCCGGATGGGTCTGTGTGCTGCTGTGTTCTCTTGAAAAGCATTCAAAATCTCTCTCCTTCTCACATTTTCCTACCAGCCTTTTCTTTTCACCATTTGGGTTGTTTTCTCTTTCTTCTCTTTCCCGGATCATCCCACCTTCTTTGGTGACTCTCCCTCTCCATCTGGTGAATAAACAGGGAAGGTGGGGTCGGGGCAGGAAGAGAAGAGAAGACACCCTTGTCTGGGGAAACAGGAAAAGAAACCTTCCTCTCCCAGGGAAGGAGGAGCCAAGGAGAGACACTCAAAGACTCAGGCTGAGGAGCATGGCTGCTCGCAACACTGGGCCAATTAATCCTAATTGCATCCTGCTGCGTTGTATTGATTATCAGTGATTACTCAAGGACTCTTGATAGAAGAGAGTTCCAGAAGCCCAGCACTCAGGAAGGGACAGTTTCCCCATGGAACCTGGCTCTCTACCTGCTCCAGGCATCCCCCCGGTGTCTGGCACACCCATCCTGATTAGAATCCTGGAATTATTTACTTGGCACAAAATCTGAAGTGTTGGTCCCATCACCAGAAGCTTCTGCCCCCTCCTGGGACCTTTGTAATCACCTGTGCGACAATTACTTCTAACGGGAGCCATCCCCCACCTACTGAAACACTGTTAATTAAGCAGAATGTAAATACAGTAATTAATACCAAATTATCCAAAACAAACAAGCTGAAGAGTAGTGAACATAGCGGGCAGGAGTGCTTAGCGTTCAGTCTTAATGCAGACATTCCAGGGGTATCTCGAACTAACGTTCCAAGAGGTTAAGAAGTATAAATTCTCAAGTTCAAGGTTCGCAAAGCTGGGAGGACGAGGCTGTCCACCCCTGCCCATTTGAGCTCATTTTCTGAGTGATGCAGCTCCCTCTGCCAAAGAAGAGGACAGCCCCTCCCAGGAGAGAGAGAGAGAGAGAGAGAGAGAGAGAGAGAGAGAGAGAGAGAGAGAGAGAGAGAGACAGAGAGAGAGACAGAGAGAGAGACAGAGAGAGAGACAGAGAATATGCCTCTGTGTGCGTGTGTGTGTGTGTGTGTGTGTGTGTGTGTGTGTGTGTGTGTGTGTGTACATGCCTGTCCATAGCCTCCGGATAAGCACAAGCACAAATCTTGTCTTATAGCAAAAGGCAAACAACAGCCGGCCGTATACTGATAGGACGGAGAATTAAAAACAAAAAAGCAGCGATCACTTATAATGTCCAAATCATTTCCTGGCCCCAGAATTGCCTGCTCATTGTTCTGTGGGACGACAAAGGAAAAAAAAGCAAATTCCCACTTCAGTACTCACTGTCACTCTGTGACCCCAAACCACATTCAGGTCAGAGGAACTGAAGTGTCACTGAATGATAGCCCTGCCATTGTCCCTCGACGACTGTGAGAGACCGTCCTTCCTTTCCCCCCAAATCTAAGTGTCACTCACTATGGAGAGGTCATAGGAGGGACAGCCACAGGATAAGTTCTCCTAGGTGCTCGGAAGACCCAGGCTCAGCTCTGCCAGGCAAGGCCAGGACATCTTCCCTGAAAAGGGCCATTCAAGCAAGGAATGAAAGACGGGGCAGGAATTTGCCAGACAGAGAAGTGGGAGGAAGCAGAGTATTCCAGGCAGAGGAAATAGCATGTGTAAAAGCACAAGGCGATATAATTAGATTTGTGTTTGAAGAATTACTTGGCCCTGGTTAACAGATTCCGAGAGAGCTGAAGCAGTAAACGTGAGCAGGTGCGTTGTGTGGCGGAAACTGCCACACCAGCAGTTAGAGCGTCTCGGTTCTAGAATGGCTTCACCACCGAGGAGCTGAATGACCTTGAACAGACCTCTTGGCCTCTTGGACCTCAATGGCTTGAAGAATAAAAGAAAAGGTGGAAATAGCTGGTTTCCCAGGCCCACAGCATTCTGTGACGAACCTCCGATACCCACGTTTCACGGAGCCTCACTCTACCCAATGTTCTTGGTCACACGCTTGGTCACTCCCAAGAGCCCAGCACTTGAAGATTTATATGGGGGGGGGCCTTCCATTTGCTACCTTTCTGACCTTCACATCGATGTGACCAATGTGACTGTCACATTCTGACCTTCCCATCATTACCTGTCTGTAAATACCATCTCCATGCTGGAGAGATGCCCAGGCTTGAATCTGCAGCTCTGACCTCACCCTGCAAATCAGATGCACAAAACCAGCTGCCGTTCCTTCTTCTGCAGGAGGGTCTGCTGAGTGTCTCACATTTCCCTTTGCCTTTTCCACTCGAGTGAATACAAACTCTCTCTCTTCTAGGGCTCAGTGGTAGAATCCTAACCCCGAAGATGCAGAGTCCTGGATTCCATCCCAGCACAGAACAAACCAACAAACAAGACACTCCATTCTTTGAATTTCTCAAGGTCAAATTTACTCCGTGCCCCTTATGGAAACCATCAGTAAATCCTGTTGTGTCTTCCTTTGACATATTTTCAGACTCTGACCACTTCCATTGACTCGTCCACCAGCACCTAACCCCAGGCTCCCTCCTGTCCCCAGGATGCTTGCTCTGCCTGTCCATTGTTGTTCCTGGGGCTGTTTCCACACAGAAGCTCTCCCAAGTCGAGTCCCATCGCTCTCTTCAAAAACCCTTCTGTGGATCCCCAGCTCTCTGGAGAAAAAGCCACTTTCTTTCTGGCTCCAGACCCTCTGTTGAGGCTCCTTCTGACATCGTCTCCTTTGCCGCTCGTCTTCCCAGCTTCTCTTTAGCCCTACCACTCTCTCCAATGTTTCTTAGAGAGCCGAGACTCACCTTCTGACCCCTGCCCTTGATAGTCTCCACCTGGAGACCTGTTCTCTCAAACATCCACATGGAGCAGTCCTCACTGCCACCTCTGCCTGTTGCTACCCCTAGCTGACATTGTGCATACCTAGCATCCATCTTTCTCTAGGTATTGTGAAAGCAGAAGTCGTCTGCTCCCTGTTGTAACCTCGGCCCACAGAAGAGCGCTCGGTAAAAGAAGCACACAATAGTAATTCAGTGCATGAAGTATTACTGCCCTCATTTTATAGATAAGAAAGCCAAGGCTCAGTGATGCAATTGGTTCTCTCCGGAGCTGAGATATGAACTCAGAGGTTTGCATGCCAAAGTATCGTCTCCAGTTGACTCATTAGAAAACACCGATGCCAGTACTTCAAAGGGGTTTTAACAGAAGATGCATATTACAATATAAATGCAGTGACTGGTTGTGACAGTTTACCACCTGGGAACCTGCACACCAGTGCTTCAAGTCACAAGGTCATGAAGAGTTATGTTGGAAAACTCAGCCTTCTAAAATGGACATTGGTCTCTGGTGCTTATGTTCGTCCTAGGGCCATTTTGTTGTTGTTTCTTGTGTTGCAGTCTTTGTGTTCTCCCACATTCTAAGTGGAGTGTGAGATGAGAGAGAAGAAAACTGGCTTGCAGCTTGCTCTTGGGCTTGGACACCAGGGTGTCCTCTGTCTCCTCAGGCCTTCCCAGGCACCGCTTACCCTTCCTCTTTCCAACCATCTTGGCACAGACTATAGATTTGGGCTGAGGCTGTCAGGAGCCAGAAAGAGGTGGACATGTTTGAAAATCAAAAGACTAGACAGGGGGCAGGAGAGATGGCTCATCAGTTAAGTACACTTGCTGTTCTTTCAGAGGACCCAGGTTTGATTCCCAGCACCCACATGGCAGCTGACAACCTCTGTGATTCCAGTTCTGGAGGATCTGACACCCTCTTCTGTCTTTTGTAGGGCATTATATACATGCAGGCAAAATGCCCCTATACATAAAATAAAATATTTTTAGAAATAAAAATAAAAAATAAGAAGACAGGACAGAGGCTTGGCTGGTTCAGGGACCAAATGAGGCTTCCTGGCACATGGGCAGGGCAAAGGGCCGAAAGATGCACTTGGCTGTGGCCAGGGACAGGAGCTCCTCTCAGAATGTTTGGGCCCGGTGAAGAGCACAAGCTGTTCAATGAGAGACCAGAATCTGTGATGCTCTCCCAGGACAGAGGTCCTGGACAGAATAGGGATACATCTCACTAAGAAGTCCCCCGATCATCAAAAAGGAAGACCCCGAGAGAGCCTCCTGTGGGAGTGGGTGAGGGCCTCCTGTGGGAGTGGGCGGAGCCCCTCCTCGAACTCCCAGAGTGACCGAGTGGTCCAGACACGCTCCTCTTCCAGGCTCAATGGTTCTCTTCTGCTGTCCCATGGCTCCAAATCCTCGTGCTGGGGGCATAGGAGGTGGGCAAGATGCCATACATGAACAGCACCTGAGCAGATCTCTTGAGCACAAGGAGGTGCCAGGACCTAGACCCCAGCCCATGGCAAGGACACTTTCACTACTCCGTTGCTGACTAGACTACCGAGTGGGAGGAGGAACCAGGCGGCTGCGGGATCACGGGCGGGGCCGGATGATAGGGGCCTTGAACGCTGTATGGAAGGGAGTTGGGCTTTTCCGACAGGCTGGGCAAAATGAATCCTCTACAGTTTGGGGCAAAGACTAATAGCATGAAATAGACGGCAGTGGGTGGATTGGCGTGAAGGGGACAGTTAAGAGACTGCTGTCGCCTTAACAATGGCTCAGAGCCTTGAGGAGGGGCAGATAGAATGAAAAAGAGATGGGGAAGAAAAGAAACAAATAAAAGAAGCAATATGGAAGTCAGAAAACGAAGGTGCGGGAGCCAAGGGGAGAGTAAGTGCAGGCTGGCTGAGGGGAGGCTGTGCGTGCCCCTGCCCTTCGGTTTGGCTTATCCCAAGCTCTGCCCCCGTCTGAGAGGTGAAGGGAGGTGGGGTGTGCTATGGGCATGGCGATCACACACAAAGCTTGGCTCTCAGATGTCAGCCAGAACTCCTGATTTCTTTTGGGGGTGAAGAGGCAAGCTCCTTCCTTTCCATTAAATAAGAATTTTCACAACCCTGTTATTTGCTCAGCTTTGTTCTGGGCTGGAGAGGACACAGATAGAGGATAAGCTGCGCTTAAGGATGATTTTCTTACTGGGGATGTGAGGTGCATGCAAGCATAAGTAGCAGGTGAATGCCAGAGTGGCTGCTCCAGGCGGCAGCTTCCGGCAAGTTCATGGGAGGGAGCCCCCGGGGCTGTCCAAGGGAGGCTTCTTAGAGGAGGGGGAGATCACCCTGAGCCACCAAGAAGGTACTGGGGAGGGAAGAGAGCCTCTGGTGGAGAGCCTTAAGAAATAAAGAAGTAATGCCTATAATTTACTTTGACCTGTCCATAAGTCTTTTGATAAATGTTTCTAGAAAGGCATTATTCAAATATTTAAATCAGCATGGAGAGGAAACTCTTTTTTTTATCTAGAATGGCTTAGTGACAGAAAACAAAAAGGAATGCAATTTCAGGGTTCTCAAGAAGGTATACTATTTTTTTGTGTCTTTTTTTTTTTTTTTTTTTTTTTTGAGACAGGGTCTCCCTGTAGCCCCATCTGGCCTGGAACTCACAGAGATCCACCTGCCTCTTGCCTCCCGAGTGCTACGATTAAAGGTGTGCGGCACCACACCTGGCTTAAAGAGGGTTCTTAGCCACCATGTGGGTGCTGGGAATCCAACTGCAGTCCTCTGGAAGAGCAAGCAGTTAGTGCTCTTAACTGCTGAGCCATCTCTCCAGCCCCCCAAGAAGGTGTACTGTTAAAATTCCTCAAGAATCCTTGTAGGAGCAGCTGGGTGTGGTGGCGCTAGCCTCTAGTCTGGGCAGTTTAGAGACTCAGAAAGGAAGATTGTGAGTTTGAGGGTAGCCAGGGCCATAAAGCAAGTTCAAGGCCCACCTGAGCTTGGGAGGGGGAGGATCAATAAGCACAATGTAATTAAATATACAACAGAGTAGTATTCAGCGTTAAGAAGGAAAGGTGCTACAGCCTGGGAGGATCCTGGAGATACTACGCTAAGTGAAAGAAGCCAGGTACATAAGGGAGAATACTGTATTTCTCTGACGTCCTACTCATAGAAAAAGGAGACAGTACAGTGCTTGCCTGAGGCTGGAGGAAGGAGTGGGAGCTATGGTAACGTATAGAGAATTTCTGTTTGGAATGATGAAAGTTTGGGAGATGGAGGTGGCAACAGCTGCACAATGCAGATGTGGCCAGGTGTGTACTTAAACATCACTGACGTAAGCAGGCACAGTATCAAAGCCCTGCCTGTAATCCTAGCACTTAAGAGGCTGAGTCAGGAGGAACACACTCAAGGTCAGCTGCGGTACTGAACTCTGAATCATCACTCTGCTACAAAGATGGGTTTCATAATAAGAAAGTTCTCCCTAAATTGAAGACTGGAACTGGGATAGTGAGTCCAGAACTGAAGAAAAGTAGGAAATAAAGTCAAGCATGGTGGCGTGCACTTGTATGCTCGTCACTCGGGATGCCGAGGCAGGAAATGGTCAATTTTTTTGGTCTTTTTTAGAGAGAGCGTCTCCTTGTAGTTCCAGCTGGCTTAGAACTCACTCTGTAGACCAGGCTGGCTTTGATCACACAGAGATCCACTTGCCTCTGCCTCCCAAGTGCTGGGATTAAAAGCGTGTGCCACCACACCTGGTTTGAGATGATCAATTTTAAAAATCTCAGACTCCCTGGGTTTCTGACTAGGCTCTGACACTTGCCAGCTGTGTGATGATCAAGTTACTTAATCTCCCTGTTTCCCAATTTTATCATCCTCAAAATTAGTGCTAATAAAAAGACTGAGAAAAAGATGTGAGACATGTATGGCAGAATGCATGAAATTGGGTGGGCTGGGGGGGCAGGGAAAGGGGAATGTGTCTAAATTGGACTGAAAAATGATGTATGAAATACACAAAGCATCAATGAAAGTATTTTATTTAAAAATTAGCGCTAATAATCCATTAGGTTGAAGAAAAGGTTTAAGAGAGATACCACAAACAGTACTTAGCCTCATACCTGGGGCATTTTAAGAGCTTAAAAAATGTTAATTATTATTGTTACCAGCCAAGTTTGTATAAATTGGCAGAAAGGGGTCAGATAAGTTTAACATGGCATGTACAATATGTTTAAAAATAAATCCAAACCCTGTGACTAACATCTCAATCAAAAGCCAGAAATGGGTGTTCGGAAGTATTTTCAACTTCCACTACACGAGCTTGAAATAGTACTTTGCTCCAAAAGCTAAGACAACACATCAGGTATCAGCAAAGGCAGGAATCACCAAAAATAACTGCACCTGAGCATGTCCCTGACACTGGAGAAGGAAGAGAGAAAGAACAAGCTAGGTTATATGGGGAAGACAGGCCATAAAGGTCAGAATGCTCCAGACCAGACAAGGACTCAGTGGAACTGGGTAAGCTCATCAATAAACCAGAGCAGGTGAACAAGGACTCATGCCAGGCAAGTGCTCGCTGGAGAGGAAGATAATCAAGGAACAGCTAGAACAAATAAAAGAAATGGGTAATAAACTCCCGGAGCACATTATGCCAGGATGTAGGACCTGAGGGAAATATAAATGAATTCACACAGGGTCTGGAAAGATGAATGTCAGAGCCAGAAATGGCCTACCCAGGGAGGCTGACATAGGCCCACTTTGAAGGTCAGCATCAGGGAAGGCAGTGGGCATGTTCCTCCAACTAGCGGAGAGACCATGGTCTGAACAGGATGCACATGGGATTTTTCTTAGTGCCCCTAGGGAGGAATTACCAAAGATTAGGAAATGAAGATAAGCGCCGGGCGTGGTGGTGCACGCCTTTAATCATAGCACTTGGGAGGCAGAGGCAGGCAGGTCTTGGTGAGTTCAAGGCCAGCCTGGTCTACAATGTGAGTTCCAGGACAGCTGGGGCTACAGGGAGACCCTGTCTCGAAAAGACCAAAAAAAAAAAAAAAAAAAGAAATGAAGATAAGCATACTGCCTTCAAAGACAGAGAAAACCGGTTTGGCTAGAATGAAGGTCCTGTTAGGCCATAAAGGAAATTTGTCTGCACAAAGAGGATTATTTGATTATTAAGATACCCAGAACTAGAAGTAAGGGGCTACAGTCAGCCCAAGAACCATAGGCTGCTGTAAGTTTCTTAGCCCAACCCCTTCCTTTTAAATATACAAAAATGGGACTGGAGAGATGACTCAGCAGTTAAGAGTACTGGCTGTTCTTGCAGAAGACTCAGATTTGGTTCCCAGCACTTACATAGAGGCTAACAATCTTCTGTAATATCAGTTCCAGGGGAATCCAGTGTCCTCTTCTGACCTCTGTGGGCATTGTACGACATGGGTGCACTTACACACATGCAGGCAATACACTCATACACATAAAAAATAAAAATAATAAAAAAATATTTTTCAAATGGAGCTCAAGGGGATAAATGCTAAGGCCTAGTTGTGTTAACCACAGAACACTTGTGAGAATCCTAAGGGATTTTTACTTCATGTGGTGGACTGGGACTGGGAGGTCTTTGGAGAAAGCTCACTACTGAACCAGTGAACTTGAGGCAGGGGTCTTATCTCCTCTGGGTCTAGACTGAAAGGACATTGTCCTCTCTGGGCCCCATTAGCCTGGGGCTAAAAGGAGAGACGTGGAGAAATCACAAAGCTGATTTCTTTGGCTCTACCTTCTTTGTTTGTGGGAATCCATGCTTCCCCCAAATTCCTCCCCATAATCCTTACAAGCCCCAGCATACACTTCAGCCAAGTCCTGGCAGCAACCATATTTCCTATGTCTAACTCCATCATAAATGATCAACAAATATTTGTTGGATGAATTAGCGGAAAGTTCCTCTTTTCCAGGTGGATTCTGACTTCAAATACAGAAAATTAATTTTCCACCCATAGGAGCCCTAAATCGTCATCCACCTTTCCCTCATTGCCCCCAGATAGGCTTGTTTGAACTTTAGGGTAAACTTGGCTTGAGTTCCAGCTAAGACCCTATACATCCAGGATTATTCAATGAGGTGATATAGACAAATATCCAGCACATAGCCTGGGATGTCATAGATAACTCAGTGCTATTAAACCTGTTCTTTCTTTTGCTTAACTGAGGAAATTGACTCGGGAGGCCAGGAGACTATTAGAGACTTCAAAGAAAGAAAGATTCAAAATGAAAGCAGTTTGGAGACCACGGGGCATCCACAGCTAGTATGGTGTATATAGCTAGTATGGTGTATATAGCTAGTATGGTGTATATAGCTAGTATGGTGTATATAGCTAGTATGGTGTATATAGCTAGTATGGTGTATATAGCTTTAGGCACTAAAACTGAAAAGGACTGCAATAGTGGATTTATTATGATTTTACTTTAGACCTCACCTAGTTCCAAAAAAGATTCAAAGCAAGCAAAACAGGTTTGAAAACAGACATCTGTGTTCATATGACATAAAGGTACCAGCTAGTTAGTAGTGGGATTGGTTCAAGGATGGAAATAGTGAATCCTATGGGAGCCACATTTCTATAGACCAACTGTCTGACATCGCAGACACACACAGAAGTGTGCTTTAATCTCCCATGTGTCTCTTAATCCAGTGAAGTGGTAAATAAAGATTAACCATCACAATTAAATACAATGCAGTATTTAAAATCTTTTGTTGTTGTTGTGGTGGTGGTAATGGTTTTTGAGACAGGGTCTCACTATGTAGCACTGGCTGGCCTGGAACTCACTATATAGATAAGACTGGCCTCAAACTCACAAAATCCACCTGATTCTGTCTCCCCAAGTCCTGAGATTAAAGATGCGTGCCACTAAACCAGACCCCAATACTTAAAATCTTTTTTTTTTCTTTTTGGTCTTTTCGAGACAGGGTCTCCCTGTAGCCCCAGCTGGCCTGGAACTTGCTCTGTAGACCAGGCTGGCCTTGAACTCACAAGATTCACCTGCCTCTGCCTCCCAAGTGCTGAGATTAAAGGCGTGCACCACCACGCCCGGCCCCAATACTTGAAATCTTAACCGCTGTTTATTCTCCTATCTTTAGCTCTCTTTTCTATCTCGTTTTGCTCTAAACTCAAGGACAGAGAGAGTACCTTTGGCTTCTCTTCACTCAGGGAGCCGCATGGTGGAGTGGTTTGGATGAGAATGTCCTCCATAGCCTCCAAGTATGTGAACACCTGCTCATCATTTGGGAGGGGTCATGGAACCTGTCGGAGGTGCGGCCATGCTGCAGGAAGTATGTCACTAGCTTTGGGAGTTCACAGCCTTGTTGCATTTCCCATTTCTCCCTCTGCTTGAAGACATGAGCCCTCAGCTATCTGCTCTGGCTGCTTCCTGCCAGGCCTCCCCACCATCTTGAACTCTTATCACTCTGGAACCACAGCCCAATAAATTCTTCTTTCTCTAAGTGGCCTTGTTATGCTATTCTATCACAGCAACAGGAAAGTAACTAATGCCTGTGCTACATCCTGTAGTCATGAGTTGCTAACTGAAGGCAAAATCCAGAGCTTCAGTTTGGAAGGGTGAGGGGATCAGGCCAAAAAAAGTGTGGTGGGGACTCCCCACAGGGAATCTGTTTGGAGTGTCACCACAACCCAGCACAAGACAGTGCAGTCTCCATTCAAGGGAGCCACAGATATCACCTAGCCAACCCAGAAGCAAAGCTGTAGATTGTCACACTACATTTCACCTCATGGTCCCCACCGCCACTAGGGAGCGTTTGTGAATGAACTCCCTCCTAAAGAGAACCTCCTGAGTTGATAAGCTTGAAGTCAAAACTAGTTGAGAAATACTGAATTCTGTTGAATGTACTGACAGTTACTGGAATAACATTTCTGGTATTAAGCAGAATAAAGGCCTGAGGTCAGAAATTAACTCGAGTTACAAGAAAATGAAGTTACATGTTTGCACACCTGGGCACGTGGGTGTGGAATCTCTACCCGTTATCCTGGTTTTTATTGTTGCCGTTACTATAGCAACACCTCAGTTAACCAGAGAGGATGCTTCTAAGAATGTTAAGCTTCAGGAAGAGCCCCAAAATGGAGCTGAAAGGTGCTTCTCATGCTGAGAACTCCCTGAACACGAGGAAGCGATGAAGCCGGTAAAGAGAGAATAGGCAGAGCTCGCTCGGGATGGCTGCCGAGAATACCAGAAACTCTTTTAAAAACTATTTTATTTACTATTTATTTTATGTGCATGAGTGTATTGCCTACATGTGTGTAAGTGCAGCCATGTCATGCAATACCCACAGAGGTTAGAAGAGGGCATCTAATCCTCTTGAACTGGAGTTATGGACAGTTGTTAGCTACTATGCGGGTGCTGGGAAATGAACCCAAGTCCTCTGCAAAAGCAGCCAGTGCACTTAACTGCTGAGCCATCTCTCTAGTCCCCAGAAAATCAAGTGCTCTTCTCTCCTCCACCTTATCTCAGTAGCGTGATCTTGGGTAAGTCATTGAACCTCTCTGAGAAGTGTGACCATGCCTGTGACACCGTGTGCCCTACACAGCTTTAACTATGAATCCCCCTATCAGATGAGCATTTCCCAGGTTCCTATTGAATCGTATTTGCTTCTTGGCTCCTAACACAGTGTTTGGCATATGCTAAATGACAGTACGTATGTAGAACAGAACCAAACAGGTTGACCACAGCTAGTAAGATCTAAGTGCTCTCTGGGAGAATGAAGACTACCGGAAGAGGGAAGGGAGAGGAAGGGAAAATGAAGGGGAAGGCAGCAGAGACTGCAAGTGAACGAAGCAGAAAGAGACACAGGTGGGAGCCACACCTGCTGGTGGTGTGAGCCTGACATGCTAATTCATTCTTCTGGGCCTCATGTGGTAAAACAGATGATGATGATGATGATGATGATGACGACGACGATGACGACGACGACGACGACGATGATGACAGTGACAACACTTGCAGCAGAGGATCCACAAGAGGATTAAAAGCTGCCATAAGTATGTAGTGTATAGTAAAAACTTTAATTTTGTTGCTAGTGATTTGTTTTGGTTTTGTTTGCTGTGCTGGGGATTAAATCCCAGGCCTTGCCTGTGCTAGGCAGGTGCTCTACCACCAAGCCACATCCCCAGCCCAGAACTCTGTCAATTATTTCTATTATTAGACACATATACAGGGCATTTGAAAAATGTGTACTCTCATTCATAAATAACAAAACAAAATGCCATTGTCATATATTAGCAATGATAAAAACTTGTAATTCTTGAACTTTTCCCATCCTATGGAAATACAAAACAGGGAGCCAGTGGGTATGAGGGGGACATTTTAAGATGATTTCTTTTTTTTTTTTTAATTTTTTTTTATTAATTTTATTTATTTCTGTATGTGTATGAATGTACTGTCTGCATGCAAGTCTGTGCACCCGTGTCATGCAATGCCGCGGAGGTCAGAAGAGGGTCTCGGATTCCCCTGGAACTGGAGTTCTCCTGGAATTGGAGTTTCAGACAGCTCTCGGCCGCCATGTGGGTGCTGGGGATCGAACCCGGGTCCTCTGCGAGAGGGTCGGCGCTCCTAACCGCTAGGCCATCTCTCCAGCCCCTAAGATGATTTCTTTGGAGAGAATTGTAGCCAAGTCTCCCACCTTCTCCCCCCCCCGCCCCGGAGACATTGCAGCTTACCTTCAACTTAAATCTAGGGAAGGGCTTTCAGCAGGACCACTTAAAAACCTAAATTCACTGGGGCTGGAGAGATGGCTCAGCCGTTAAGAGCGCCGACTGCTCTTGCAGAGGACCTGGGTTCGATCCCCAGCACCCACATGGAGGCTAAGAACCGTCTTTAACTCCAGTTCCAGGGGAATCTGACACCTTCTTCTGACCTCTGTGGCATTGCATGACACAGGTGCACCAACCTACATGCAGACAGTACATTCATACACATTTAAAAAAAAAAAAAAACGGGGGCTGGAGAGATGGCCTAGCAGTTAAGAGCGCCACCTGCTCTTGCAGAGGACCTGGGTTCAATCCCCAGCACCCACATGGTGGCTGAGAACCGTCAACAACTCCAGTTCCAGGGGAATCCAAGAGCCTCTTCTGACCTCCGTGGCTTTGCACTACACGGGTGCACAAACCTACATGCAGATAGTACATTCATACACATAAAAAAATTTTTTTTAAAAACCCTAAATTTGCTACAGCTGGAGGGAGACTGAGAACAGAGGCTTCTCAGGGCATGAGAGGGGGAGTGTTGTAGTCAGAGACATAGCAAAGAGTCTCAAACAATGAAGAACACACGGGGACACTTCAGGACCTTGGAAGGACAAGGTTGGTTCCGGATGTGATGCCAAGACCACAGGCAACACAAGCCAAAATAGACAAATGGACTTACATCAAAGTAAAAAGCTCCTGTCCAGCAAAAGAAACGATCAACAGAGCAAGGAGACGGCCTACAGATTAGGGAAAGAAAACGGTGGCGAACTGTGCATCTAACAAGGGCTTGCTATCCAGAGGGTATAAGCAGCTCAAACAGCTCAGCAGTTACAAAGCAAACAGTCCAATGAAACAATGGGCAAAGTATCTGAATAGATATTTCTCCAAGAGAGACATACAGACAACCAACAAGTCAACGTAAAAATGCTCAACATCATTAACCATCAGGGAAATGCGAATCAAACCATGATGAGATACCATTTTTCCACAGTAAGAATGACAGTTATCAAAAGATAAAAAAAAAAAAAACCACACAGTAACATGCTGGCCAAGAATGCAGAGAACTCTGGCATGCTGTTGGTGGGAAGGTAAATTAGCAAAGCCATTACAGAGAGCAGTATGGAAATTCCTCCACAAACTAAGAATAAAACCACCATCAGATCCAATAATCCTGCTAAGAGGTATGTATCCAATGGATGTGAATGAAATTGGTGTGTCAGAGAGACACCTTCACTCTCAGGCTTTCTGCCCAGTTATTCACAATAGCCAAGATGCGGAAGCAACCTAAGTGACCACCAACTGATGAATGTATAAAGAACATGTGGTGTGCAAACACAATGGAATATCATTCGACCATTAAAAAAAAGAAACGGGCTGGAGAGATGGCCTAGCAGTTAAGAGCGCCGACCGCTCTTACAGAGGACCCAGGTTCAATCCCCAGCACCCACATGGCAGCCGAGAACCATCTGAAACTCCAATTCCAGGAGAACTCCAGTTCCAGGGGAATCCGACACCCTCTTCTGACCTCCGCGGCATTGCACGACACGGGTGCACACACCTGCATGCATACAGTACATTCATACACACAGAAGTAAATAAAAAAAATTTAAAAAAAGAAACAATAAAATCGTGTCACTCGCAGCAACATGGATGAGCTCAGAGGACTTTATGTTAAGTGAAATAAGCTAGCTGCAGACAGATATCTATCATGTGAAAGCACTCATAGGCAGAAGCTAAAAAAGTTGATCCCATACAAGCACAGAAAAATAGAGTAAGGTGGAGAAGGTAAGGAGGAGGGCATAGAGAGGATTGCTTATCAGGTACCAAATTACACTTAAATGAATGCAATTTGTGCTAGTCTTCTGCAGCATGGTAGAGCAGCTCAGCAACAAGGTATTGTCTATTTCAAAATAGCTGGGAGAAGTGGGCATGGCAGTGCATGTCTGTAATCCCAGCACTTGGGAGACTGAAGTGGGAGGGTGACAGTTCAAGGTGAAATAGAGAGACCCTGCCTCTGAAACATATATAAATAAGGTCTAATGAGTCACCAGGTACTAGTGTAGCAGGGATCTGATAGAGAGGCTACGATGTCTCAACCAATACTTACTGAGCATCTACTATATATCAGGTGAGACACTACATGCTAATTAGTATCAGTATCATCAAATCATTCAAGTGTCTACAAAATAGCTAGAAGAGAGGACTTTGAGTGTTCCTAATAAAAAGTGACAAATGTCTGAGTTGATGGATGTGGCAATTCCTCCAATTGGATCATTATATGTTACATAATATCCACATCTAATACCACACTGCACCCCATAAACATACAATTATTATGCATCAATGAAAATTAAAAATTGTGGGGCTGGAGAGATGGCTCAGCAGTTAAGAGCCGGGCTGCTCTTGCAGAGGGCCTGGATTTGATTCTCAGTACCACATGAAGGTTACAGAGGATCTGACACTCTCTTCTGACCTCTGTGGGCATTGCATGATGTGGGTGCACCTGCCTACATGCAGGCAATACATTCAAACACGTAAAATAGAAATAAATAAATAAAATATTAAAAATGAAAAATTGTTCTAAGTACATGGAGGTAACTACAAGAGAGCTGACTCTAAGTAGCCATCGTGCTAGGAGAGCACAAGACCATTTATGGCAGTACCAGTTAACAAAGGCTTTCTCACCCCTCCTATTTTTCCCTCCCTTACTGTGGCCATGAAGAATTGGGGCAGCAGTGAGAAAGAGACAGGAGCCAAAACAGACAGCTTGCTGCACCTCATTCCACTTGGGGAACTGAGTAGGCGTCATCTTTAAATGAAGAGAGAAGTGCTAATAGAATTAATATCCGATGACTGAATTTAAGATTGTGTTTGCATCTTGAAGTGATCACAGGCTATTTATCATGGAGAAGTAAGTAGAGCTGTATATCAGGAATAAGAAACAAAATTCTTCCACCAAGCAAATGTTCAGTTTTATTTATTACTGATTGATTTATTTTAAAAAAGACAAGGTTTGGCTATGTAGCTTAGGCTAGCTAGCCTCCAGCTCACAATTCTCCTGAGTGACAGGATTACAGGGCTATAACCTCCATGCCCAGCTCTATCAAACAAGTTTGGAGAGCCACAGGAAGTAGAAAAATGTTTCGTTATTGCATTCTCTGAGTCTGGTTGCTCAGTGCACTGGTTATGTACGGCTTCTGCTTGCAGCGCTCAGCTGTTGCTTTGGGGGGCATCTTTTCCACCCTGGTGGTGGAACCCCAATTTCCTCTAAGGAACTGCACTTTTAGTTAATCATAACTATCCACTCATATGCACTAAAAGAATGACTTGGCCCCTAAGCTCAGCCAATGGGATGTTCTCTTAAGGCTCTTGAATCTTTTAAAATATTTTATTTGTCATTTTTATTTTATGTGTATGAGTGTACTACCTGCATTCATGTAAATGCACCCATGTCATGCAATACTCAAGAAAGTCAGAAGAGGGCATTGGATCCTCCTAGAGCTGGAGTTAGGGATGATTGTTAGCTGCCATGTGAGGGCTGGCAAGCAAATCTGGGTCCTCTCCAAGAGCAGCTAGTGCTCTTAACCACTGAGCCATCTCTCCAGCCCAAGGCTCTTGACTCTTAAGGGCAGGAGTAGCCGCATATAGAGTTAATTCTTCCCAGCATTAGTTCCTGTACCCAGATCCCTGGAACTTTCCTCAATTCTGTGGCTTCCCTATGTCCTCCAAATGTACTCCCTTTCTGTGTGAATTAGCCATGCTTGATTTCTGCTCCCAGCAATAGAAAGATCCAATATGTCAAACTGGAGGGAAAACATATGTGGCAGAACAGAGTTGGCAAGGTGACAAGTGTCATCCCATGAGAGAGAGCCTGTGTTCTTCTAATGGAAATGTCACAGAGCATGTCTCAGCTTCTTTGGAATATAGACGGTTATAAAAGGCGGCAGCTAGATAGATAGCCAGAGGTGTAGGTAAAGAGGCATACTTTTTTATTTCAAATATTATATGGGCATTTTTCTTCATGGCCCAGTGTTAACTGAAAAAGTGTATGGGTTTGAACAAGTATGTGTGGTTGGTGATGCCTGAGTTCCTGAGGACTGCTGTGGTGTTTCACAGTGAGACAGAATTAGATAATTACATCAAGTTACTAAAAACCAGTTACTTCATCCTGAAGCTATAGACCAATTTTGTGGCTCTTTCAAGGAACTCTTTGTTGAATTCTGTCTCTCTTGAGCAGTTTTATGTTTTGTGACTGGGTTTTGTTATTATGTGTGGCTTAATGATGTTTATCTCTGTATGACTCAGTGAACCAAATGTCCTAGGGTTTAAGCAGAATACATTAGTATCAAGAACTCTGTATTCAGGGCTGGGAATATAGCTCAGTGGTAGAATGCTTGCCTAGCATCCATGAGGCCCCAGGTTCAATTCCTAGCACAAAATGAAAAATAAAAAAGCAAAACCCCTATATATTGAGCTGTATGTCAAGCATTGCTGGCGCTCTGGCCAATAGCCAACCTCTCCTATTTCCCTGCTAGCACAACGCGTAAAATTCAGGTGTGAGACAGCCTGTGTTTTAGGGACAGGCCCCCCTAGTCTGGATTCAATAATCTTAGTCATTCAAATAATTCTATTTATTTCACTAGTGATTAGCTTTGGTAAAGACACTTGATTGAAATTTTGTCCAGTAACCACTTAGTAACCACTAAGAGCCATTTGCCGGGTAGACTGTTCCAAGAAAAAAAGTCTGTTAGTTTGTTTTCCTTGTTGCAGTAACAACAATGCCTGACAGAAGAAACTTAAGAGAGGAGAGGCTTATTTTGCCTTACAGTCTAGAGTGATATAATTCGTCACAGCAAGGGGATAGGCATCTAGGCTGGACTCCATCCGTGCTAGCAGGAGCTTGCTGTGTGACTTGGAAGACTTGGTCAGAGCCAGGTTGGAAGCTGGGTAGGCTATAATTCTCAAGGCCAACCCCATAGTAACCCACTTCTTCCAGCTCGAACCCCATCTCCTAAAGGTTCTACAACCGCCAGAAACAGTGTCACTAGCTGTGTTCAGATACGTGAGTCAGTAGGGGACATTCACGTAGAAACCATAATAAGAGATCTCTTCATCTTAAATAAGACATAAGGAAAATTTTGTTCTTTTTTGTCTCTGGAAGGTGATGTGTTGAGGATATGATACCTGGCAATAGTGCAGCTGTCTTATGACTATGAGGAACACCAGCTAGTGAACTGGGGACAGTATAAGAGAGACACAGCTCAGAACTTGACCTTTGATTGTATGGTCAAGCCAGTATATTGACCAACCCTAAAAGTGACTTACCTCTGTGCTTCTTGCTATATGAATTCCTGATAAATCTCTTTATTGCTTCAATCACTTTGAGTTTATTGTTGCTTTGTTTCTTGTTATTTGAAAGCCTCTTCCTTTCAGCAGTTTCTGATGCTTTCTAGAAATTTCCCTAAGGGGCTCTTTGGAATCCATAGCACCAGTGGCTGGATGGTAAAGATAGTTTTCCTAACCAGTACTAACATTCTTCTGAATGTTTCAGGGATGATTATCTGAGAACCACAGACCTCTCAAGGTAAGCAAAGCAGCTTATTATTAGATAATTATAAGATGCCCCCTGAGGTTACAGCTTCACAGCATCTTCCCCATCTTCTTGCCCTCCTCCATCACCCTCCTGTACTGTGTTACTTCCATGGTCTGACCTATGTATGGACCAGGGGAATATTCAGAATATGAAGTATTATTACAAAACAAATGTCACGAGCAGGCTGTGTTCAATCTACCATGTAGACACTATAGAGAATTTTTTTTCAGTCTTGTGACAATATTAAAAATGTAGCTTTCATATTGCTTGTGCCTGAGAGGTTGCTCAAAGTCAAACATTAAAAAGAACCCAAGGAAACTGTGAGCAGTGGCATGTTTGGAGAACCACATTGCCCGCTAAATGGGGAGGGTTGTGCTCAATACAATCGAATTGGCTTGGAAAACTTCTGTGGCCATCTTGGCAATAGCAAAAGCTAGTCTTACTCTACCCCTAGGTGCACACCTGTGGCCCATGGAAACACAGGATGGTCTAGTCTAATCCCTTAGTGCAGGGGTGCAGAAATAACTGATCTGGCTTTTCCAATACTGCCAGAGAGTTAAGTCACTGATGGCCACAGTGGAGAAGAAGAAAAGCTGTTCTGGAGGACCAGCAATCGCCAGGGAAAGGATAGCTCTGACCTTTGGTTCGCCGATTAATTTTGCAGAAAGCCAACCTGCAGAACATTGCCTCCAAGGGCAGGCAGGCCATGGCCTTCACCCAGCTCTGCTGGAGGGAAGCAAATAGCCAAAGCACAAGCTGACTTTGGGGCTTTTCCAAGAGAGCAATTTGCAGGGTGTTTCCTGGGGTCACCGAGCATTCTGTCCCATGGGTTATTCTGTCCGCTGCAATTACTGCAGTGCCAAGACATGGTGGCCACTCAGGAGGCTGACTTCTGCCCAGTACCAAGAGCTGCCTGACGTATTGCCCCTGCCTCCTCTCTCCATCTAAGAGTGGGGCTGTGGCCAAATGCCATATCCTATCTAATCCTGTTTTTTCTAATTGCAAAGGCTCATCTTCCTTTCAAGATAATTGTATATATATAAGGAACAAATGAGTCTGAATCTGGTAATAAGTCTATATCTGGGGGACCCCTTTTGCCCCACCTACACAGTTTTCCAGGCCAGTGATTCAATTGGTGCAAGGCGTTGCCTCTCTTCCCCCCCCCCTTAGTTGATTAATTCTGAGATACACACCCATGAACCTGGACCAACTGGAATCCTGCCCTAGGAAGTTCAGGAACTGAGACAACAGAGGAAAAACCAGAAAACAAGGCCCAGTGGGATGAAGGATGAGAGCATCTGGCTCTGCAGAACAGGAAAAGATAGCCAAGGCGAGAAGTGGCTAAGAAGGGAAGAGCCAAAAGTAGAGGTGAGAATCCTCCTTAGTTTCCTAGGTTCCAACCTGGTCGGTCAATCCATAATTCTACAGCCCCATACTTGACACTGTGGCCCTGGGATGGGGCATCATTTTGGTGTATCTTAGCAAGAGCCCTCTCCTAATCAAACAAACACAGCGCTTTACAGTCAGTGGTTTCTTGTCCCTCGTCATGTCTTCTCTGGACAAGTTGGAGGGCCTGGGAGCTACATGTCCCTTTCTCCACTGAATGTATATCAGGGTGGGGGAGGCCAGTAGTTCACAAATAATCACTCAAATAAATATATAATGAGAGAACTCTTGGTTCCTTTCCCTGAAGGACTAAATTATGTCCCACATAGACACTTATTAAGATAGAGAAGCATTTTAATAGGTTTAAAAGGTCAGGTCCCCACACATCAACAGTTAAACTTCCGTCATGTGGAAAATGTACTAATCCCAGGGCTGCCTCCTCCCTCCAGATGAACTCGGCAGCTCTGTGGATCTGAAGGCTTCAGTTTCCCATCATCACCTTTATTGCGCTCTTTAAATCCTGGGGTTTCAATTTTCCTTCCCATCAGAATAATCCGACTTCTCACCACTCCAGCCTTTCTCTTCCACTATTCTCTAGCCCAGGGCTAGAGAATCCACATCACAGAAGAGAGTCATCTCTCCATAGCAGAGGGCTGCGCAGACCCCAAGGATCTGTGTTGTCACTGATTTATGACTCCCCATCCTCTGCCTGTTGAGGAAAAATCACTTTATCAAGATGAAAAGTCCGGGTTGGGGTGGAGCCAGGTTTCCTGTTTGGCTCCTGCATATTTTAGAGGCACTTATGTCTACAAGTCATCAGAACCGCATGTGAGGGATGTGGAGAGAAATTACAAAGTATTGTCGAGGTATGTGACTCACCTTACATTTATTCAGTTGTGCTTTTCAGGATTCACAGGATGAGATGTGGCAGATCTGAATGTCAGAGCATAAGCAGCCTGCCCATACACTTCCATGGCAGGGAAGCCCTGCCTTAGTCTCCCAGTCAATGGGTCTGAGTGCAGTTGGAATTCATTAATTGACATCATTATCAATAGTGTGGTCTTGTATGTTGGTATTAGAAGGTCCTTGGGCTTCCTGCTAATTGAGTGCACTATGTTTCAGATGAGGAAACAGGTTCAGAAAGGAAGCCTGGGAATGGAGAGATGACTCAGTTAATCCTAGCACTGTGGAGGCTGAGGCAGGCAGATCTTTGTGAGTTCAAGGCCAGCCTGGTCTACAGAGTGAGTTCCAGAACAGCTGGGACTACAGGGAGACCCTGTCTCGAAAAGACAAAAAACAAAAAACAAACAAACAAACAAAAAGAGTACTGGCTGATATTGCACAGGACCTGGGTTGGGTTTCCAGCAACCACATGGTGGCTAATAACCATCCGTAACTCCAGTTCCAGGGGATCAGTTTCCCTTTTCTGACCTCCGCCAGCATTGCTCAAGATGGGCGTATTTGCATACATGCAGGCAATACGCTCATATGCATAAAATAAAATATATATTTTTTAAAAGGCAGCATAAGCTGGGCGTGTTGCTCATAGCTGTAATCTCAGCACTCAGGCTGAGACAGGACTGCTGTGAAGTTGACACCACCTAGTTCAACGTGAGACTGTCCCAAGAAGTCTCCCTTCTCTCTTCCCAGAAAAAAAGAGGAAAGGGGCTAGGGATGTAGCTCAATGGTAGAGTGCTTTCCCGACACACAAAGTCCTGGGTTCAATCTCCAATACCATCAAAAGAAGGAAGGGACAGAGGGAAGGAGGGAAGGAGAGAGGGAGGGAGGGAAGGAAGGAAGCTAAGTATTATACTGTGAAGGTGGAACAGAGGCTTAAAAGCCAGATCTTCTGATCTGATCTACTCCTACTAGGCCATTTGTGGGCAGCTTGAGGTGCTGGGCGTTGTACAGCAGCCTCAGCGCCATGTGTGTATGCAGTGATCTTATCATTGGGGTGTATCCACAGTCTCAGACAGACATGAAAAAAAATATGTGTGACAATTGTCATTTGTTTCCCACTAAACAGTTGTACCTTAACACTTAACCTTAACAGTAAGTGTGCTGGGCATTGCGGTGCAAAGCTTTATTCCTAGCCCTCGGGAGGCAGAGACAAGTAGATCTCTGTGAGTTCAAGGCCAGCCTAGTCTCCATAGCAAGTTCCGGGCCATTGGGACTACAGCGAGACCCTGTCTTGAAAAGACCAAAAAAAAGTAAGAAAAAGCAAAAATCTTATTTTAGCATAATCTTGTCCTTTTCACTAATTTTTTCCTGTATTTTTTCCTTTATCTGCATATAGTTGGGATTGTAGTCCAGCCATGCAATCTGAGGTCCTGCTTTCACTTTATAGAACAAGGATTTTCTTTGTCTTCATAGCTGTAATTTTAATGATTACTTAACATTCTACCAAATAGATGTATCACAGCTTATTCACTCACTCCTGTATCTCTGGGCATTTAAGTCCCTCCAGCTTTCAATTAACATAAAAAATGGTGCAATGAACATCTTATGCATTTGTGTTTTTTTTTTTTTATTTATGTTATTTCTTTAGGATAGCTTCCAAAATGAGAATAACTGGGTCAACCATTCTGAACAGTTTTATAGCTCTTGATACGTATTGTCAAATTGCCTGCTAAAAGCTTCTAACCAATTTACACAAACAATTTTGAATAAGAGTCTAAAAGGTGACCAAATAAAAACTTAGCAAGGAATTAAATAAGAACCACTCCATGTGCACATTTTGCATGCACGGTAGTTAAATGCCTTCTGGCTTGTAGGCTGTGGGGACATCAGAACTCTCAGAGGGATGAACAAAGAAAATAAAAGGCCCTCGGGCTGCTTCTCCATTATTACTTCCCAGCTTCCATGCTGTAGATTCTTGTGGCTGCACAATAGAATAAACTGCAATACTGTCAAACTGCTGAGACACAGGGCTGGCCCCAGAGATCCTTGTTTAATTAGATGGGTCTGGAGTATGGTCTGCCTGTGAGACTGGAGACGTTCCCCAGAGGATTCTATAGGGGGCAGGTAGAGCACTCCTGGATGGGTCCAGGGACAGTGAGTGAAGCTGAGGTCAATAAACACAAAGACCCTGAATGGCTTGTCTAGATTTGTTTCCTTCTACACTTCCTGTGCCCCCTGGGAGACCTCAACCCATGGGTGCCAGCGAGTCTCCCTGCTCCACCCATCCTGAGGCCAGAAAAGCCTGCTCCATCCGGCTCCCACGGTCTCTGACTTTAGAGGCCCAAGAGTTCCTTAGGGGACCAAAAGAGGAAACACATGACGTCATGGGTGGCCTCAGAGCCTCTAGACTGCCTGCTTGGGATTTAAGGCGATGGCAATCTCAAATGCCCACCTGTAGGGGCCTGACAAAGCACATCGTGGTACATTCATGTTCTACAGTGTCACACAGCCACTGAAAAGAGTTTATTTGTGCTAAAATGAAAAGCTCTTCAAAATGCTGAGCAAAGAAAACCAGGTAAGTAAGTGATAGAGGTACGATAGGTTCTGCTTTGGGTGAAAACCCTATGACAAATTCACCTCTCTATACATAGAAGTCATCTGAAAAAAGTTATAAGAACATCAGAACCTATTGGAAGCATGGGTTTGGAGGTATGGGAATGGGAAGAGAAGGGGACTTAAGCCATTTACCTGGGGTCCTTTTCTGTGGCCTGTGTCCCTCTAGCATGTTGGTTTCTCTGTTTTTGAGATTTCACCATGTAGCTGAGGCTGGACTTGAACTCTGTACTTATCTCACCTCCCAAACCTAGCCATGCGATACTTTTACTATATATATATATTTTTAAAGAATGGTCCAGATGGCTCTGACTTACGATGCTTTGACTTGTGAGTTTTCAACTTTCCTATGATGTTACGATGTTCTGCATTCAGTAGAACTGATTCTTGGAAGCAAGATGCAGTACTATACTGTTTTGGGAAGTTAAGCAATGGCAGCTTCCATTAAGTCTCATGATCATAAGGGCTGTGTGTGTGTGTGTGTGTGTGTGTGTGTATGTGTGTGTGTATGAGCATGAAGGTACACACACCTATCAGCACACATTCAGAAACTACAGCAAGGTTTTGCATGTTTTCCTCTATCACTCTACACCTTTTTGCTTTGAGACAGGATCTCTCACTGAACTGGAAACTCGTCATTTTGGCTAAGCTCAGTGGTGAGAGCCCCTGTCTCTGTTACAGGCACAGACAGTCATGCCTGGCTTGGTTACTTGTGTGCCAGGTTTTCAGACTCAGGTCCTTATGATTGCACAGCAACTGCTTGTCCCACTGTGCCATCTTTCCAGCCTCATTATGATACTTTCAGCTTATGATGAGTTGATCAGGATCCTGCTGTTCAGTGGGGGAGTGTCTGATAAGGTAATAACACAGAGGAGTGAGGAAGAGAGCTCAGAGTAAGAGTAACGTGGCATATCCCTCTCAGCACAGCACACTGGGTTCTAAAGGCATGGACACTGTCTCTTTGGAATGAGTCAGGCTACTGTTATTCCCATTTCACAGACAGAGAAGTACAAAAAGAGCAACAGGATCAAGCCTGATAAGAGGTGGATTAAGATCCAGGGATTCTGCTTTTCTGTCCCCTGACACCATCATCCTTTCTCTGAGCCCATGTTTTAGAAATAAATCTTGGGTTTCAATCCCCAGCACCCACATGGTGGCTGAGAACTGTCTGTAACTCCAATTCCAGGAGAACTCCAGTTCCAGGGGAATCCGAGACCCTCTTCTGACCTCCGCGGCATTGCACGACACGGGTGCATAAACCTACATGCAGACAGTACATTCATACACATACAAAAATAAATAAAATTTTAAAAAAAGAAAGAAATCTCAGAAAAGCAAGATTCCAATGTCCCGGAAAGCAGTGGTTTCCAGTTGCCTTGCCTCACACCTGGAGTCTGGGAAGGACGCCCAGTGGAATCTGCTCCCCAAAGGGATAAAGTGAAGAGCTGGCAGCTCCCGCTCTCGGAGGTTTATTCCAGTTTCCTTTTATGTGGCTATGATAGAACACTCCCACAAAAAGCGACTTATAGAGGAAAGGGTTTAATTCGGCTTATATTTCCAGGTAACGTTCCATCACTAAGGGAATTCAGGACAGGAGCTCAAGGCAAGAACCTGGAGCAGAAATCATGTAGAACCCTGCTTGTCAGTGCGCTCTCTCTCTCTCTCTCTCTCTCTCTCTCTCTCTCTCTCTCTCTCTCTCTCATGCCTAGGGATGGTACCACCCACACTGGGCTGGACTGGGCCCTCCTATATCAACCAGCAATCAAGAACATACCCCCAGGACAGTCTGATCTAGGAAATTCCACAGGGAGGTTCCTCCTTCCCAAGTGACAGTTTGTGTCAAGTTCTCAATAAAACTAACCAGTAGCCGGTCCATGGAAAACAGCTACTAAGTGGAGAGCAGGGCCCTCCCTGATGTCCTACTTCTGTAAGCTCCTCTGCCTCCCAGGACACGGCTTGATTAGAGGAGAGAGGCAGTCTGATGCTGGACTGCTGGAAATGTGCAGGGAGAGAGGAGGAGACGCAATCGGCATCATTGAGTAGGCAGCGTATACAACATTTGGGAAGCTCGGGTTGGCTCCTGCCCAACTCCTCATCGCAGACCCTGGATAGTAAGGGGTTAATCATCAACCACTGCTGAGTCTGATCCTGAATTCTCCCAGGTGTGGGCCAGAGCTCTTCAGAGCAAGGCAGGAAGAGCACCAGTAAATAGCTCATACTCTTTCAGAGCCCTATAAAACACCCCCGCCCATGGGAGGGGCTTTAAAGGTCATTTGAGTGCTTGACTTCCAACTACACCCTCCCCATCTTTCCTGTTAAATCATGAGAACTGGGGGGAAGGGACATGTGTCCTTCCTCCCTCTGTGCCCTGCAGTACCCTGCCTCTAGGCAGTACAGAAACTCCTCCACATGGGTCTGTCACATAAATGGCACAGACATCGAGAAAGGTGGTGACTGATACTAGTAAAACAGTTTTTGTTTTATTAATTTGGTCAACTTAAGGTTATGCATTATCTAGTATAATACAATGGGCAATACTTTTATAACAAAATATCAATGCAATGTGAACATCTATTGTATTTATCTATTAAAAGATAATTTATTCTTCAGATTTTGAAATAGAACTAATTTTTAAAATATTTTATTGATTATTTTCATTTTATGTGTATGAGAATACTGCCTGCATGTAGGCAAGCTGCACCTGTGTCATGCAGTGCCTAGAACTGGAGCTACAGGTGGTTCTTAGCCACCATGTGGGTGCTGGGACCCAAACCCAGGTCCTATGCAAAAGCAGCCAGTGGTCCCAACCACTGAGCAATTTCTCCAGCCCTAATACTGATTTTTTTAAAGTTGTATTTAAGAGGACAGTCTGAGCTGCATAAAATCTTATCTCACATTAAAAAAAAAAAGATCCATTTCAGCTGGGTATGGTAGCGCATGCTTTTAATCCTTGCACTTGGGAGGCAGAGGCAGGCAGATCTCTGTGAGTTCAAGGCCAGCCTGGTCTACAGAGGGAGCTCCAGGACAGCTGGGACTAAAGGGAGACCCTGTCTCAAAAAGACCACAAAAATCTATTTTATGTGGATGAGTGTCTTGTCTGCATATGCCTAGTGTCTATAGAAACCAGAAGAGGGTGTCAGATCCTCTGGAACTGGGGTTGTGAGCTGCAGTGTAGGTGCTGGGAACTGAACCCAGTTCCTCTGCAGGAGCAGCAAGTGTTCTTACCTCCGAGTCATCTCTCCAGCCCCCAGGAACCAACTATTACTAGGGCCATCTTACAGATGAAGACACTGAGCCCACAGAGGTAAAAAGAACTTACCAGAAGCCACTCTATGAGAAGGGACTCTGGCCAGCGGGACAAAGTGACTCAGAATCCTTTGTGCCATGATATCAGCCCACTTTCCAAGCACCTTGTGTTTTTCCAGGAAGTAAGATTGAGTCCTCATTAAGCATCAGAAGGATGGGATGGATTGGGAAGGACTGGTGGACTCTGAGGTAGGTCTCGCATTCTTATGAATGAACCTGTAAAGTATGTTCATCCGATAAAATATTTATTAAGCTACACTTGATTTGTGCTCATTTTTATACATAGATTATGCTTCAATAAAAAATTAAATTAAAAGGAACAAAGTAGTAAATGGTTCCCCAGGCTCATGATGCTGTCTTGTATAGCAAGATGACTGATTAATTCTTTTGATTCTTCCTGCAGTGAGGAAAGACAGGTGCTCACTTGCCAGGAATCTCTCCCATGTTCCACCCTGCCACGGAGCTGTCGTCCTGAAATAAAGGCCCAATCAGGCCCTCTTCTGCTGACAGTTCCTCGGTGGCTTCTCGTTGCCTACAGAACATTTTCCAGGCTAAGCCAGCCACCTTCTGCTCTCACTCCTCTTCCCACCCTAATCTTTCATAGGAGAGGTGGCATTAAGTAGCAGTTGAACATGAAGACTCGGAACCAACCTTCTCTCGGCCATGTGACCTTGGGCAAGTGCCAGAACCTCATCTGTAAAAGATGTGGGTTACATACTGGGTTGAATGGCAAGGACAGTAGACATGGTGTGTATCCACCGTGTGACACGGTGGCTACCAGCCAGCAGCACTCAGGTGATGTCTGCTGTCAGTTCTCATTTTCCTTTGACTACAAAGACACCAGGACTTTTCCTCACCATTCGCCGCTCATGAGGTCTAAGTCTCTCCCCCTCACCTCTGCATCTTCATAACGCATCCAAATGCTCATCTTCTAAGATGAGCTCGGCTATCACCTCTCCAGAAAGGCTCTTTCAGGTCCCTCCCATCAATACAGAATCAATCTCTCTCTCTCTCTCTCTCTCTCTCTCTCTCTCTCTCTCTCTCTCTTTCTCCTACTTCCCCTGGAGAACAGATTCAATGGTACCTGTTCTACCATTAGGAGTTTCATGAGAGTTTTCTACTTCACTGCACCCCAAACACCTTCCTAATCATCTCCAAGAACTTCCCAGTGAGTGGTCATCAGCACTCAGTCTGCCTACCAGGTGACCCAGTATCCTAGCTCTCCCTGAGACATGTCCACTCTTCCCTGCAATTATTTTATACAATGTGGCTGGCTCTTCAGCTCCTCTCTGAAGTCACTGTTGATGGAATTAGGTATGAGCAACTGTACTGAGCTGGACTGCTTGCTTCTCTAGTCTAGGGAATTAAAAGCAGAGGGGACATTTACTACTGGCCTGTGCTATCCCATCCCTCTATTCTGGATTAAGCTGTGACCCCACCCAAATAATGTTGACATCATAACCCTTACCACCTGGCACTTTGGTCTCCTTTGGTTTTGTAACTGCCTAAGTTAAGATAATGTTATTAGAACGGCTGGTGTTCTTATACAAAGGGAGACATCTGGACACTAAAGTAGACATGCATCATTGGGCATAGTGGTGCACGACTTTAATCTCAGCACTAAGGAGGCAGAGGCAGGCAGATCTCTGTGAGTTCAAGGCCAGACTGATCTACATGGTGAGTTCCAGGCCAGCTGGGGCTACAGGGACTATGTCTCAAAAAGACCCCCCCAAAAAATAGACATGCATTGGGGGGCTGGAGAGATGGTGTATTAGTCAGGGTTCTCTAAAGAAACAGAAGTAACAGGACGAATATATAGCTATATACAATTTATTGATTTGCTCACGTGACAGAGTTCAAGGAGTCCAACAGCAGCTGCACCACACTGGAAAGACTGAGAGAATCCAGGGAACTGCTCAGTCCGCAAAGCTGGATGTCTCAGTAGTCCCAGTCTAGTGCTGAAGGCCCGAATGGATTCCAGGAGATCTGCTGGTCTCAGTACATGCTGGGATCCGAAAGGTTGATCACAGCAGCAAGACAAACTCACCAGATGAGAGAGGCAAGCCGCAGGAGAAAAAGGACCAGCTCCTTCTGCCGTGGCCTTTTATACAGCCTGCCGGCAGAAGGTAACGCCCACATTTGGGGTGGGCCATCTGGGTTGAGGTGGTCCAATCCAAACATCCTTTTTCTCTTATTTGTTCCTTAGTCCAGTCAAGTTGACACACAGGATTAACCATCACAGATGGCTTAGTGGTTAAGAGCACTGACTGCTCTCTTGCAGAGGACCCAACACCCATATGGCAGCTAACGACTGTCTCTAACTCTAGTTCCAGGGGATCTGACTCCCTCTTCTGACCTCTGTGGCCATTGTACAATATGGATACACTTATACACATGCAGGCTGCACACTCATACACACAAAATAAAATAAAAATAATAAAATATATTTTAAAATAAAATAAAATAGGCATGCATCAAGAGAAGATGATGTGAGGACACAGGGAAGACCCATCTACAAACCAAGGAATGCCTGAGGCTCTCAGAAGTTAGGAGAGAGGCGGCTCTCAGAAGGAGCCAGCCCAGCTCACACCTTGACTTCAGACTGCCCAAGAACTGTAACACAATGAGTTTCTGTCCTAAGCCACCCAGTATCTTAGGAAACTAGTAGATCTTTTCTGGTAAACTTTTGTCCTGTCAAACATGTGATTCAAGAGTTCTCCTCCTTTCTCCTCTTGTCCTCCACTGTTGTTATTACTGTGGTCAGCAGCAGCAGCAGCAGCACCTTCATCACCGTCGTCGTCGTCGTCGTCGTCGTCGTCATTGTCATCGTCGTCATCTTCATCGTGGTCATAATTATCTTGGTTACAGAACCTTACCTCCTGCTAGGCATTTGTGCTGGATAGCTTTGGTGTCAACTTGACACCTGGGTTGAGGGAGCCTCAATTGGGGAATTGGCTCCATTGGACTGGCCTGTGGCCACGTCTGTGGAGTATTGTCTTGATTGTTGGGCAGTGTGGGAGGGCCCAGCCCACAATGAGTAGTGCCACCCTGGGCAGGTTGTTGTGTACTGTATAAGAGGGGAGGCCACGCATGGGCCAGGAGAGCAAGCCAGTAAGCAGCACTCCTCCATGGCCTGTGCTTGAGCTCCTGCCTCCAGGTTCCTGCCCTGAGTTCCTGCCTTGGGCTCCCTGAGTAATGAACTGTGACCCAGGAGATGTGAGCTGAATAAACCCTTTCCTCCCCAAGTTGGTGTCGGTCAGAGTGTTTTGTCACAGCAGTGGAAGACAAACTAGAAAAGCATTCTTCTAAATTCTGAGTTTAATATAACAATTGATAAGATGGGTCCTGTTTGTCCCTATTTTACAGACAAGAAAACTGAAAATGCCAAGAATCATACAGCCAATGTAAAACAGAGCCTAGATTTAAACCCGAGTAGTCTGCCTTTAGAACTTGTGTTCCAGTCCCCACCCTTATCTAGCAACTCTCCTACCTGGTCACAGGGCTGGAGACAGGTCCCAAGCTAGGGTGATTAGAATCTCTCACTAAAGATTAAAAAAAAAATAATTAAAAAAATTTAAGCACTCAGGAGGCAGAGGCAGGCAGATCTCTGTGAGTTCAAGGCCAGCCTGGTCTACATAGCAAGTTACAGGTCAGCTGGGACTAAAGGGAGACCCTGTTTCAAAAAGACCAAAAAAATTTATATGTATCAGTGTATGTAAGTGTATCACAAGTGTGTCATGCCCTGAGAGGCCAGAAGAAGGTGCTGGGTCTCCTGGGACCTGAGTCACAGACTGTTGTTAGCTGCCATGTGGGTGCTGGGATCTTAACCCAGGCCCTCTGCAAGACCAGCCAGGGCGCTCAGGTGCTAGGTCACCTCTCTAGTTGCTAGGATTTTTTTTTTAATAGGAATTTGGGGAGATGGCAAGATGTCACATCCTAATGTTCTGAATCCCATCTCTGGGATCTATATGGTGGAAGGAGACAACCAACTTCCACATGCATCCCCCCAATAAATAAATAAAATATCAAAACAAAATTTAAAATAGGAGTTTGGGAGAAAGAGGCAATCAGCTTGGTTGGCCACGTTTATCAGATGCCCTTTACTTATTCAGAGAAAGGGTAACCAGGGACTCCAGAGATGACTCAGTGGTTAAGAGCACGGGCTTCTCTTGCAGAGGACCTGAGTTCAGTTCCCAGCACCCACATGGCAGCTAACAACTGTCTGTAACTCCAGTTCCGGGGCGTCCAGTGCCATCTTCTGACCGCCATGGACATTGCACAACACGGGTGCACTTACACACATGCAGGCAACACATTCATACACATAAAATAAAAATAATAAACTGAAAAAGAAAGGATAGTCAAAGATGGACAATGAAGACATGAACAATATCCAGTCCTTGTTACTCTCTGACCAGGTAGGTTTACCCACCCCACCCCCCAAATCTTGTCTGTAAGAACCCACAAATCATACTGTCCTTGGTTTTCCATCATTTACAAACAGACAAGAGCATGCACATGTTAGGAACTGGGACTGAAGGGCTCTATTCCCACCTGAGGTGGTCTCCTGTGTGGCAGGATCAATACAAAAGTCATCCTCTGTGAAGCAGTCATCTCCTGCAAGAGACCAGGAACTAGAGAGAAACAGGTCTGCAGGGGGAGATGCAGGGAGTGTGTGTGAACAAATAAGAGAAGAGATGGGGGGCCGCTCCCTGTGACACCTGCTTGTTCCCAGTTCTAAGGCTTGGCTGCTTTCCTGCCTTTGAGATCCAGGATCCCTTCCTACATGCATGTAACCCATTCTTCTTTTTCAGTTTAAATTGGCACAAGTTGGTTTCAATAGGTTGCAGGCAAAGAATCATAAATAATACACACACAGTAGGAACTCAATAACTGGTGAATATAACGGAAGATTTTTAAGTGAGGCAAGAAATCGGAGACCACTGCTTAAGAAGACAGCTCTGAAGCCTGTATGTATGTGTGCGGGGATTAGTTGAAAGAGCACAGAAAAGGGACAGAAACAACAAAGAGGTGTTCACAGAGGTCAGGATGAGAGGTCAACAGAGCCCTGAGGGACTCGAAAGGGAAGTGGGAGCCTCAGAGGGAAAGGAGCAGATGGGCTCTGCAATGGAGGACAGTAGAGGAAAGAGGAGGGAATGTCAGAGCTGACCGGGAGTCTGAGCCTGCTTCCATAAGAAAGCATGAGACCATTAATAGATGGAGGGAAGTCGGGAGAGAAGCCAACTGAGGCAGCAGAGACGGCTAGTTAGAGTCGCTGAGCAGAAAGGAATGTGGAGGTTGGAAAGAT
Source organism: Rhizomys pruinosus (assembly GCA_009823505.1). Classification (NCBI taxonomy): domain Eukaryota; kingdom Metazoa; phylum Chordata; class Mammalia; order Rodentia; family Spalacidae; genus Rhizomys; species Rhizomys pruinosus. The sequence continues at coordinate 123,868 of VZQC01008455.1, read as the reverse complement.
GGCTCAGTGGTTAAGAGCACTTGCTGCTCTTGCAGAGGACCTGGGTTCAGTTCCCAGCACCCACATGGTGGCTAAGGACAGGATGTAACTACAGTTCAGGGGATCCAATGCCTTCTGAGCATTGCATGTATATGGTACAGGCAAAACACTCTTACACATAAAATAATTAAGAAATAATAAATAAATAAATCAGGGCTGGAGAGGTGGCTCGGCAGTTAGCGCACTGGTTGCTCCTGCAGAAGATCTGGGTTCAGTTCCCAGCACCCACGTAGCAGCTATAACTGTCTGTAGCTCCAGTTCAAGGGGAATCCAGTGCCCTCTTCTGGCCTCCTCAGGCACTGCATGATACAGGTGTACTTACATACATACAGACAATACACTTACGCATAAAATAAAAATAATAAAAAATATTTTTAAATCGATTAATTAAAACATTTTAAAAGTAAGGAATGTGACCCTGTGTTGAAGAGACGACTCAACAGCAGAGATTGCAGAGATCCCTGTGTGGGAGCGGCAGCTGCAGGGGCCCAGGCTAGCTCAGCAAGGGCATAAAGGAAGAAACGGTAAAAGGAAGTGAGAGAATGAGTTACCTGAGACAAGACAGAGCAGGCCACAGCTTGGGCTACCGAGGAAATAGAGGATGGAGACTTTCCAGAAGGTGATTGTGGGGAGCGGTGCTCAGAACAGCAGACAGGCCACGGAAGGACAGGTCTCAAGGGGCTGAGACAAGGTGATTTAGCTCACTGAGAAGATCATGAGACACTCCCAAGGGAGCAATGAGTCATTAATGGGGAAGGGAGACAGACGGCAAGGTCTCCAGAGATCAGGCTGAAAGTGATGTAATGCCACAGCTGGCTCGGGCTGCTTTTGCCTGTAAGAGAGTTGTGAGGTTGACTTTACAACTAAGGAAAGATCTGGACTGCCTGCTTGATGAGAAGGGTGAAGCCTGCGAAATAACCTAGATGTGTAGGAGAGACGCTGAGAAGCTGTGTCGCCTCACCTGATTCGGGGATGAGAGATGAGGCAGCGGATGGGAGTGGCTAGCAGAAGCCTCCTTATCAGAGAGAGGGGGTGTGAAGAAGGGCCTGGGCTGTGAGCGACAGAAACCAACCCTGACCGCAGCTACTTAAGCAGGGAAGGAATTCGCTGGCAAGCTTCTGACTCCCAGAATCCAGAAGTATAGCATATTGACTGGGGAGCACCTTAGCTGCGTGGTTCTGGTTTGGGGACTCTTACTAGGCTTTACTGGGGATGGCTTCTGAAGCTTGCAGCATTTCCAAGATGGCGCACTCACTTGGATGTTAGCAAGATACCTCGGTATTTCCTTGGCTGTGGGTGAGGGGTTTCATTCTCCTGCGGGTACGTCTTTCCATAATGATGTCCAAGTATTCTTGTGACATAGTTGGCTTCCTCCAGAGTGAATAGTCCTAGAGAGGAGAAAAGGGAAGAAAGGCTGCCTGGCATGGCCTAGTGTCCCAAGTCACACATCATGATTCACTGTATTCTACTGAGAATGAGTCACTCAATCTAGCTCACCTTGATGGAAGAGGTGAATTAAGTCTCACCTCCTGATGGTGAGGCTTATTTGTGGGCATATTTGAGAAACTAAAATCATCACACTAAAGTTGGAGAACTAGTCTTAAAAACATAAGTAGGAAGTTACATGACATCAAAGAACTGCCTGGTTAGGATACTGGAAACTCTGCTGCCCAGACACGGTGACCCCCCCTTGCAAATATTCCCTATGATACTTGCAGCACCTGCTTTTAAGGCAAAAGTTACCAACCCAAGCAGCTGATTGGATGAGTTTGTATCTCTGTCCCTCATAAACAGCATAACCTTGGAGACTTCTACAGAAATAAGGCAGGATCTTGACTCACACCAAGACCTAACAGACAGACAAGACAGACACGCACACATGGTAACTCAAGAATATCCCCCATACCAGAAGGCCTTTTGTCTTACTCTCCATGACCAACTGGGTGTCCAGCAGGTCATTTCCTCCCTGACACTGACTCCAGGAGTTCAGGCAGACCCTTTAGGTTGAGGGGTTATTTCATATTTATGTCAGCACAGAATGGAGAGAAACCCAAGTGTCATTTAAAATTCATATGTTTCTGTGGAAGCAATATATCAGAGCTTTAGGTGTCAAGGGACTTTGTCTCATCTCTGAAAGCCTCTAGGATCCCATCTCTGAGAGTTCTTGAGACCCTCCTAAGGAACTTGGTGGAGGGAAGGTGGTGGCTTTCACATCCTAGATAGGATGAGGGTTTGAGTCATTAAGTGACACTAATAGAATGGGGACCCCACGAGGTGAAAGATATGTGTATGCTTTGTATTCTGAACATAGCTTTAAATATATACCTTGAAGTCTTTAGTAATGTGAATGTGATTATTAAGGCAGAAAATGATGTTTTGTAAGGTCCACTCTGGACTTAGCTTTAGTAAGACACTGATTTTTATTTTGTTTTATTTTTTATTGTTATTAAACTTTTTTCATATATCACACATCATTTCTCAATCCAATTTAGGCTCATTTCCCTTTCCATGCCCCCACCCCACCCCATGAGTTCATGCATTCTGCCATACATGTCTTGCATCTTTTTCTGAGTCTTTCTAGAGTTTTTTTTCAAAGCAGAGGAGTATTGTTTTAGGGAGAACTTCACTGTTTTAGTCAGTATTATTTTGTCCTGGTTCTTTTGTTGTTGTTCCCTCCAACTTGTATTACTTCAATGTATATATATATATATATATACATATATATATATCATCTATACTAAAATTATGTCATCTGAAAACACACTTTATGATATTTCCAAATCATATTTCAGGATTTGCATTTTTCCATTTTGATTTTATATTACTCTAAAATATGTATACATACCTTCCACCCATATACCAAGATTACAAAGTCCAAAAATAAATGGTAGGTTAATTCTAGAACCTGTTAAGGGATTCACAATATAAGAACATAGTTGCTTTCAGATAATGAGGAATATAACATTAATGTTGCTCAGTTTGCCTTACAATTGGTACTTGGCGCTAGCATCCACAGATGAGGGATACTATTCATCATTTGTTTTTCTGGGACTGTGTTAATTCACTTAACATAATATCATCTAGTTCCATCCATTTACCTGCAAAGTTCATGATGTCATCTTTCTTTACTGCTGCATAGAACTCCATTGTGTAGATGTACCACATTTTCTCTATCCACTCGTCAGTTGAGGGGCACTTGGATTGGTTCCAGCTCTTTGCTATTGTGAAGAGAGCTGCAATAAACATGGCTATACATGTATCTTTGCGGTAAGATGAGTCTTGTGGGTACATACCCAGGAGTGGTATGCCTGGATTTGGTGGTAGGTTCATTTTGAGTCTTTTAAGAGTTCTCCACACTGCCTTCCATAGTGGTTGTATGAGTTTACATTCCCACCAGCAACACTGATTTTTAAAATGAACTAGATAGAGTCTGTGGCCAGGAAAGCTGGTCAGAGAATGAAATCCTGAAAAAAGACAAAGTAGGGACAAACAGATACATTATGGAAATACCTTTCCTGACAGATCCGACTAGAAGGAAGGCTTACACACTTCCTCCAGTTCTCTAGTCTCACCTGGGGTCCAAATTTTTAATGGCCCCAAAGGCCATGCCTGGGTAGAGTGAGCTGATCAAATAATCCTAAAAGTAATAAACAATCCTCACAAACTCTGGATTAGTATACATCCTTCTAGAAACCAGGGTAGATAAAGATGTCTGTCAGTCCCTTGTTTCTATGGCAGGCTTACAGTGAGCATGGTTGGTTATTGAATAATAATTAGTAATTCACTATTAGACATTGATTGAACATTCATCATAGACCATTTGCAGGGCCTCTGTCTGATGTTCCATTAAGGAAACATCGAATTACAGGGCCCTGCTCTCAGTTGGCAAATGGATTTCTGCCTGTCCTCTCTGCCCTTGATCTCCAGCACTCCTGGACAGCTTGTCTTCCTTTCTACTTCTCATTCTGGCTCCAGGTTAGGGGCTTGCGTAAACCCACTGCCTATTCTTTGGTAGAAAATCACTTTCCCGGGTGACTTGATTTTGGTGACTTGATTTTTCATACCCCCACATTTCAGAAATGAATGTGGGGGTATGAAAAATTCAGTCACCACCAAAAACTAATCTAAAATCAAATCCATAAATGAATCCCAGATGTTTCTGGCAGAGCCTCACAGTAGCCTTGCAGCCGTGTGCACAGGTCCAGTCTTGGCTCTGCATCATCAGCATTCATGACGTCATATTGCACAATGTCAATGAATACTTCTCAAAGCACCCTGACTCAGATTGGAGACTATGTAATGTTAGTCTACAAGGTTTACTGTACAAAGTTTTCTACTATTACACAAACATAATAAATAGTTTACTTATGGAAAGCAAAAACTTTTAATATTATCCCGCTGTGATTCTCAGTATGTAGTATCAAATTAATATATCTTTGGATTGTATTGCATTAGAATGTTTGATATTAAAAATTACTGTTGGAGTTGTTCACTTAAATTTAATAAAATCATTACATGAATTTTGGCTTGGGATTAGAATGGAATTTCCAACAGTTTCTGAAGTGGCCCCAGAGATACTTTTTCCATTTTGTATTATGTATTTATGAGAAGCAGCTTTCCTAGCATCGAGGATCTTAAAGTCAAAATATCGATCATCATCTCTGCAAAATGTTGAAGATGCTCTATATCCTGCAGTAAAAAAGTGCTCAGTCAAGATTTTACTGTTTATATAAAAATAAACAACCATATCAATCTCATTAGTACACAATATTGCTTTCATTTTTAATAAGTGATACAATTATATGTATACCAAGAATTGCTTTAAGATAAATCTCTTTGGCCTGGCATGGTGGTGCACGCCTTTAATCCCAACACTCAGGAGGCAGAGGCAGGTGGATCTCTGAGTTCAAGGCCAACCTGGTTTACATAGCAAGCTCCAGGCCAGCAGGGACTGAAGGGAGACCCTGTCTCAAAAAGACAAAATAAATCTCTTTGTGATTAACTATCAGTAACTGTTTGATCTGTATACCTATTTTATATATCCATGTAAAAATTCCTTGGGTAGAGAGTCTCAAGTGTTTAAAGTTTAAGAAGCCCTGTGTTAGGACAGCAAAGGATTTGCCCCTCTGTTGGAGGTCTTTGTGTACAGAAGGCCAGAAGAAATGCTGGGCACACCCAAGAACAGGGCCACACAGAAATGCAGCACGGAGCCTCTTCCCTTTTGCTGGGTGATGTCGTTCCTTTCCCTCACGCCTCTTTGATAATGTGCTGTGGTCTCTCACAGCCTGACCATCCTGCATTGTAACCCGCTGCTAGTCTCAAAAAACTCAGCAGGTCTGTGCTGCTCGCTTTCAAGTAGACAGCTTCGTGCTCATTAACCCAGTACACAGCCACGTATGTAGGACGTAACACTCCCAGACAGGAGCAGAGAGAGGAAGGGAATGATCAAAATGGCTCTAGTTGACTTGAGTTCTTTGTTTTCAGCTGTACTGATCTTACAACTCGGTGCTATTTCCTTCCATATGGTCACAGAACTGATCTTTACCCTGAAACAAGGTTAATCATCCACAGAGGGCACTGAAGGGTGAGCATTCAGGTTCTGACCACGACCTTCCAACAACCATGAGAGTGTATTAGTTACCTTTCTTGTCACTCTGACCAAATACCTGACAAGAAGAAGCTTCAGAGGTGAAGGGTTTATTTGACTTACAGTATGAAGGGATACCGCCCACCATAGGGGAGGGGTGTGAGCGCAGGAGTGTGAGGTGGCTGGTCACATGGCATCCACAGCCAGGAAGCAGAGATTGGAGAGGAAGTGAAGCCAAACTATTTGTTATCTGAAGGCCCAGACCCAGTAAGTAACTCACTTCCTCCAGAAAGGCTCCATCTCTTAAAGATTCTGTAACCTTCTAAAATACACCACCACCTGAGAGCCAAGAGTTCAAACGTAAACATGGGGGATAGTTCACATTCAAATCGAAAGAGGGCTGTGTTGGTGCACTCCTTGAATCCCAGCACTTGGGAGGCAGAGGCAGTGGATCTCTGTGAGATCCTGTCTCAAAACAAACAAACAAACCCAAACAAATCACAATAAAGGGGTAAAACCCTCATGTACCCACCCAACCAGAACCCAATTTTAGAAATTCAAAATTGTACTTCTTTTTTATGTTTTAAAGATATTTTTTTGGAGACAGGGTCTCCCTTTTAGCTCCAGCTGGCTTGGAACTCACTATGTAGATCAGGCTGGCCTTGAACTAACAGAGATCTGCCTGCATCTGCCTCCCATATGCTGGGACTAAAGCATGCCTACCTTTAAAGATTTATTTTTAGAAATAGATCTACCACATGGTCCAACCATACCACCCTTGGGCATATACCGAAAGGGCTCCGTATTCTACTAGAGATGCCTATTCCTCAATGTTCATTGCTATGTTAATCACAGTGGCCAGGAAATGGCAACAACTTAGACATCCATCAATCAATGAATGGATACTGAAAGCATGCTACATTTACACAATAGAGTATTATTCAGCCGTTAAGAGAATGAAATTATGAAACACACAGGTAAATAGATGGAATCAGAAACCATCTTCCTGAGTGAGGTCACACAGACCCATAAAGACAGACATAGCATGTTCTCTCTCATAAGTAGATGCTAGCTTTGTTTCAATGGGAAAACCCATTAAAGTCGGGAAACTAGTAAATGGACGTGGCGGGGGGGATTCTAGAAGGGGAAATAGAATATAGTGGTATACAGGGGAGAGTGGAATAATGGAGTAGGGGATGGAAGGGCAGGGTAGCAGAGGGATTATGGGAAGGCATAACTAAGACTGAAGACCTTTAGAAAAAGTCATATAAACTGGGCATGGTGGTGCACGCCTTTAATCCCAGCACTTGGGAGGCAGAAGCAGGTGGATCTCTGTGAGTTCAAGGCCAGCCTGGTCTAGAGAGTGAGTTCCAGGCCACCTAGGACTAAAGGGAGACCCTGTCTCAAAAAGACCAAAGAAAGAAAGAAAGAAAGAAAGAAAGAAAGAAAGAAAGAAAGAAAGAAAGGCTACCACTATAGAAGATTCTTAATATAGATATTAATATATACATGTATATTCATATATATATATATATATAATATGAAGCAAGATTTAAAGGAGTTACCCTATAAGGAAGAGGGCAACATCGTCTCTACTGGACACCATACACTACCAAATAAAATGTCCAATACCAGGGATGGACTCCCTCTTTCAGAGCTGTTGACCAGCAGTCCCGTAGGTCCCCAAACAATGCTGGTCAATGTTCTGTTCTTGGCTACCAGATTGTGACGGTGAGACCATATTGTTGAAGACATTACATACATGAGTTGTAGAACAAATGGGGAAATCAAGCTGGTACTAACGTCAAAGCTTCATTTTTACTGGCTAGCCTTGTCACACCAGAAGGTGCTGTTCATGATACCAGAAAAGTAATCATCAACCATCTCCAGCTATGAATCCTGACAGCCACCAGAACAACTGGCCTGGCAAGATATACCCACTGACGGCTGGAATGTTATGAGAGAAGCCAACCACTTTCTGATTGAATTTAATGACCTGCTTCATAAGAAGGACCTCATACTTGACACTGATATCAAGACTAGAAACCTGCGGCTAGACAGGTCACAGGCCATAGGGGGAAACCTACTATTATTATTTTGATGAATGGACATAATATTAAACCAACCCCTAATGATTCTTTGTTATAAATTAATGCATCTCTCACCAGAGAAGCTTCCTCGTGCAGCAGAGAGCTATTAACAGAGTTCCACAACTGTGATGTCAAGGTGCAGAAAATAAGAGGCTACAGAATGCTTAGCCTAGAATACACCTATATCCAACCTCTGTCTCCTAAGGCCTGGGGGGTCATTGAAGAAGAGGAGGCAGAAAGATAGTAAGAGCCAGGGGTGGTGGATGACCACAAGGAAACAGAGTTTTCCAGAGAACTGGGCAGATGCTCATATGAACTCACAGTGATGGTAACAGCATGTACAACATCCATATGAGCTCAAGGCAGACAAAATCGCAATATTGAAGTGGGGAGGTGGAGGAAAATCTCTGGCCCTAGCTGAGGAACTATCGCAACTGATAGCTGGGGCGGGGGGGGGGAAGAGAGAGAGAGAGAGAGAGAGAGTTTTCTTTATGGATGGTAGGTTAACCAGCACTCAACGTAGCTCAGACCACCTAATAAAGGCATGACAGATTTACAAATTTAACTCGATAAGGCCTTAAAAATGGTATATGAGAGATGTGGGCTGGAGAAGATGGCCTAGCAGTTAAGCGCTGACTGCTTCTTCAGAGGACTTCGATCCCCAGCACCCACATGGTGGCTAAGAACCGTCTTTGACTCCAGCTCCTGGGGAATCTGAGACCTTCTTCTGACCTCTGCAGCATTGCACGACACGGGTGCACAAACCTGCATGCAGACAGTACATTCATACACATAAAAAAGTAAATAGGCTGGAGAGATAGCCTAGCAGTTAAGAGCACCGACTGCTCTTGCAGAGGACCAGGGTTCGATCCCCAGCACCCACATGGAGGCTGAGAACCGTCTGTAACTCCAATTCCAGGAGAACTCCAGTTCCAGGGGAATGGGGAATCAAACACCCTCTTCTGACCTCCGAGGCATTGCACGACATGGGTGCACAAACCTACATGCAGACAGTACATTCATACACATAGAAAATAAATAAAATTTTAAAAAATTAAAAAAAAAATAAAATAAATGTATATGAGAGAATACACAAAATGGGGGGATGGTAAGGGGCGAAGGGGTGTGCAGATTGGGAGGGGAGTCCTAAACATGATCAAAACATACTGTATGTACTTCTCAAAAATAAAAACATTTATTTTTATATATTATTTTACTTTTATTATATTTTTATGTGTATTAGTGTACTGTCTGCATGTAGGTCTGTGCACCCATGTTGTGCAATGCCACAGAGGTCAGAAGAGGGCATCGATTCCCCTGGAACTGGAGATTAGACCATTCTTAGCCACCATGTGGGTGCTGGGAATCGAACCCGGGTCCTCTGCAAGAGCAGTCGGTGCTCTTAACCGCTGAGCCATCTCTCTAGCCCCTATTTTTATATTTTTATTACATGTATGTGCAGTGTGCAGTTCCCATGGAGGCCACAGGTGCTGGATGCCCTGGAGCTGGAGTTACAGGTGGTTGTAAGCTTCCTGGTGAGTGCCTGTAAACAAAACGCAGGTCTTCTGCAAGAGCAGTACATGCTCTTAACTGCTGAGCAAGTCTCCATACCCCCAGAATTGCATTTCTGGCTCTGTAAGACTCCTGTCTCTAGCCCCACTGCTCCCCATGTCTTCTTCTGTCTTTGCATCACTCCCTCATCATGCACTGAGCAGTATATGAAGTCATCTGCCCCGTGTTCTTTCAATGAGACAGCTATGCTTTAGCTTTCCTCCGTGCATAGAGGAAACTTTTCATATTTACTGCCAACCATGACACAGACTAGTCTCCAGCTTGTAGACACAGCAAGCACATGTAACATCCAAGGCAGAGGTCAGTAGAGGAGCACAGCATCTTTAGCTGCTTCGTGGCTCTCAGCGTAGCCATGAGCTAAAGATGAATTTGGGCGAATCTTTGGGGGACGATAGCACCCATTTCCTCTTAGCTCCAGAGTCAATGGGTTCAGCCTGGCATTGTGGGGCAGCAGGTTGTTAGGATGCGCATGGAGATGAGGTTCTCACAGAAAGTGAATGTTGTGAGGCTGGAGCTCAGGGCAGGCAGGACGGCAGTGGGCTGGGAGCTCTCAGTCCTCCAGCCCTCCAATTCCAGTCTGTAGAGCGGCCGCAACCCTTTCTGGCAGAACTAGGAGGGGCCTGGAACGCAAATGAAGTAATATGACCTGAGTCACGTCAGCTGTTTAGGCCGATGGGTGCTTGGGCGAAGGACAGATAATTCAAGTCTAATTGTAAAAGCTGCAGTAAGTGACGAAGAGGGTCTCCGCGGAAGCTGAGCAGTTGGGTCTGGTAGCACTTGAGGAAGCAGACAGCATTCATATAGAGCTTCTGGAGAGCGCGGAGTTTGGGGAAATGAGAAGTGAACCTTGAAATGCTGTTTCTCCATCTCCAGGGAAAAGTTTGCAAAGATTTCTCATCTGGCCCAGGCCACGTGACAAACATGCCAGGGTTTTCCATCAGCTCTACTGCTAGATGGAATCTGGCTCAAAATCTTTCGGGACTTCTATGACGCTGCCGGTCTTCTTACAGCAATCACGGCCTTTTACTTGGCTGGACCAAATGAAAGAAGTATGTTTGGTTGGTTAGTTGGTTGATTTTTTTTTTTTTTTTTTAGCTCACAGAGCTTGAGCTGAAGTTCTGCTGACACTTTTTTTTTACGTGTATGAGTGTACTGTCTGCATACAGGTTTGTGCACCCCTGTCGTACAATGCCACGGAGGTCAGAAGAGGGTGTCGGATTCCCCTGGAATTGGAGTTACAGACGGTTCTTAGCCTCCATGTGTGTGCTGGGAATCTATCCCGGGTCTTCTGCAAGAGCAGTCAGTGCTCTTAACCACTGAGCCATCTCTCCAGACCCCATGCTGACACTTTCAAGGGCTGCTTCGCTCTGACCCTAGGTGCTTCTCCACCACTGGATTCTTGGTGAATTTATTTATTTTTAATTTTTTGGCTTTTACTGGTGACGTGGTTTGCAGCCACAGCTACAGACCATATATTTAAGAAGTCTTGGTACACAGTCCAAATATCCAGCACTTGAAGATTTCACTTCCTGGAGTCAGCTTTCTGGGTGAGCAGCACAAGTCCACCCAGCACCGTCTAACAGGTAACCAGGTGAACTGTCATTGTCAGGTACCTTTGACGAGGTAGGGGAAAAGCCGGGCCTGCTCCTTAGCTCTCGGGATCTCAGGATTGTAAGGTTATGGCACACTCCCCCCAGAATGAAAGGCCACGAGGTCTAAGCTCTTCGGAGCAAAGTTTAAGTCAGGGTAGTCGGGGCTAGGCTCTGGGGAGAGGTAGAGCCAAGCCCAGAATGGCGTCTGGCTTGGGAATTTAAGGGAGAAGGTGGGAGTGGGATTCAGTGAGGGTGGGGTGGGTCGGAAGGCAAGGCGGAAGATTCCTGAGTAATCAGTGGTGGCCTGCTTTTGCATAACCAAAGGCTGGCCTGGTAGAGCAGGTTCTTGGACCTCCGGTCTTAGGTGTCTCTGCATTCCAATGGGCTTCTGGATCTCACAACCTGACAAGGATCTCAGGATCCGCTGGTGAAGGCTTCCTTCACAGCACTGGAAAGAGCTCCACGGAGGGTCCCCCAGAGCAGAGATGGCTGGACAAGACCTCATTCTGTAGGAGGCTCTACCCTGCCAGCTGAAAGAGCTGGGAGGGGGCCTGGAAACCTCTTGATGCATCAGAGATGGACGCTGAAGACAGGGCACTTGCAATCCCAGGCCACACAGTGACTCAAGGCCATAGACTTCTCACATTCCCCTCCCCACTTTTTTATTAGTTTAAATAGAAAAGTTTTGGTACTAGATACATAACATCAAATAAATCATATTAACCACTTTTAGGTGTATATCCAGTAGTGTTAAGAACAATAACACACCAAACGTTGTGGCACATGCCTTTAATCCCATCACTCAGGAGGCATAGGCAGGCATATCTCTGTGAGTTCAAGGCCAACCTGGTCTACATAGTGAGTTTCAGGATAGCTGGGGCTACAGGGAGACCCTGTCTCAAAAAAAACAAAATAAATAAATAACAATAACGCTGTTGTGCAACCAATCTCCAGATTGTCTTGCATGATTGAAAGTTTTTATTAAGCAATAGTTCTCCCTCCCCTACCGACAAGCTCCAGTCTACTCTCCATATCTGAATTTGACTCTTCTAGGTACCTCATATCAGGACATTCCTAACGTGTTTGTTTTTAGGAGACTGGCTTCCTCTTTAAGATGTAATTTTTTTTTTTGCCTCTGCCTCCCGAGTGCTAGGATTAAAGGCATGCGCCACCACGCCTGGCAAGATTTAATTTTTTAAAATTAATTTTTTAATTAATTAATTTATTATGTGTATGAATGTACTGTCTGCATGTAGGTTTGTGCACCCATGTCGTGCAATGCCGCGGAGGTCAGAAGAGGGCGTCGGATTCCCCTGGAACTGGAGTTCTCTTGGAATTGGAGTTAAAGATGGTTCTCAGCCGCCATGTAGGTGCTAGAGATCAAACCTGGGTCCTCTGCAAGAGCAGTCGGCACTCTTAACTGCTAGGCCATCTCTCTAGCCCTATTAAAATTAATTTTTATTTTTAATTCTGTACATATATATGTACACATGAGTGTAATTGCCCGTGGAGGCCAAAAGAGGACATCTGATCCCCTGGTGCTCAAATTACAGATGGTTGTGAGACACCCAACCTGGGTGCTGGGAACCACACTCAGGTCTTCTATGTGCTTTTAACCACTGGGCCATCTCTCTGGCCTGAGACTGGCTTATTTCAATTAGAATAATCTCATCAAGTTTCATTCATGTTTAGAGAATGTTAGAACTTCATCCCTGTTTACAGTAGTATTCCTGGCTGTACCACACTCTCTTTCTCTATTCACCTGTTGGCAGACACGTAGATTATTTCTACTCCTTGGTCATTGCAACTATGAACATGGGTGAACAAACATCTTCTCAAGAACCTTGAGGAGTAATGCAATAATTGTGTGTGTTTTGCAGTGCTGAGGATCTAACACAGTACCTGGCTCACGTTCTACCACTGAAATATCTTCCTAGCCTTTGGTAATTAAAGTTTTGAGCACTGTTTTCCATAAGGGTTATACCATTTTACATTACCACCAACATATATAAGGGCTCCAGTTTCTCCATATCTTTGCCAGGAAATATTCTTTTCTTTTCTTTTCTTTTCTTTTCTTTTCCTTCTTTCTTTCTTTCTTTCTTTCTTTCTTTCTTTCCTTCCTTCCTTCTTTTTCTTTTTTTAATAACAGCCATTCTAGGTGAGAGGTAGTATTTTATTGTAGTTTGGTTTGCATTTTCTTAATGATAAATAATACTGAAAATTTTTTCATTGGCCATGTTTAGATCTTACAATATTTCAAGTTCTTTATCCAATTTTAAATCAGGTTATTTTGTATTTATTTCTTTTTTCTTTTTTTTTAATTTTTTATTTATTTCTGTATGTGTATGAATGTACTGTCTGCATGCAGGTTTGTGCACCCGTGTCGTGCAATGCCACGGAGTTCAGAAGAGGGCGTCGGATTCCCCTGGAACTGGAGTTCTCCTGGAATTGGAGTTTCAGACGGTTCTCGGCCGCCATGTGGGTGCTGGGGATCGAAAATGGGTCCTCTGTAAGAGCGGTCAGCACTCTTAACCGCTAGGCCATCTCTCCAGCCCCCTATTTCTCTCTTTTTTTTTGTATGCACCTGTGTGTGTGAAGGTCAGAGGACAACTGTGGGAGTCAATTTTCTCCTTCCACACGTGAACACTGTGGGTGGAACTCAAGTCACCATGCTCGGTGGCAAGGGCTCTGACATTTTGAGCCATCTCACCAGTCTCCTGGTTGTTTATTTTTTGTGGTTGGGTTATTTTTATCTCCTGGATAGTACCTCATTATTAGACATATACTTTTAAAATATTTTCTCCTATTCTGAAGATTGATTTTTCATTCTATTGATAGTGTTCTTTTTTTCCATAAAAGTTTCAAATTTGGGGGATGGTTAAGAGCACTGCCTGTTCTTGCAGAGGACGTAGGGTCTGTTCCCAGCACCCACATCGCAGCTAACAACTGTCTGAGACTCCAGTTCCAGGGAACCCTACACCCTCTTCTGATCCATGTGGGCACTGCACAACATGGGTGCAGGTATATACACATAGGCAAAATACCATGCACATAACATTTTTTAATGTTCAAATTACATAATAAAAGTTTTAAATTTTGACACAGTCCAATTTATCTATTTATTCTTGTTTGAACATTTTCTTCCATACCTAAGAAATCATTGCTAAATTCAATGTTATAAATTTTTCAGGGCTGGAGAGATGGCTCAGCAGTTAAGAGTGCCAACTGGTCTTGCAGAGGCCCCAGGCTGGATTCCCAGCACCCACATGGCGGCTGAAAACCATCTTTAACTCCAGTTCCAGGGGAATCCAACGCCCTCTTCTGACCTCCATGGCATTGCATGACATGGGTGCACCTACATGCAGACAGTACACTCATACACATAAAAAATAATAAATAAATAAAAATTTAAAAATTCCCTTTATATTTTTCTTTTTATTACATTTTTATTTATATGTATTGTGTGTGAATGGATCCCATGTGTGTCCTTTGAGATCAGAAGACAATTTGCAGAGTTTGCTTTTTTTTTTTTTGGTTTCCAAATTGGTGTTGTGTTACTTTTCCTGGGTGATGTGAACAAATATTTATTCAACTCCACATGGTGCACAAGGACACGACCAAAGTAATGTTTCATCTGGGTTGGGGTTTGTGCCATGGTAAGCCAGTACTGGGAGTATAGCCAGCTTACTTACAGGAGTATAGCCAGCTTACTTACAGGAGTATGGCCAGCTTACTTACAGGAAGTATGGCCAGCTTACTTACAGGAAGTATGGCCAGCTTACTTACAGGAGATATGGCCAGCTTACTTAAGGAATATCGCCAGCTTACTTACAGGAGTATGGCCAGCTTACTTACGGGAGTATGGCCAGCTTACTTACATGGGAGTATAGCCAGCTTACTTAATGGGGTATGGCAGCTTACTTACGGAGTATGGCCAGCTTACTTACGAGGAGATATGGCCAGCTTACTTACAGGAGTATGGCCAGCTTACTTATGATAGGCCAGTATCGGAGCTATGGCCAGCTTACTTATGGGAGTATGGCCAGCTTACTTACAGGAGTATGGCCAGCTTACTTAATGGAGTATGGCCAGCTTACTTACAGGAGTATGGCCAGCTTACTTATCGGGAGTATGGCCAGCTTACTTAGGAATTAGCAGCTATGAGTATAGCCAGCTTACTTACTAGGAGTATAGCCAGCTTACTTATGGGTGTATAGGCAGCTTACTTACAGGAGTATAGCCAGCTTACTTACGGGAGTATAGCCAGCTTACTTACGGGAGTATAGCCAGCTTACTTATAGGAGTATAACCAGCTTACTTACGGAGTATAACCAGCTTACTTACGGGAGTATAGGCAGCTTACTTACAGGAGTATAGCCAGCTTACTTATGGGAGGGTGGGTGGCTCAGCTCTATCACTAAAAAGCCCCCCGCCAGCATGGGTGATAATTCAGGAATGCTGCATCACCGAGGTCTCCAAGCTTGGTCAACCCTCCACCCTCTCTATATTTTAGCATCTCCCAAAATCAAATGCAGCTGGAGCAGGATTCCATGGCATCCAGATGCAGGCAGGAGTGAGGGGTGCTGGAAACTCTAGGTGAGGATCTGACATCCCAAATCTCTCCCTTCTCACTCTACCATGAAATGTCAATATGGCCCCATTTTGTAAGGGTCTCCTGCTCTAACAAATGCTCTAAATTTAAGACACCAGAAGCTATGTCATGCCCAGAGGACACGTTTCCATCAAGAACGATATCTTAGTTCTTTTCTAATTCTCATAAATATTACTCTCAGAAAAAAAAAATTAAGGGGAGAAAAGGTTTTTTGTCTCACAGTTCCACGTTGCAGTCTAACCCTGACAGGAAAGTCACTGTCACTCCTAGTCAAGAGCAGAGATTAGTGGATCGATGCTCGCATGCTGATTCCTCAGCTGCTCTCTTTTTCACTCAGCTATGAAGTGCATTTGCAGCCCTTTTAGGGTGGGTTCTTACCCCACACTCAATTAACCAATTTGCAAAATGCTCTTTCACAAAGGTGCCCACAGGACAACCTAATCTAGACATTCCTCCATGAGACCTTCTTTCCCCAGGTGATTCTAAATGTGTCAAAGTCAGCAATCAAAACAAGGAATCACAACGGATCACAAACGGCTAGATGATGATAGGTGCCCAACACTGTGGGTGTCCGTCTTAATTGCCACTAACTGTAATTTAAAAATGTTAAAAATTAAATACAGTCTCTTCTACAGTGTTGGGAGAACTGGGTATCTATGCACTCATATTTTACAGCAACAGGAAACTTAAGCCACACATGGATCAAAGACCTAAGACAGGGCTGGTGAGATGGCCGGTGGGGCTGGGTAAAGGTGCTTTGGCACAAAGCCTCATGACCTGTTAATACCTGAGACTCACCTGATGAGAAGAAAGTAACTTGGGGTTGGAGAGATGGCCTAAGCAGTTAAGAGTGCTGCTGCTTCTTACAGAGGACCGGGTTCAATTCCCAGCACTCCAATGGTGGCTGAGAACCATCTAAACTCCACGTTCCAGGGATCTGACACCCTTTCTGCGTCTGTGAGGCTTTGCACAACCTTACTGCAGACAGTAAATTCATACACATAAAAATAATTAAATTAAAAAAATAATAAAATAAAATGTTTTTTAAAAGAAAGCAGGGCTGGAGAGATGGCCTAAGCGGTTAAGGGCGCCGACGCTCTTACAGAGGACCGGGTTTCGATCCCCAGCACCCACATGGCGGCTGAGAACCGTCTGAAACTCCAATTCCAGGAGAAACTCCAGTTCCAGGGGAGATCCGAGATGCTCTTCTGATTCCGCGGCATTGCACTTACACGGGTGCACAAACTTGCATGCAGCCAGTCATTGTACACATACAGAAATAAATAAATGTCGGTGTGGTGGCACACGCCTTTAATCCTAGACTTGGAGGCAGAGGCATTCGGTATCTCTGTGAGTTCGAGGCCAGCCTGGTCTACAAGAGTGAGTTCCAGGATAGCACAGAGCTAAGGGATACCGCCTGTCTCAAAAAGACCAGNTAAGTAAGCTGGCCATACTCCTGTAAGTAAGCTGGCCATACTCCTGTAAGTAAGCTGGCCATACTCCTGTAAGTAAGCTGGCCATACTCCTGTAAGTAAGCTGGCCATATTCCTGTAAGTAAGCTGGCCATACTCCTGTAAGTAAGCTGGCCATACTCCTGTAAGTAAGCTGGCCATACTCCTGTAAGTAAGCTGGCTATACTCCTGTAAGTAAGCTGGCTATACTCACTGGTTCAACAACCCCAACCCAGATGAAATCATTACTTTGGTCTGTCCTTGGTGCACCATGTGGAGTGAATAAATATTTGTTCACATCACCCAGGAAAAGTAACACAACACCAATTTGGAAACCATATTGATTAAGCAATAATCCACTAGCCTTTCCCTCCAGCACACAGAAAACACTGTTGTCCTTTCTGTCTCTCTGAACTGGTCACACCCATGTTCTTAAGAACCAAGGTCGCTGGGCGTGGTGGTGAACGCCTTTAATCCTAGCACTTGGGAGGCAGAGTCAGGCAGATCTTTGTGAGTTCAAGGCCAGCCTGGTCTACAGAGTGAGTTCCAGGACGGCTGGGGCTACAGGGAGACCCTGTCTCGAAAAGACAAAAAAACAAAACAAACAAACAAAAAAAAACCCCAAGGTCTACATGGCAAGTTGTGCAAGCACAGAGAAGGAAAACTGAGACCTGGACTGGTGGGGTGGTGAGGAAGAGGATGATGAGTGATGGGTGGTATCAAGGAGTCAAAGACTGAGGACGGAGCCAGCAAGTCTTCCGATGTGATGGGCAGGACCAGAAGCTTGCAAGGCAGCCCCAGGAATTATGGGCACTATGAGATGTCAGATGTCATGGCTGGTCTCTATGAGATGTCAGATGACAGGGTTGGTCTCTATGAGATGTCAGATGTCATGGCTGGTCTCTATGAGATGTCAGATGTCATGGCTGGTCTCTATGAGATGTCAGATGTCATGGCTGGTCTCTATGAGATGTCTGATGTCATGGCTGGTCTCTATGAGATGTCTGATGTCATGGCTGGTCTCTATGAGATGTCAGATGTCAGGGTTGGTCTCTATGAGATGTCAGATGTCATGGCAGGTCTCTATGAGATGTCAGATGTCATAGCTGGTCTCTATGAGATGTCAGATGTCAGGGTTGGTCTCTATGAGATGTCAGATGTCATGGCTGGTCTCTATGAGATGTCAGATGTCAGGGCTGGTCTCTCTGAGATGTCAGATGTCATGGCTGGTCTCTCTGAGATGTCAGATGTCAGGGCTGGTCTCTCTGAGATGTCAGATGTCATGGCTGGTCTCTCTGAGATGTCAGATGTTATGGCTGGTCTCTGTGAGATGTCAGAGGTCAGGGTTGTGTCCAGGCCCTCTCTGCTGGCTACTTAGGCTTTCATGGACCGAAGCTCTCTCTGCTGGTGCTTCTTTGAGATCTGGCCCCTTTTCTTACCGCCATCTCTTTTTTTCTCATTGTAAACGTTATTGAAGTACACAATATTTCGGCATAATCGATGCATGCACACGATGTGTCTTTACAGTGCGCACACCCCCTGCATCAGAATCCAGATGGCATGATAGAGCCTCACTGCATCCCGAGACCCCTTCTGCAAACCTGCATGCTCCTCCCTCAATGGTCCACTCCTTCAACTATTGTACCTTCGCCTTATATACATAGACACATGCAGGACCGTCTTTTGTGTCTGGCTTGACAATTCTCCTTTATTTTATTTATTTATTATTTATTGTTGTGGTTGTTGTTCTGAGCCAGTTCCCATCCTGCTGTCCTGCTGGACTGTCACACCACAGGTCACTGTGCTGATCCTGATCCCAGCTGAGATGACAGATGGGCTGGCTACCTGAGTGTAAATTGGCCGCAAAGTCACCACACAGTGTGGGCCAGGAGTTTCTCCGCTGGGCCAGCGGGGCTGCTGCTGGAACGTATGCTTCCTAATGGAGGGGGGGACGTATGCTTCCTAATGGAGGGGGGACGTATGCTTCCTAATGGAGGGGGGGACGTATGCTTCCTAATGGAGGGGGGGCGTATGCTTCCTAATGGAGGGGGCACATGCTTGCCCTGTGCTCGCCTCCTAATGTTTCAAGGACATTGATGCTTAGAACTGCTAAACATTCCCGGAAGAGCCATAAATCCCACTTTAGCTTGTTTTAATTGCAGAATGAGATGGCTTGTTTTCTTGGCAATTTTTATTTTTCCTTCTCAGTCCCTTGCCTTCGGGTGCCTGGCTCATGGGTACATAGATGCCTTCCTTCTTTCCTTCCTCCTTCCCTCTCTACCTTCCTTCCTTCTTCCTTTCTTTCCTTCCTCCCTCACTGTTGTGTGACACGATTCCTGGGGAAACAGGAACAAACATCTATTCACCCAGATAGGGAAGCCACAATAGACCAAAAGTAATGTCCCACTGAGGGTCAGCTTGCTGAACCAGTGAGTTATTGGGGTTATTTACAGGAGTATGGGCGAGGGGTTACTTACAGGAGCAGGAGGGACTCAAATGCAGCTGTATCTCTATCAGGGAAAGCCCACCCCAATCATGAAAGCTGGGTCCCTGGAGTTCTCTGTACAACTTGCAGGCAGTCCTCACTGCTTATGTAACCTGAGGAGGAAGGGGGCCTTATCATTCTGGAAAAGTGCAGGGACTTACTGAGATGTTTGAATTTTTTACTTTCTGAGCCTTAAAGAGACTCTCTTTAGGACTTCGTTTGGTTTGTTTGTTTGTTTGTTGAGACAGGATTTCTCTGTCCCAGCTGGCCTGGAATTCGCTATGTAGACTAGGCTGGCCTTGAACCCACAGAGAGATCTGCCTCCCTCTGCTGTCCAAGTGCTGGGATCAAAGGCATGTACAGCCTTTGTCTCACTATGTAGACCAGGCTGGCCTCAGTCTCACAGAGGGATCCCTGCCTCTGACTCCCAAATACTGGGATTAAATGTGTATGCCACTATGCCCAGCCCACTTTCTGAGTCTTCATGAACTTCCACGAAGGATGGACCTGTTCGGTTTGAAGGAAATTATTATGTGACCCTTTCTCCCATCTTTTTTTTCCCTTTCTTTCTTCTTTCCTTCCTTCTTCCCTCCCTGTCTGCATCTTTCCCTCCCTCCCATCCTCCCTTCTTTCCTTTCTTCCTTCCTCTCTCTAACATTGGCAATTGGATTTCTAGGCTCACTGGCCCAGGAGCTTGTAGCCAGGCTTGGAAGACACTTAAGTTACAAGCAACGCTGAAGAGGAGAAGATTCACCACGCCTTTCATTGCATAAACTTTTAAAAAGTTCAGTGTATAAATGCTATCATAACAACTCAAGCAATTAATTCCACTTAATCAACAAATAGCTTTTTATGTACTTAGGTCATCATGTAACCAGCATTTAATCAAGATACAAGACATCTCTGGCCCTCCGTGTAGTTTTCTGGTGGTTCTTGAGGTCTATCTCTACTCCTCCACACTTGTTTTAAAACTTCCATCATCGCCGAGTGTGGTGGCGCACGCCTTTAATCCTAGCACTCAGGAGGCAGAGGCAGGCAGATCTTTGTGAGTTCAAGGACAGCCTGGTCTACAGAGTGAGTTCCAGGACAGCTGGGGCTACAGGGAGACCCTGTCTTGAAAAAGACAGCCCCCCAAAAGAAAAAAAACTTCCATCATAGTAGGTCACCATGGCTTGCTCTTGAACTTCAGATAAACAGAAGCACACTGCTTGTATTCCCTGGTTTCATCCATGTTGTATCAGGAATCAGTAGCTTGTGCTTCTTAAAAAATTATGGAATATCCCTTAAGTAAACAATCATATCATCAGCAAATAGGGATAGTTTGACTTCCTCTTTTCCAATTAGTACTCCTTTAATATCCTTTTCTTGCCTTATTGCTCTAGCAAGTGTTTCAAGCACTATGTTGAAGAGGAGTGGTGATAGGGGGCAGCCTTGCCGGGTTCCTACCTTTAAAGGGAATGTTTCTGTCATTTCCCCATTTAGGATGATATTGGCTGTGGGTTTCCTGTATATGGCTTTGATTACATTGAGGAATGATCCCTCCAATCCAATTCCTTCT